>CM035171.1:20825240-20890721 GCA_020205615.1 Panax quinquefolius
GTGACAATAAATACTGTCATCAATTATTACAAAATGTCACTAAAAGGTTTTTCTCTAAAATTTTGGTACGAAATTCTACCTCCAAAATAACTTGTGACGAAATTTTGTTAATCGTCATCAAATATGTAAATTAGTGACGATATAAATGATTAATAGTAACAAAAGTAAAAGTCGTCACAAAAGCAAAAGTTTTAGTAACGATTATAAATTTTGTAATTATTAATTAACAAATTGTGACAAAATTTTATGCGTGGCAAAAATTTTGTCATAAAATGTGTGATTTCTTGTAGTGAAATGGTGAGCTCAACTAGCCCAGTAAGAAATATTATGACTAAGATAATGCAGAATAAATTATCAATAGTCTTCAACAATGTTAAACTGATAAAATACAATAGACATCAAGTTTAACTGCAGCGGAATAAGCAATTCATTAGAAAAGTCAAGTAGAGCATGATATCTACTATCTTCTATGATTTAAAATATTTTCATCAATTTTTATCGCTGAGACTCAGCTTAATAAATAAACCACATCATTTAATCATCCATGTATTACGGGCCAAAGATATTCATTAAATCATCAACGGTCATGACTATACCGAATAATCCTTGGTCATAATCATACCAAAAACTGTCCATCAATGCATTATAGGCCATTGAGGACTTTTTATCACATCATTCGTCACATTACGGTCCTGATTACACCAAATAATTCCTGGTCATAATCACACCAAGTCCATCTATGCACGTAAGCCAAAGATGACTTTCATCACAATATAAACATGAGAATGATGACAATGATATAAGCATTAATCAAACAAAAACAAGGATAAATATTAAAGACTTTAAATTTATCCAAATATTATCAATCACTTAATAAACTCATAATCTAATATTATTAATATTATAACAATATTTTAATCACTTCTTAAACTTATAAACAATTTATTTCAATTGTTTACACTTTACCAAATAATGCATTTAATCATTCAAAAATACCATACTCATAAGATTTGATCACCAATGATCAAATCCCTTATCAAAAATCTGCATATACCCTATATAAGATTTCTAAGCCATAAAATCCTATTTTCCAATTTTGTTACTTCACATAACATATTTAACTCATATGTTCGTAACTAAACCATTTTGATAAAAAATTACCAAATCAACTTGTTATTTTTCTGTCCTTTGCCCAAACATATATACATATATTTCATACACAACAAGTATTTTTTTTATAATTTTTCAACTCCCTTAAGTATTTTTCAAAAATTAATTTCTAATTAATTCCTTAAGAAATTAACTACCTCAAGTTTAAATCCAGAAATTCCCAAATCTTGGCAGGATCTTACACATGTTAATGTGAGTTTTCAGTTTAAATTTCATGGTCATCGGAGTTAAAGAACTCCGATTATAGCGTTTTTCGTCGAAAAAATTTAAATATTGAAATAGTCATAACTTGCTCATTTTAAGTCGGAATGAGCTCATTTTTGGACAGGAGGTACTTTATACCATATATTTTCATGTCCCAAAAGGCCGAAATTTATTTCACAAGTAAAGTGGTCGAAAATGCACTTTTAAACTTCTGGGCAGTAGCCTTTTTGATAATTTGCAGTTTTTGACTCCTTTGCTAAAATCAGTCCACACAAAAATCTACAACACCTTTTTCAGTTATTCCACTTGGATAAGTTAGAAAACTCATAGATCTAACTCCAGAACTTGACCACACTCAAAATTTCGAAATATAATATGAGATATGGTCAATTGAATTTCATACTTCTTTTCCACCCTTTGTGATTTCTAAGAAATTTTTATGTTTTCACATAATAACTAATATAACTCATCATGACAATGACATAATAATTAAATAAAAAAAGTTTAAGAATAAGTTTTAAAGATTTATAAGTTAATTTATCCTGAACTCAATAATGTCCAAATTGTCAACATGATACTGCTTTGTGGAGAAAAATTCAAGAATGCTCAGAAGAATATTTCCATGAAAAGATATTGGATGAAGCGCAAATATCCAGGATATTCCACTAATTCAAGGAATATAGAAGCCAAAACTTTAACCAACTGAGTATAATAGAATGTATGAAACTGCAAATGGATTTTCACCCGCTATGCGGTAATCCACGTATACAGATCATTTCCACAATTTAATAACTAATGAATACAAAGGATCATTCACCATGCATGTGGTAATCCACATAGACAGGTTATTCCAATAGAATAATAAAGAATGGAATAATTGAAGGATTAATCATGCGTGCGATAGACTGCACAGACAGGTTATTCCCAACAAAATAATAAATAATGGAACCAGGTCTGGCATAAACGCACAGACAGGATATTCCGACAAAATAATAAATAATGGAACAAGGTCCGGCGTAAACGCACAGACATGATATTCCGACAAAATAATAAATAATGGAACCAGGTCCGGCATAAACGTACAGATAGGATATTTCGACAGGATAATAAAGAACGGAATATTAGAAGAATTTCACCATGTATGCGGTGATTGCATAAAACAAAGTTATTCAAATGAATAATAAGAATGGAATAACAGAAGAATTTCACCATGTATGTGGTACTTCGCTTATACAGGGTTATTCCAACATAATAATAAAGAATGGAATAACGAAGTTCTCTTCATGAATACGAAAGAAATAATATTCCTTACGAGTACAACAAAAATAATATCCCTACCTTAGAAAAAGCGAATCTTTGGAGTAATGAAGTAGCGGGATACTTTTTTTTCTTTCTCTCTATAGTTTCTCTCTAGAGTTTTGATTGAATTAAGTAAGAAATAATAAAGGATGAGCTTATTTATAGGATAATGGACCTAATAAGAACTAATTCATGAACGGTCCAGATTGATTTACTTTTAAGCTGGACAAATCCATATTGATTTACTATTAAAACTTAAAGAAACGATCTATCTTGATTTACTATTAAAACTTTAAACCAAATGATACATATTGAATTATTATTATAACTTTCCACCAAATGGTCCAAATTAATTTACTTATTATATCTTCAACCAACTATTCTGAAAATTAAAGACATCTCCTCATGGAATAATATTGTACCCAAAAATGATTTGGACCGAAAAGAAATATATTTTTCAGGTGAATAGTACCCCGTGAATAGTAACCCATAAATAGTAACTCGTGAATAGTAACTCGTAAATAGTAACTTGTGAATAGTACTCCGACACGAAAAGTGTCCCGAATGATTGAACAATATAACCTCCAGACATCAATTATTATCGAAACAAATGTCGATTTCCACTAACACAAATAATTTCAACACAATGGAACTATAAAATTCATCTCTAATCAACACGAACTTATTCATCATTAATATTATAACTCACAATATTTAACAACCAGGTCGTTCCCAGGAAAGAGGGGGCTTTCCAATAAGGATTTCTCCATATTGGCGAGCAATTAAGTGATCAAACCTCTCCTTGACAGAACTTCTAGACATTGTAAATATTGTAATTTAATAATATGAATTACTTTGTCGTCTCAATTATTGATTTAATAATATATCATATAATGCAGATGATACTGTGACAATAATCGAATCAATAATATGAGAGATATGATGCAATAATTATGTAATAATAATTGAGTATAAGCGAGTGACTTCTCACGTAAGCATCAATAACCAATACCGTGTGTCTACTACGCAACCACGTGTATTATCGTACTTTTTACTACTACGGTAGTTCAACGCTTTAACGGTAACACTTCCGTAGTTATTTTTATAAAAAGATAATTCTGTCGTTTTCTAAATACGACAATACTTCCGTTGTGGGACCACCAATGATTGTGCCATTGTACGAATATTCCCCGACCAATTGAATATTTTATAACTTGCATACTTTGCAAAATTTATAAATATTACCCACAACTATAACATTATATCAAATTTACACCATAATATTAAAAAAAAATATTTTGAGAAATTTAAATCTTTATTCATAAAATTTGGGGTCTCACACATTCATTACGGGCCAAGGATATTTGTTAGTATCACATCCATGAATTATCTATGCACTACGAGCCAATGATATTTGTGACGCCTCCAAAATAGGTATACATCACCTATTCTAAGTCGTCAAAAACATGGTACAGAATACAAATACAACTTAATTATACAACTATCATGTAAAGTACGACAAAACATAAGTTGTGGGTTTTAATACAAATATTGTCGTCTAGACAATATTCAAACTCAAATTCAATATTATTTCATTTATTTTCCACTATTTCACTGAATAGTGAGGACTACTAATGCTATCATCTGGTCCGTCACTCCGTTCCCCGACTAGTCCCTGCTACATTTTCATTTCCTGAAGAGAACAATGAAAGTAAAAGGTGAGCTCAACTAGCCCAAAGAAGAAATATTATAACTAATATAATGCGAGAATAAATTATCGTTAGCCTTGAACGGTGTTAAACCGATACAATATAACAACCATCAAGTTTAAGCTGCTAGGTGAAACAAGCAATCCATTAAAAGAGTCAGTAGAGAATAAAATCTACTATCTTTTATGATTTAGAAGGTTTTCATCACTTTTATCATTGGGACTCGACAATAAATAATCCACATCATCGAATCACCCCCGCATTACTACTGACCGAGGATATTCTTTAGTATCACGACCACGATTATCCATACACTTCTGAGCCAAGAATATTTGTGTATTCAATAATGGTCATGATCATGCCAACAATCATCCATCAATGCACTCACGGGCTAATGAGGACTTTTACCACATCATTTGTAACATTACTTAAATGATTATACCGAATAATCCTCAGTCATAATCATACCAAGTCCATCTATGCACTACAGGCCACAGATGACTTTCAAAAAAATATAAACATGAGGATGATGACAATGATATAAGAATTCAATAAAACAAGTTCAAGAATTAATTTATCCAAGAACTAATAATGTCCAAATTGTTAACATGATACTGCTTTGTAGAGTAAAATTCAAGAATGTTCAGAAGAATATTTCCATGAAAAGATACTAGATGAAACGCAAATATCAATGATATTCCACTAATTTCATGGAGTATAGAGGTCAAAACTTTAACCAACTGAGTATAATAAAGAATGGAATAACAAAAGAAATCACCATGCATGCGGTACTTCGCATAGACAGGTTATTCCAACAGAATACTAAATAACGGAACCAAGTCGGTGAAATTACGCACCTAGCGGGATGTTCCAACAGAATAATAAAGAATGGAATAACAATGAAATCACCATGCATGCGGTACTTGGCATGATGAGTTATTCCAAAAGAATACTAATAAGATTTTAATCAATCCCACAGTAAAAGCAGACGAGACGGATATTCCAATGAATAATAATAAAGATTTTAACCGTCCCGTAAAGAAAGCGCATGCATGTGAGGATATTCCAAAAGAATAATAAAAGACGGAATAATAGAAGAATGTCACCAAGTATAGGGTAGTCCACAGATATCACGAGTTATTCCAATGAATAATAAAGAATGAAATAACATAAGTTCTCTTCATGAATACAAAAAAATAACACCCCTTACGAGTACAACAAATAATATAAGTAGTGAAGTAGCAGAATACTTTCTTCTTTCTCTTTATAGTTTATCTCTCTAGAGTTTCAGTGAATTCGTAAGAAAATAATGAAGGAATGAACTTCTATTTATAGAAAAATGGACTGCATAGTAACTAACTCATGAACGGTCCAGATTGATTTACTTTAATCTGATGGTTCATATTTAAAGCAAAATCTTTTAAATAAAATATAATATATTCTATTTAGACTAAAAGATAATTTGCACCCCAAATTTTACACCGGTGTTGACTTTTGCACCCCAAACCTGAAAAAGGTGTCTAAGTACACCCCAAACTTTATTATCGTAATAAAACGCACATTTTCTTCTTCACTTAACAGGCCAAAAGTGACCAAAAAAAGCAAAGATAACAAAAGTTTGGGGTGCAAATTATAACAGATATCTTAAAAATTGGCAAAAATAATTAATTTTAAATAAAATAAAATGATTTTAAATATAAGAATTTTAAAAATGAATTTTAAAATAGTTAGCATACAATTACCATACAATTAAAAATAATTTTTTTTTTTAACTATTATAAATTTTTTTTAAAACAAATTAATTTTTTTTTGTTTTTAACAAAAAAAATTTAAACTGCTTTTAACAATTTTTTTTAAAACAAAATAACTTTTTAACAATTTTTTTTTTTAAACTGCTTTTTAACAATTTTTTTTAAAAATGTTATAATTTTTTTTTAAATCATTATAAATTTTTTTTAAAACAAAATTATTTTTTAAAACTGCTTTTAACAAAAAAAAAAATGTAAACCTGCTTTCGAGACACTATCTAACACTATGCTTATAAATAGAATATAATATATTCTATTTATAGAATAACTTTATAAAAGTATTACATTTTATATAAAAGATTTTACGTATTATTACATTAATAATACCAACAAAACCGAAGTGACTTATCACGTAAGCATTAATAATTAATTTAGGTGTGCTACTATGCAACCACGCCAGATTCTTTATTTTTTTACACTGGTGTTTCAACAGTTAACGGTAAAACTTCCGCCGTTATTTTCATATATAAAGTATTTTTGTCGTTTTCTCAATCTGATAATAATTCTGTTGTGGGGTCCACCAATGATTGTGCCGTTGTACGAATATTTTCTGTTAAAATGAATATTCCCCGACCAATCGAATATTATATAACAACTTGCGTACTTTACAAAATTTATAAATATTACCCACAACTATAACATTATATCAATTTCACTCCATAATATTCAAAAATAATATTTATAGAAAATTCATCTTTATTCAAAAGTTGGGGTTTTACAATCTCCCTTCTTATGAAATTTAAGCCCTCAAAATTAGGGTGCGTGCACACGTATATCAAGAGGTAAGGATACCTTGATTTCATTTCAGATTCTAATTTCCAAGTCATTTCCTCAACATCGTGGTTTTTCATCAAAACTTTGACTTAAGGTATAACCTTGGAGCGTAGAATATGTTCCTTCTTATCCAAGATTTGAACAGAACCTCTTCATACGTCAAATCTTCCGCTATTTCGTCCGGGTTCTAACTTCAATAATGTGGTTCGAGTCTTTCACATATTTACGTAACATGGATATGTGAAAAAACGTTATGAACACGAGACATACTTGGCGGTAAAAGCGAGTCTATAGGCCACGGTTCCTACTCGGATCAAGGATTAAAATGGGCCATGAATCGAGGATTGAGCTTTCCTCTCTTTCAAATCTTATAACTTCTTTCTATGGAGCAACACGTAACAACACATGATCTCCTATATCGAATTCCACGTCCTTTCGATGAAGATCAACATAACTTTTTTGTCGATCTTGTGAGGTTTTTATCGTTGTCGGATCGTTTGAATCTTTTAAAAGTAGTCATACGTACCAACTCTGGTCCCAACAATGTTGCTTCACCCACCTCATCCCAAAGATCTTTGGAGAATCTACACTTTCTTCCATACAACGCTTGAATGGAGCCATGCCAAGATGCTTGCTTGATAAGCTGTTGTTGTAGGAAAACTCCACCAATGGTAAGAACTTGTCCCAACTTCCTTGAAGTCAAGGACACAGAGTCTTAATAGATATTCAAGAGTTTGAATCGTCCTCTCCATTGCCGATCCATCCGAGGATGATATCTTGAGCTAAATCGTAAATCCGTGCCCATAGCTTTTTGCAAACTAACCCAAAATCTTGAAGTGAATCTTGGGTCTCGATCAGAAACTATGGATACTGGCATACCATGCAATCTTACAACCTCGTTTATGTATATACGATGAAGCAAGACGTTTAAGTGTATAAGTTTCTCGTGTCGGTAAAAAAATGAGCGGACTTGGTCAATCTATCAATAATGACCCAAATCGCATCTATGCCTTGAGAAACTTTACGAAGACCGAGAACGAAATCCATGGTAATGTGCTCCCATTTCCATTACGGAATTTCAAGTGGTTGCAATGGACCTTTTGGTACTTGATGCTCCACCTTGACTTCGTTGACACGTTAGACACCTTGAGATAAACAAATATTTATCTTTCTCTTCATATTGCTCCACCAAAATATATGACGAATATCATGATACATTTTGGTACTCCCAGGATGGATTGCAAACGGTGTGTTATGCGTCTCCATCATGATTTTATACTTTAAATTAGGGTCGTTAGGAACACAAAGTGCGGAGTTGACTTTCAAGTATATTCCTTCTTCATCGATTCTTGCTTTCGGCATAGCACCTTCTTGCACTTTCTTCCTCATACGCATCAGCTCCAGGTTTGTAGCTTGAGCATCTTTAACTTTATCAATTAAAGTCGATTCTACTCGTATATTCACCATCATCACATGGGTCCCTGGATTCTTTAACTTTATCTCCATCTTATATAAGTCACACAAAATGGGCCTTTGTGTTGACAATATCGCTTTTGCACTTGCATATGATCTTCTACTCAATGCGTCAGCTACCACGTTCGCTTTTCCAGGATGGTATTGGATGGTATGATTATAATCTTTCAATAGTTCAAGCCAACGTCATTGTCGCATGTTGAGTTCCTTTTGAGTGAAGAAATATTTGAGGCTTTTATGATCCGTAAAGATCTCAACTTTCTCCCCATACAAGTAATGCCTCCAAATTTTGTACGAAACAACAATTTGCTAACTCTAGATCATGAGTAGGATAATTCCTCTCATATTCTTTGAGTTATCTTGAGGCATAGGCTATGACTTTCCCATATTGCATGAGAACACATCCTAACCCTTTGCCTGAAGCATCACTGTAGATGACAAATCCCTCCGAACCAGATGGTATTGTCAGAACAGGTTCTAAAATGAGTCTCCTCTTGAGTTCTTGAAAACTCTTCTCACATTCCTCGCTCCAACCGAATTTTGTATCTTTCCGAGTCAGCTGAGTTAATGGAGTAGCGATTCAAGAAAATCCTTCCACGAATCTCCGATAATAAGCAGCTAAACCGAGAAAGCTACGTACTTTGATCATTTGATTTAAGTTGCTCGACTTTAAATAGCTTCAATCTTTCTTTGGGTCAATAGATATTCCATGACTTGATACCACGTGCCCAAGGAATGCTACTTCCTCGAGCCGAACTCGCATTTCTTCAACTTGGCATAAAGCTTATATTCACGAAGCTTTTGGAGTATCAGCCTCAAGTGTTGCTCATGATCTTCACGGGTTTTGGAATATATGAAGATGTCATCAATAAAGACGACCACAAAGTGATCCAAATATTCCTTGAATACTCGGTTCATCATATCCATGAAGGCGCGGGGAGCATTAGTCAATCCAAAGAACATGACTAGGAATTCATAATGCCCGTCTGGAGTTCTTAAAAGCCGTCTTTGGAATGTCATCCGGTTCTAATCTTCAATTGGTGATATCCGGAATGAAGATCAATCTTTGAAAAGAATTTGGCTCCTTACTGCTGGTCGGTCAAAGGTCATCAATACGTGGCAATGGGTACCTATTTTTTTTTGGTGACATGATTCAACTCCCGATAATCAATACAAAGTCGCATACTCCCATCTTTCTTTTTCTCGAGTAGAACAGGAGCACCCCAAGGAGAAGTACTAGGACGAATGAAATCGATGTCTAACAATTCCTGTAGTTGGGTCTTTAACTCCTGAAGTTCAATAAGAGCCATTCGATATGGGGCTTTGGAAATAGGTTTTGTACCAGGTTCAAGGTCGATACAAAATTCAATTTCACACTGGGTAGGCGGGAAGTTCTTCTTGAGGAATCGTCGGAAATTCATTAACAATAGAAATATCATTCAAAACTAACGTATTTTTGTTTAGATCCGTGACATGAGCTAAGAAAGCTTGACATCCGTTTTTCAATAAACGAATAGCTTTATGGCTTGAGATGAGAATGATTGATTTTAATGGTTTGGTTGCTTGAATTCGCATAATAGGTTGGTTAGGAATATGAAAGCTAACAACCTTACGAAAATAATCAATTTTTGCATGATGTGTAGTTAACCAATCAATCCCTAGAATCACATCAAATGCAAGTATTTTCAAAGAAATAAGATCGACAGGTAACGTGCAGGTGCATATTTGAACTAAACAAGACTTATAAACAGTGGATGTAATGAAGGTTTCTCCCAACGGAGTTTCAACAGATAAGTCAAAATCTAATTTCTCCGGAGTCAAATTTAATCGTTGAGCGCAAGTAGGAGAAATAAAAGAATGGGTAGAACCGGTATCAAATAAGGTATAGACTTATTTAGAGTTTATGATAAGCTTACCGTGATGACCTCGTTCGGGTTCTTTGCTTCTTTACGGGAGGTCACAACAAATGCTCTCCTTGCACTGCAAAGGGCTTTGACTTTTCCGGGACGACCTTTGGTGCCTCCATCCTAGCTGAACTTGTCTTGATGAACAACAAAATCGGGCTAGGTGACCTTCTCTTCCATAATTATAACAAGCTTTGGATGGCATCGCGCAGTTTGGACTGATATGTCCCTCCCCTCCGCATTTGAAGCATATAATAGGTGGTCGTTCTCCTTCCTTAACCACGGTTGCTGGTGTTGACGTCTTTCCATCATTGTTGAATCTTCTTTTCTTGAAATGTCCATTTTTACTGTCTTGGCCATGATTACCACCGAAGTGATTACCATTTCTGGCATGTTGATTCTCTCCACGTTTGTTGTCACCGCTTCGATGACTGATACCACTAGTATTTTCATGCTGCCGGCTGCTTTCTCTTGGTTGCGTTAACTCGTTACCGCGCTCCAATAACTGAGCCCTATTTACAACATCTAAGTACAAACACAGTTTATAAGAAATAAGATATTGACGTATCTCCGGTTTCAAACCTCTTAAAAACATTCGCGTCATTCGCTCCTCATTATCGACCAAATAGGATGCAAACCGGGATAACTCTGCAAATTTAGCCTCGTATTGCGACACGGTCATATTGTTTTGTTCCAATTTGATAAAATCCACTTCTTTCATGTGACGAATACTCTCGGGAAAGTACTTGTCGTTGAATAGCTCTTGGAACTTCTTCCAAGACATCTTGAAGTCGTCGTCAGTTTGAGTGCGTTTCTGATTCCCACCAAGAATCTCCTCTTAAAAAGCAACAAAGGTGGCGAAGGGAACCTTTTGCTCCTCGGAGCATCCCAAGACATCAAATATCTTGGTGATTTACTTTATCCATGCTTACGCCTTAAGTGGTTTTGGCTCTCCATAAACTCGGTGGTCCCAGCTCCTTGAACTGCTTAGCGGTGACCGTCCGAGAGTTTCGATGTTTCCACCTACAATTGGGATGCGAGAGCCGCTCTCGCTTTGATGTTGCATGAATTGCATAAAGCCTCTGAATAATCCATCATTCATCCTTTTGGTCAGTGTTGTTGTTTGCATGAGGATTGTCGCCTTCCTGATGCACATTCTCCTGATTATTGATATGTGGAGACTCAACGGTCTCCTGTGCTCCATTACTATTCTCAACATTCTCGGATGTCATTTTCAGATATTGCCACAAAATAAGGGTTAGTTGACATGTAACATATTATCTCTAAACTCTGACCAACCAATTTAAATACAAAATAAATTTAAGTAGGTCATACTAGCGAAGGAATTCCTCGTCTCTCCCCTCTTAATTCTAGTCTCACATCTTAGCCAAGGATCATATCCCTAAGCTTTGATACCAACTGTGACGCCCCCAAAATTAGGTATACATCACCCATCTTGAGTCGCCAGATATATGGTGCAGAATTCAAATACAACTTAATAATACAACTGTCGTGTACAATACGACAAAACATAAACTGTGAGTTTGAATACAAATATTTTCTACTAGAGAGTATACAAACTCAAAAGGAGTCCTCATTACAATTATTATCACACTATTTCACAGAATAGTGAGGACTACTAATGCACCATCTAGGACCATCACTCCGCTCCCAGGCTAGTTCCAAATTATATTCTCATTTCACGAAGAGAACAAAGAAAAGAAAGGGTGAGCTCAACTAGCCCGATAAAAAATATTATGACTAAGATAATGCGAATAAATTATCATTAGCCTTAAACAAAGGTTAAAACGATACAATATAACAAACATCAAGTTTAAGCTGCGATGAACAAGCAATCCATTAAAAGAGTCAAGTAGAGAATAAAATCTACTTTCTTTTATGATTTAAAAGGGTTTTCATCACTTTTATCGCTGGGACTAAGCTTAATAAATAATCCACGTCATCGAATCACCGCTGCACTACGGCCAATGATATTATTTACTATCACGACCACAATTATCCATGCACTACGTGCCAAGAATATTTGTGTATTCATTAATGGTCATGATCATGCCAACAACTGTCCATCAATGCACTACGAGCCAATGAGGACTTTTACCACATCATTTGTAACATTACGGTCATGATTATTACCGAATAATCCTCAGTCATAATCATACCAAGTCCATCTACTACTACTGAATACAGATGACTTTCAAAAAATATAAACATGAGGATGATGACAATGATATAAGAATTGATAAAACAAGTTCAAGAATTAATTTATCCAAGAACTAATAATGTCCAAATTGTCAACATGATCTTTGCTTTGTAGAGTAAAATTCAAGAATGCTCGGAAGAATATTTCCATGAAAAGATCTTTGGATGAAGTGCAAATATCGAGGATATTCCACTAATTTCATGGAATATGAGAGGTCAAAACTTTAACCAACCGAGTATAATAAAGAATGGAATAACAAAAGAAATCATCATACATGTGGTACTTCGCGCATAGACGAGTTATTCCAATGAATACTAAATAACGGAACCGTGTCGAAGTAAATTACCACCGAGCGGGATGTTCTAACGAAATAATAAAGAATGGAATAACAACGAAATCACCATGTATGCGGTGCTTGCGATGTATACGTTATTCTAACGAGAATACTAATAAGATTTGAATCGTGTCCGGCGTAAAAGCGCCATGGATATTCAACGAGAATAATAATAAAGACGGAACCGAGTCCAAAAGAAATGCAAAGACAGGATATTACAACGAGAATAATAAAGGCGGAATAATAGAAGAATGTCACCAAGTATAGGGTAGCTGCAGCGTATACAAGTTATTCCAATGAAATAATAAAGAATGGAATAACATAAGTTCTCTTCATGAATACAAAAGAATAACACCCTTACGAGTACAACAAATAATATTCCCTACCTTAAGAAGAAGAATCTTGAATATATAAGTAGTGAAGTAGCGAATACTTTCTTCTTTTTTCTCTATAGTTTATCTCTACAGAGTTTCAAAGAATTAAATGTAAAAAATAATGAAGGAATGAGCTTCTATTTATAGAAAAATGGTGCAGATAGTAACTAACTCATGAAACGGTCCAGTTGATTTACTTTAATCGATGGTCCATATTTAAAGCAAAATCTTTTAAATAAAATATAATATATTCTATTTATAATCTAATAAAACGAATAACTTTATAAAAGATTTTACTACGCAAACACTATGCAGACACTTATGCAAACACTATGCATAATAAAATATAATATATTCTAATTATTGTCTAATAAAATGTATAACTTTATAAAAATATTACATTTTATATAAAAAGATTTTACTATGCAAAACACTACTATAACACTACGTATATATAATAGAATATAATATATTCTATTTATAGAATAACTTTATAAAAGTATTTTGTTTTATATAAAAAGATTTTCTGTATTATTACATTAATAATACCAACAAAACTGAGTGACTTATCACGTAAGCGCATCAATAATTAATACTGTGGGCTACTATGCAACCACGCATATTACTTTACTTTTAACACCAGGTGTTTCAACAGTTAACGGTAAAACTTCCGCCGTTATTTTCATATATAAAGTATTTTTTTCGTTTTCTCAATCCGACAATAATTCCGTTGTGGGGTCCACCAATAATTGTGTCGTTGTACGAATATTCCCTGTTAAAACGAATATTCCCCGACCAATCAAATATTATATAACAACTTGAGTACTTTGCAAAATTTATAAATATTACCCATAACTATAACATTATATCAATTTCATTCCATAATATTCAAAAATAATATTTATAGAAAATTCATCTTTATTCAAAAAGTTGGGGTTTTACAATTCGTTATCCATTTACTTCCTTTGATAATTAGTTATGCTTAGATTAATCACTATTTCATTTATTGTTGTTCGAATAAGACTTTAGCGATGTAAAGTCGGTATTTGGTAAATATTAGTGATAGTTCCTCGTGGGTACGACACTCTACTTATCACTGTATTACTTGTTAGACCGCGTATACTTGCGCGTATTTAGTGATCGGTTTTCCGACCAACAATATTACCCACAACTATAACATTATATCAAATTCACACCATAATATTCAAAATGACATTTAGAGAAAATTAATCTTTATTCATAAAAGTTGGGGTCTGAACCGTCATAATGCTTTCTCACCCAAATCAATTAGAATGAATAGTTCTAATAATAATAATAATAATTATTATTATTATTATTATTATTATTATTATTATTATTTTAAATTAAAATTAGAATGAATCTGAACCGTCCTTGTGATTTTTCGCCCAAATTCAAAATGAGTTCTATTTTATTATATAGATATTGTTATTGTTATTATTATTATTATTTTGAATTAAAATTGGAATGAATCAACTGGCCCTCAGTCTTCTCCCTAAAATCAATTAGAATGAGCAGTTTATAATAATAATAATAATAATAATAATAATTATTATTATTATTATTATTATTATTATTATTATTATTATTATTGTTGTTGTTGTTGTTTATTGATATTATTATTATATTTTATTATTATTATTATTATTTTGAATTAAAATTAGAATGAATCTGAACCGTCCTTGTACTTTCCTGCCCAAATCAATTAAAATGAATCTGAATCGTTCTTGTACTTTCCCGTCCAAATTCAAAATGGGTTCTGTTTTATTATATAGATATGCACATTCCGCTTCTTTCATTTTTTAATTGACTGAATGACATTTCTATCCTTTTAAGTTGTCATTCATTTTTAAAGTCGTCCTTAAAGTTCATTTTTCGCCAATTAATTTTTAAAGTAAAATTTTTTGGCTTTCGCATTTCGGTTCTTTTTACCCGATTTGCCCTCAACACAATCCTGTTTTACCCGACCCCAATTTCACTAATTATTTTTAAAAAAAAAACTAAAAAGTTTTAAAATTATTCTAAACATAATTATTATTTAACATTATTTTAAAAATCATTATTATTTTAACATTATTTTAAAAATTATATTTCATTTTAAAATATTAAAATAATTATTTTTTAAAAATAAATAAATATTATTTTCAAGAAAAATATTAGAGACTTTTATTTTTCATAAAATGAGCAAAGTTTAATAAAATATAGATTCAAAAAAGTTAAATAAGAAAGTAAAACTTATTTCAAAAAAACTATTTTTTTTCATTTTATGTAAAAATTATTTTCAGAAAGAAAAGTTTATCTTTAACATTATTATATGTATTTTAATATTAGAATTTTTAAAAACAAAAGCTAAAAATAGAAATTAGAATACAAAAAAGTAAAAGATAAATAAAAAACTAATTCATATTTTTTTAAAAAAGAAATTTAAAAGTTTTAAAAATTATTAATATTTTCAGGAAAGAAATTAAAAAAATTATTTTTAAAAAAATGAGTAAAGTTTCATAAAATTTAGATTCAAAAAATAAAATTTTATGTTCAGAAAAAAATAGAAAATTTTATTTTTAAAAAAATGAGTAAAGTTTCATAAAATATAGATTTTAGACAAATAAATAAAAAAAAATATTTTCATAAAACAAATTTTTTTTTTAAAGATGTGTACATTTTCATCAAAATAGTTAAAAAATTTAAACTTTAATTTTTTTGAATCTTTATTTTATGAAACTTTATTCATTTTTGAAAGAAAAAAAGTTATCTTATATTTTTTTCTGAAAATAATAATTATTTTTAAAACTTTTTAAAAATAATATTTTATTTGAAAATATTAAAAATATTTATTTGTAAAATAATTATCTTTTTAAAATTTTTTAGTTTTTTTTATAAATGTAATTGGTGAAATCGGGGTCGGGTCAAACTGTTTCGGATTAGGTCAAAATTGGTCCGGTTGTGGTCAAATCTGATAAAAAAAAATAGAAACCTAAAAAAATGTCACATTAAAGATTTAATTGACAAAAAAAGAATTTTAAAAATGACTAGCTTATGACAACTTAAAAAGACAAAAAAATGTCATTTAACCGTTTCACCGATATACAAAAAAAATAAACTGCACTCGGGAGTAACTGAACGATGACAACTTCATTTCACTTTTTTTAAACATAAAAATTCACCAGTACAATCTCCATACCCAAACAAATGAGAGACAGATATAGGCTTCAGTCTTGAAGCTATACTACTTGCTATTACAATTTACAGTACTACAAATACTGAGCTAGCACATGGAGCTCTTGGAGAAACACTTTTTTATTTTGAATTTTGGATGGGCCTGATCATCAATTATTATAAGTTTAACATAAATGTATGCTGCTGCACTTAATTATAACATGATCAACTAATTAACCAGGTTTTGGGATGGGTACACAGCTAGGGTTTTATTTGATTAATTAGTGGAGGAATTAGTTAACGTCTTCGTGCAGCAGTTTCTCTTTGGGCATTGAAGAAAACAGCAGCAACAGGGAGGCCAAGGTTGTTCTGGGCAGCAAAGCTTCTAGCATTGAAATTATCCCTTGAAGATGGCGGATTAACCGTCTGTCTCCCTTTCTGCTTATACAAAACAAACACAAACCTATGGATCCCTATGTTTGGCCTTGGCATCTCATAGCTCACCGCCTCCCTTCCTGTTTGTTTGTTTTTTTTTCCAAATTAAATGCACCCAGAATTGAATCAAAACAATATACTACTAGCTTTTATTTTGTCCCAAAAATAAGTTACAAATGAATGAATTAACTTACCAAATGTTGCATCGGTTGTGCCTGGAATGTCTGTCACTATCCTGTAAAACAATCAAACAAACTGTTAGATATTTATAATGATCTGGCTGAAGTCAAAATATTCCACACTAATTGCCTTTCCTTTTTTTAAAAAAAATGAATACATAAATTTCCTTAGATCCAGATTACTTTGGATGCCCTACAATACCTATATTTCATCATCTATGATCCTATAAGAAATTAAGATCGACATGGGCTACAAGATAATGCCTCCACTGACGCTGCATCAAATAATGACTGAGACTCAAAACCATAACCACTAGTAGTACCAGCTTGAAGGGAAAGGTTTGGCACCACTTGACCTAGAGCTCGTTCGTTGGTACAACTCAACTACGTACGTACATTGCATAGGTATATGCATGAAATTCATATAATCTTCAGCTGGATGAAGTACCACGCGTAAGCGAAAATCGTCATCTTCTTGGGGTTAGGGTTTCGTGTTGGTGAGGAGGAGAAATCCACGAAAAAGACGGAATTGATTGATTGATTGAAGAGGGAGAACGAATTGGGCGATTCTTCTAACGACGCTACAGAACCCCAGAATCCGGGAACCGTGTTAGGTAATGAGGATTCCAAGCGCCTTCTGGAGTCCTTCAGTTGAGAGAATGTCCAAACCCTTTTCTTTTAGTGGAATTCCAAGCCTTTAAGTCACCAAAAGGGCCTTTCGATCTTCCAAGAGTCCAAGTCTTGATCCCTGGAGAAGTCCCTTCCCATGGAGTGGAAGAGATATTTATAGGGTTTTTGGAGAGTGGTCATTGATAGCACATGTCCCTGGAGAAATTCAAATTTACCCTTAGTCATCAAAGTAATGCCCAGATCGTCCTGCCTTCTAGCCACCAATCCAATCCTCAATCAATTCCAAATGAGTCACCTCCACGTCTTCTTCGCCTCGGGACACGTGAAAGATTCTCTCAAATCTTCTTTCTTTATTTTCTTTCTTCCGCTCTTTCCATTTAATCATAATACTGAACCTTAATTTGTGCATTTAATTCAATTAGGTCAATTGAACCCTAATTTGCACTTGGGCCCACATTTGCCCCCATGGCGAAGTCGCGCCTTGGAGTGACGATCGTGCAAAATACTTTAACTCTGTGAATACCGCTTCAATTTTCCTCGAAAATGCTCGATCTTACAAGTCCCGAAAATGTAAAAATCATAGGAGACGTAACTTTATGGGAGCTCTCCCGATATATCTTTTTAAATCCTCTATCAAATCTTTCCAAACCTTGCATAATATTTGTTTCCCTAATTAATTTTTATATGTATATATATACATATATTGAAACTAAATCAAAATAAATTATATATTTGTCAAATAAAATCAAATCTTATTTTGATTTGTAAATAAGATCAAATCCTTTTTATAGAAAATCAAATCATTCCTATTATTTTGGAAACAAAATCAAATTATTTTTATTTATATACTTATAAAATAAAATTAGGAAGAAATTATTTTACTTAAAATATTTTTGAAAATCGAGAAATATTTTTTTTAAATAAGAATAATTTAATTTGATAAAATAATAATAATATTATTATTTTTTAAACGCAAGATCTTTTCCCTTAATTGGTGATACTGGCGTAGTCATTTATGGGGATTGACAGAATTGATTCCACTAGACAAGTATAGCAAATTAGCAATTGATTTTCTTTGGACATGTATTTTAGAGAAAGAAGACGAAAAAAAAAACTAAAGGGAAAAAAAGAAGCAATTGCAGAGTAATAGTAGTGGTAGTGAAGCTTGGGGAAGATAAACAAATGAAACAATCATGAAGAATTGATGTTTAAAAATCAACACATTTACAATTCAAATTGAAAAATGAGCGCGAATTCTTCCTGTGAACGTGAGCTTCATTTTCAAAACCAAATCATTATTTTAGCTTTGACAGAATTCCTTGTGAAACTGTGATTTGTCATTGCAAAATATTTCCATATAAAATAAAATAAAAGTTACGCAAGTCGGGATACTAAAATGATTGAATCAAGGCATCTTTTGATTGGCTATAATTCTAACTTTCCATAAGTAATATTATGGGAAGGACTCTAGAATAATGGTATGATGTTTGGGTCGATCGAAAATGATAAACAACCTCTTTTCCTCAATTTATAAAATAGATATACAAATGACAAATCCTATATCCCATGCATATAATTCTCTAGTTATGATTGAAGGCGTAAATTCAAAGAACGCCTAATTGTCTAGTTAATTTCCTTATATTTATCACAATTACCCACGTGAATTTCCAAATTGTAAGACCCATAAAATATTCCCTCGTTCATATATATTTTCAAGAATCGCTAATCTCCTAGGGAGAACTTTATTAGCAATTCATGAGTTTTTTTTGTTTTTTTTGTTTTTTTTATTTTATCAAATTCAACACATACTTATTAATAATTAATTCGAGTAGTACTCTCGGATAGTATGATACAACAAACTTTATATAGAATTCTCTAAAGATATATAGGCATGCTCGATTATTTCAATGGAGCTAATATATAAAATATTATTTTATAATCTATATGTATGCATAATTGATTAACTTTTGTAAAAGTAATAATCATGTCATATGATACATTTATAATTAAAACCCATAGGATCTTACTCCTTATATATATATATATATGCAATAATCTTCCTAATAAAATTTTTTTATCTTGATACACCAAGTCTTTCCTTTTTATCAAATCAAAATTAATTTTTATTTCCAAAATAAAATCAAATCTTAATTTTATAAAATCAAATCTTAATTTTATTTTTTGAAATTAAATCTTTCTTTATTTTGGAAAATCAAATCAAATCTTTCTTAATTTGAAAAGAGATTTTTTTTAAAACAAATCAAAATCATAAAATCATATTAAATAAACTAAAATCATATGATTATGCATGATAGCCATAGTCCCTTTATTTCACGCCAAAGTTCGGTAGTAGAACCCTTAGTCCAATTTTTTTTTTTTTTTTTTTTTTGGTCAACCCTATACAAAAATGAGGTAACCATTTTTTTTTTTGAATGTCGGTTTAACCTATTTTTTTTTTTTTTTTGAAAATAAAATAAAATAAAATCTTATTTTATTTTTTTCAAAAAAATAAAAAAAAAAATATATAAATAAATAAATAAAATATTTATTTATCTTATTTTTGAGAGGTCCTGTTGCTCCATGATTAATTCTTGTCTTTGCTTTTTTTTTGCCGTAAGAAAGATCCGTTGAAGCTATACATGCCTTCACCTCATCCAATGACTATCGATTAACACCTCATGAAACTAAAAGAAAATAAGCCCATGGAAAGAATGAACATGATTAACCCCACTCTCTGCTTCCCAATGCCAATTATTTGGTTCCTTTCAAAGTACTGCTCCGCTATATCCCATGAGTCATCAAGTCATGTAGCCTTCTCCACTCCTTCCCCGTCATTCTTGATCGATCCTGGCATTACCCAAGTGATTCTACACAATGATTCAATGAGAACACAAGCGTCCAAAGGCTCCTCGTGGTCTGAAAATAAAAGAGAAGATATTCCACCATCTCTTCTTCACAATAGCCCATAAGACCATCAACAATCAATTCTCTTGGGATAGAAATCACCTCATTTGCACTGACAAATCCGAGACCTGGTATATATATATATATATATATATATATATATATATTTTCTTTTTTTTAGACCGAGGGAAATTGATTATAACCGCCCTCTAATTCATAATTCGTTTTGATTGTTGAAGGTGACTTACTTTCAAGAAAAATCTTTGTTTTCATAATTCTTTTATTTAGTTGGAATTTCGAAACTCTTTTCATGTATAATTATTTTATTTTGTCGATTGATTGTTTGTTTGTTGGTTGATGTTTTTGTTTAATTTTTTCTTAATTGTTTCATCGATTTCTCTTTTCAGGTGATTGTAGTTTTTCTTTTCCGGGCCATTTCACCTTAACAGGATCTTGGCTCGGATATTCTCAAAGAAAAAACAACACCGCAAGGAGGAGGATTTATTCCAGCCATTTCACCTTAACAAGGTCATTGGCTCGGATATTCGGGAAAAAGGGAACACCGCAAGGAGGAGGAGGATCTATTCCGAGCCATTTCACCTTAACAAGGTCATTGGCACGGATATTACGGAAGAAAGGAACAACGCAGGAGGATGAATTTATTCCTTGCCATTTCCCTTAAGGTCCTTGGCTCGGATATTTTGAAAGAAAGGACAACCCCGCAAGGAGGAGAAGAGTTTATTTCGAGCCATTTCACCTTAACAAGGTCATTGGCTCGGATATTTTGAAAGAAAGGACAACATCGCAAGGAGGAAGAATTTATTCCGAGCCATTTCACCTTAACAAGGATCTTAGTTCGGATGTTCCAAGTGAAGTAGCATTCATTCCAATCGATTTGATTCGACGAGTAAGGAGAAGTTAAATGTAAGAGGAGAGCTCCTTGGGTGGCTAAATCCTACGGGTTAACCCTTAGGGGAACCGACCTAATGGCCTCCTTTTTCACATTTCCCAGCTTCTTCTTTTACCCTTTTTATTTGAATGGCTCCTAATGCTTGTGCTCTTTTCTTCTTTCGTGTGTTCATGATCTTCCTTTCCAAATCCAAGGTGTCCGTGATCTTCCTTTCCCAAATCCAATCTTTTATTTAAGTTTCATACCCTCTCTCTTGTTATGGTAAACACTTAATTTCAAATGCTCATTCACTTTCTTTCTTTGTTTCTAGAATTCTCATGTTATATTTTCTTTGTCTTCCGACGCTTTACGGGAGCAAGTGAAGAATTATGATCGTCTGACCTTTCCTCCTCCCGAGAAAGCAAGCTTATTTTTATATGCTACGGCTTGCATGAAGTTTAGATGACTTTCCTGCTCGCTTTGCATTCCTCGTATGTGTATAAAAAACAGAATACCCTCTTCGTGGCGCCCCAAAATAGGTATACATCACCTATTCCGAGTTGTCAATACATGGTACGAAACAACTACAACTTTATTATTACAACAAGAAAAAGCGTGAGTTTGAATACAAATATTATCTTCTGAACAATATCTATACTCAAATAAATCCTCATCACATTTATTGATACATTATTTTACAAAAATGGTGAGGACTACTAAACAATCCTTTCTAAAACCTTCATTCCATACCCCGGCTTCGTACTACTCTTATATTCTCGCCTCCCGAGAAAAATGGAACAAAAGGAAAAGGGTGAGCTCAACTAGCTCAATAAAGAATATTATGACTAAGATAATATACAACAAATTATCGTTAGTCTTCAACGAGGAAAAAATCTAATAGAATACAATAGACAACAAATTTTAAATCAATATTCGCAATGAAATAATAATTCATTAGAAGAGTTAAGTAGAGAATGCAAACTACTATCTTCTATGTATGAATTTAAAAAGTTCATCGCTCATCTTTTATCCTGTAACATCAATCAATATACATCCGGAATCAAATATTCATCTTTGCACTCTGGGCCAAAGATATTCATCGATTAATCATGTTCATTTAAACACACGCTTCATCTTTTACTCTGGGCAAAGATATTCTTCAGAAATCATTCATCTTTGCACTACAGGCCAAAGATATTCTTAAGAAATCATTCATCTTTTTGCACTACGCCAAAAGATATTCCATAATATCATCATTTAAGACCGAGGATGATGAAAATATTTTTTTTAAAGAAAGCGAATCCAAAGAAACAAAATGACAAGGATTAAGGATTAAGGATTACGTACTTGGTTTTATCCACGTCCAAAAATACCTCAAAAATAATCATAGTGGTGTAAAATTCAAGAATGATCAAAACATGGATACAATCGAGTTAGTATCCGAATAGATGTTTTTGACGAAAAGAAGAAATTTTATTTTTCTATTGAATAATACCATATATCGTGAATAGTGTCGTATCGTGAATAAATAAATATCGTGAATAGTAACTCAGACACCAAAAGATAGAAATTCCACAAAAACATCTTCACGCTTCATGAATAGTACTCGTGAATAGTAACTCGTGAATAAGAACTCATGAATAAGAACTTCGTGAATAGTAACTCATGAATAGTAACTCATGAATAGTAACCCCGACATGAAAAAATTCCAAATTTGATAAAAACTTCATATCAACATTTCAAAGATAATGATATTGAAGAAATAATATCATTTGAGAAAAAATAACATCCACTTACTCGAAAAGATCGATCTTACAGCTAGAATCTACCGTATAGTCTTTGAAGGAACTTGCATACCGCCTAGCAATACTCAAAGTATACTCAAAATACTCACAAGAATACGCCGATAATATAGAGAGAAAAACTTGAGTTTTGTGATTTTCAATTCTAACCCAAGCACCTATTTATAGGAAAATGCTTTAGAACACCAAAGCGAAAAATTTAATAAAATAATAATATAATTAAATAAATTCAAGCCCACCTTAGAAATCTGATTTCAGATCATTTATAACACATGTGAGCCACTCAATTACAACAAAAAACGTTTTTCTTACAAAAAATATTTTAAACTCCCAAAAATCAATTATTTGAACTTGAACTTCAATAATTCATAATAAATAGCCCTTTCATCAGAAAATTCGAATCTTGAGTTTTTATAGGAATTTCAATTCTCTACAACTTTGCAGAAGAAAGTTTTTCCAAATTCCAAATAAAATTGACCGAAATCCATAAATGGGCGATTTTACAGTATATAATCAAATTTCGATCGAATAAATGGGGTCCACAGACATGTTTAACATGTTTTAAACATTTATTGCAACAAAAATACTCTTCCTCCTCAGTATACTCATATATCCCACATTCGTTGTAAAAATATCACCGTTAATATATTATTAAAATAATATATTTAAATGAATTATTTTATCGAGAAAAAGAAAATATTAATTTTCAACAATTGTCATTTTAAAAATTTTCTCCATCTATATCCACATAAAATCAATATTTTCCTCATCATATAAATCAATAATTTAATTATTCACAAATAATATTACGAGAATCACAATATTGATGACCAGTGCGGTTCCTCAGGAAAGAGGGCTTTCGAATAAAAATTTCTTCTTCTTGGCCAAGATTAGGTGACCAAACCTCTCCTTAGATGTAACTTTCTAGACATTGCCAATAATGTTATCTAATAATATTATTCAGATAATATGAATTATTGCTTTCGATAATGAAAAATACGTGTGTAATGACAATTATTGAAACAACAAACAATATAAAATATCAACGCAAAGCAATTATTAACTCGATAAAATCTTTGAGCGATAATTATCAGTAACCATTATTGAGTAGTGCCCTCTTACGTAAGAATCAATAATTGGTGCAATACCGTGTCTTCTCTTTATTAACAACGGCGTATTAGTGTGTTTTAACCACCGGGTATTCCAAAAAGATAATAATAATAACTACTACGCCGTTATTTAAAAAACAACTTATATTTGTCGTTTTCTTCATCCAATCGCTTTCAGTTATGGGGCCCACACATGGTCATGTAGTCATTTAATATTCTCCGACGATCATTTAATATTCCACGACCAAACGAATATTCCCGACGATAATGAATATTTTATAACCACTTGCTTATTTTGAAATATTTGCGTATTTAACCCTTAACTATCCACATTAATCAAATCAACCCTTACTATTTCAAAATAATAAATAAAGGAAATTCCTTTTATTTAAAAATTTGGGTCTTACAACCTCCCTCCTTATGAAATTTAAGTCCTCGAAATTGGCGTCACGTACACTGTGTTTGAAAAGGTGAGGATACCTCGCTTTCATTTAGTTTCCAATTCCGGGTCATTTCCTCTATAGCATGATTCCTCCACAAAACTTTAACTTGTGGTATGTCCTTTTCTTGCGTAGAACATGCTCCTTCCTATCCAAGATCTTGGCGAGGTACCTCCTCATACGTTAAGTCTTGGCTATCTCGTCAGGTTCTAACTTCGATAACGTGGTTCGGGTCTTTCACATATTTACTGAAATGCGAGATATGTGAAACACATTATGAACACGAGACATACTCGGAATGTTGCAAGTCTATAGGCTACATTTCCTACTTTCGGTCGAGAATTTGAAATGGACCAATAAATCGTGGATTGAGCTTTCCTCTCTTCCCAAATCTTGTAACTCCTTCCATGGAGCAACTTCATGACAATCATGATCCCCTACATTAAATTCCACGTCCTTTCGATGAAGATCCGCATAACTCTTTTGTCGATCTTGTGCTTGGTTTGTATATCGTTGTCGAATCATTTGGATCTTTTCGGTGAGTCATACGTACTAACTTTCGGGTCCCAACAATGTTTCTTCACCCACCTCATCCCAACATATTGGAGAAGCGACATTTTCGTCCATATAATGCTTGAATGGAGCCACACTTATACTTGCACGATAAGCTGTTGTTGTAGGAGAATTCCACCATGGTAAATACTTATCCCAACGCCCTTGAAGTCAGGACACGAGTCTTAATAAATCTTCAAGAGTTTGAATAGTCCTCTCGATTGTCAAATCCGGTTTGGGGATGGTATCTAGAACTAAATCGCAAATCCGTGCCCGTAGCTTTTTGCAAGCTAACCCAAAATCTTGAAGTGAATCTTGGGTCACGATCCGAAACTATGGATATAGGCATGCCATGCAACCTCATAATCTCATTCACGTCACATACTAGCAAGGCGTTCAGGGAATAAGTCTCCGTATCGGCAATAAATGAAATGCGGACTTGGTTAATCTATCAACAATAACCCAAATAGCATTGATGCCTTGAAAGCCGTAGGAAGACCAAATGCGAAATCCATAGTAATGTGTTCCCACTTCCATTCCAGGAATCTCAAGTGGTTGCAACGGACCCTTAGGTACAAGATGCTCGCCTTTACACGTTAATGAAGTTAAACACATCAAGATAAACTTTGCAATCTCTCTCTTCGTATTGTTCCACCAAAATGTATGTCCGAGATCACGATACATTTTAGTACTTCCAGGATGGATTGCAAATGGCGTGTTGTGTGCCTCCATTATAATCTTGTACTTCAAATCGAGTCGTTAGGAACACTGAAGTCTAGAGTGGACTCGAAGTATTCCTTCTTCATCGATTCTCGCTTAGGAATAGCTCCTTCTTGTACTTTCTTCTTCATACGCATCATCTCGGGATTGGTGGCTTGACGACGACCTTAACTTTTTCTATTAAAGTTGGCTCTGTCGTATACTTGACATCATCGCACTTGTTCCGCGTATGATCTTCTACTCAATACGTCGGCTACCACGTTAAACTTTACCGGGATGGTATTGAATAGTGTGGTCGTAGTCTTTCAATAGCTCGAGCCAACGTCATTGCCGCGTGTTGAGTTCTTTTGAGTGAAGAAATATTTAAAGGCTTTTATGGTGCGAATATATCTCCACTTTCTCCCCATATAGATAGTGCCTCCATATTTTTAAGCGGCGAAAATGGCTTTTGACTCTCTAGATCATGAGTAGGATAATTCCTCTCATACTCTTTAAGTTGTCGCGAGGCATAGGCTATGACTTTCCCGCGTTGCATGAGAACACATCCTAACCCTTTGCACGAAGCATCATTTGTAGATAACAAATCCATCCAAGAACCGGATGGTATTGTTAGAAGCAGTCTTAGAAATAAGTCTCTCTTAAGCTCTTGGAAACTTTTCTCGCGTTCTTTGCTCCAAGCGAATTTTGTATCCTTAGGAGTTAGGCGAGTTAATGGAGTAGCGATTAGAAAACCCTTCCACGAATCTCCGATAATAACCAATTAAGCCCAAAAAGCTACGTCTTGATCCACCGAGCTTGGTTGCTCCCACTTTGTATTGCTTGATCTTGGCCGGATCAGCAGAGATACTCCATGTTTTTTGACACCACGTGCCCAAGGAATGCTACTTCCTCGAGCGAACTTGCATTTCTTCAATTTGGCATATAGTTGGTTTTCACGAAGCCTTTGGAGTACCGACTTCAAATAGTGCTCATGATCTTCACGGCTTTTGGAATATATGAGGATGTCATCAATAAAAGACAACAACGAATTGATCCAAATATTCCTTGAATACTCGGTTCATCATATCCATGAAAGCCGCGGGAGCATTAGTTAGTCCGAAAGACATGGCTAAATTCATAATGCCCATCTGGGGTTACGAAGGCGTCTTTGGAATATCCTCGATTCTAATCTTAATTTGTGATGATATCGAGCGAAGATCGATTTTGAAAAGAATTGTGCCCTTTACGGTTGGTCAAACAAGTCATCAATACGAGGTGAGGATACTATTCTTGATGGTGACATGGTTCAATTCCGATAGTCGATACAAAGTCGCGTACTCCGTCTTTCTTCTTTACAAATAAAACAGGAGCACCCCGAGGAGATGTACTAGGGGCGAATGAAAGCAGATGTCCAACAATTCACATAGTTGGACCTTTAACTCTGAAGTTCAATAGGAGCCATTCGATATGGGGTTTTAGAAATGGGCTTTGTACGGGTTCAAGATCAATAAAGAATTGAACTTCACGTTACGGGGTGAGGCCAAGGGAAGTTCTTGAAATCGTCGGGAAAGTCGATAACAACGGAATATTATTCAAATTTGGCGTGTCTTTATTCAAATCCATAACATGGGCTAAGAAAGCTTGACATCCGTTTTTTAATAAGCGAATAGCTTTATGATTAGATATGATAATGATTGATTTTAATGGTTTAGTTGCTTGAATTAAATACAACGGGTTGGTTAGGAATATGAAAACTATGACCTTACGAAAATAATCAATTTTGGCGTGATGAGTAGTTAACCAATCAATCCTAAAATCACATCAAAAGCAAGTATCTTTAAAGAGATAAGGTCAATGGTAAGAGTAATGGTGCCAACTTGAATCAAACAAGATTTATAAGCGATGGATGTGATGAAAGTTTCTCTAACGGAGTTTCCACAGATAGGTCAAAGTCTAATTTCTCGGTCAAGTTTAAGCGTTGAGCACATGTCGGGAGAGATAAATGAATGGGTATGCCGGTATCATCAGTAAAGGTATAAACTTAGCGAATTTATAAATAGCTTACCCGTGATCACCTCGTTTGGGTTCCTCGCATTATGACCGATCCTGACAAAGCGCTCTTCCGGAATCGTTGACTTTGACTTTTACGGGGACGATCTTTTGAGTCACGAGTCCCATTGAACTAGGTTTATTCTTTGTCTGATCTCGGCGATATGTCCTTCCTTTCCATAATTATAGCGTACCTTGAATTGTTGTGGGCGGTTTGGTGATATGTCCCTCTTTTCGCATTTGTAGCATATAATGGGTGGTGTCGTTCTCCTCCATTAGAACCGGATTCTTTGCCAAGCTTTGTCATCTTCACATAATTAGTTTATTAAATCTCCTCTTTTTAAAATCTCCTCTGACTCGCTTTTTACATTTTCATGGCCATGATTACCACCGAGTGGTTACCATTTACATCCATCTGTTTCTTTCTCATGAGTTATCATTATTACATTGGCTGCTATCTACGATACGATCCTGGTTGTGGTCCCTCAGTTGGCCGTAGTACTCGTTATCTCGCTCTAATAATTGAGCCACATTTTACAACATCCTCGAATAGAGAAAATTTATGAGAAATGAGATCTTGGCGTATCTTGGGTTTCAAACCTCTAAGAAACATCCGCGTCATCGTTCCTCATTCTCCACCAAATGAGGTCTGAAACACGGATAACTCTGCAAACTTTGCCTCGTCTTTGAGACACCGTCGTGTTGTTTTGTTCAATCGATGAACTCCACTTCCTTCGTATAGCGAACACTTTCGGAAAGTATTTGTCATTAGATAGCTTCTGAAAGCGTCTCCCGAAGACATCTTTGAGTCGCGGTGGATGGAGTGCGCTTCCTGAGACTCCCACCGATGATCACGCTTTCGCCACGAACATAAAGGTGGCGAATGGAACCTTCATTCCTCCGTGCATCCCAGACATCGAATATCTTGGTAATTTGTTTGACCCGTGTTTCCGCCGTGATCGGATCGGCTTTCCCTTAAATTCAGTGGTCCCACTCTTTGGGCCTTGCATTGTGACAACAACGTGAATTATATCATTTCCTCACATTTTTGAACACGAGTCTCCTAAATGCGATTTTGCATGAAGCTATGAAAAACTTCTAAACATCCCTCGTTCATCATCTCGCTTTCGATGGTGTTGTTCACGGGAGGAACATTGCCCGACTGTTGCACGTCTCCTCGTTGGTGAGTCTGAGGCATCTCCACGGTCTCATTTCCATTGTTAATATTCTCGATTCGACATTCTCAAATCTTGTCATAAAACAAGGGTTATTTAAGAAATCAATATATCATATAATATCCTATATCTTGACCAACTAACAAATAAGCTTAGGTAGGACACCTTTAGCGAAGGATTTACTCGTCTCTCCCTCTAGTTCTATTCCCGATCTCACTGGAGATCATATCCTAAGCTACGATACCAAGCTGTGCGCCCCCCCCTAAAATAGGTATATCATCACTCTATTACGAGTTGTCAATACGTGAATGCGAAGCAACTACAACTTTATTATTACAACGAGTAAAGCGTGAGTTTGAATACAAATATTATCTTACTAGACAATATCTATACTCAAATAAATCCTCATCACATTTATTGATACATTATTTTACAAAAATGGTGAGGACTACTAAACAATCCTTTCTAAAACCTTCATTCCATTACCCAGGCTAAATACTACATTATATTCTACCGCCTCACGAGAAAAATGGAACAAAAAGGAAAAGGGTGAGCTCAACTAGCTTTCGATAAAGAATATTATGACTAAGATAATATACAACAAATTATCGTTAGTCTTCAACGAGGAAAAATCTAATAGAATCTGATAGACAACAAATTTTAAATCAATATTATGGCGGAAATAATAATTCATTAGAAGAGTTAAGTAGAGAATGCAAACTACTATCTTCTATGTATGAATTTAAAAAGTTCATCGTCTATCTTTTATCCACCGTAACATCAATCAATATACATCTGGAATCAAATATTCATCTTTGCACTTCTGAGCCGAAGATATTCATCGATTAATTATTTCATTTAAACACTGCTCATCTTTTGCACTACTGGGCCAAGATATTCTTGAAAATCATTCATCTTTGCTACTGGGCGAAGATATTCTTAAGAAATCATTCATCTTTGCACTACGAGCGAAGATATTCCATAATATCATCATTTAAGGTGAGGATGATGAAAAATATTTTTTTAAAGCGAATCCGGTGAAACAAAATGACAAGGATTAAGGATTAAGGATTACGTACTTGGTTTTATCCACGTCCAAAAATACCTCAAAAATAATCATAGTGGTGTAAAATTCAAGAATGATCAAAACATGGATCTGAATCGAGTTAGTATCCGAATAGATGTTTTGAACGAAAAGAAGAAATTTTATTTTTAAATTGAATAGTACCATATCGTGAATAGTCTTGCAGTATCGTGAATAGTAACTCAATAGCACACGAAGATAGATAAAATTCCACAAAAAACATCTTCACGCTTACATGAATAGTACTTTCGTGAATAGTAACTTCGTGAATAATAACTTCATGAATAGTAACTTCGTGAATAGTAACTCATGAATAATAACTTCGTGAATAGTAACCCAGACATGAAAAAAATTCCAAATTTGATAAAAACTTGAGATCAACATTTCAAAGGTATAATGATATTGAAGAAATAATATCATTTGAGAAGAAAATAACATCCACTACCTCGAAAGATCGAGTCTTACAGCTAGAATCTGGGATATAGTCTTTGAAGGGAACTTGCAAATCTAGCAATACTCAAAGTATACTCAAAATACTCACAAGAATAAACTCGATAATATAGAGAGAAAAACTTGATTTAAATTGTGATTTTCAATTCTAACCTAAGCACCCTATTTATAGGAAAATGCTTAGAACACCAAAGCAGAAAATTTAATAAAATAATAATATAATTAAACAAATTCAAGCCCACCTTAGAAATCTGATTTTAGATCATTTATAACACATGTGAGCCACTCAATTACAACAAAAAACGTTTTTCTTACAAAAAATATTTTAAACTCCCAAAAATCAATTATTTCGGAGCTTCGGAACTTCAATAATTCATAATAAATAGCCCTTTCATCAGAAAATTCGAATCTCGCGAGTTTTTATAGGAATTTCAATTCTCTACAACTTTGCAGAAGAAAGTTTTTCCAAATTCCAAATAGAAATTGACCGAAATCCACAAATGGGCGATTTTACTGTATAATCAAATTTCGATCAATAAATGGGGTCCACCGACATGTTTAACATGTTTTAAACATTTATTGCAACAAAAATACTCTTCCTCCTCGTATACTCATATATCCCACATTCGTTGTAAAAATATCACCGTTAATATATTATTAAAATAATATATTTAAATGAATTATTTTATCGAGAAAAAGATAAAATATTAATTTTCAACAATTGTCATTTTAAAATTTTTCTCCATCTATATCCACATAAAATCAATATTTTCCTCATCATATAAATCAATAATTTAATTATTCACAAATAATATTACTGAGAATCACAATATTGACAACCGACAGGCGGGTTCAGGAAGGGGGCTTTCCAGTAAAATTTCTTCTTCTTGGCCTATGATTAGGTGACCAAACCTCTCCTTAGATGAACTTTCTAGACATTGCCAATAATGTTATCTAATAATATTATTCGGATAATATGAATTATTGCTTGATAATGAAAATATCTTGTGTAATGACAATTATTGAAACAATGACAATATAAAATATCAACGCGACAATTATTAACTCGATAAAATCTTTGAGCGATAATTCACGTAACCATTATTGAGTAGTGCCCTCTTCGTAAGAATCAATAATTGGTGCAATCTGGTGTCTTCTTGTTTAACAACGGCGTATTAGTGTGTTTTAACCACCGGGTATTCAACGATATTAACGATAACAACTACGCCGTTATTTAAAACAACTTATATTTGTCGTTTTCTTCATCTAATCGCTTTTCCGTTATGGGGCCCACACATGGTCTTGGCAGTCGTCTGAATATTCTGACAGCGATGAATATTCCACGACCAAACGAATATTCCCAAGCGATAATGAATATTTTATAACCACTTGCTTATTTTGAAATATTTGCGTATTTAACCCTTAACTATCCACATTAATCAAATCAACCTTTACTATTTCAAAATAATAAATAAAGGAAATTCCTTTTTATTTAAAATTTGAGTCTTACACCTACAGATCCCATTCATTTCATATCCGGAACTTATCCAATCGTCTTGAGGGTGTGACATTGGACCGAAGAGGTTCTCGCAAAAATCGATTATGTGGATATCTTTGAAGAGGGCCGACATTTTGCGTTGCATTCAATTATCTGCAGGATCTTCGTCCCAAGCGGGACCAAGATGCTCTTACTGTCTTGATTTCACATTGGTGTTCTTCCACATGTACATTTCATTTTGCTTTGGGGAAGTTCACCCCACTCTGAGAGGATGCCTACATGTCATCTACCGGTGAAGCATTTGCCCCACGTGCGTGAGTCACGCCTTTGGTGAGATGATCGTGCAAAATATTTTTAAGTGTTGAAGTCTTCACTTCTTGAAGCTTGATGTTTCGCAAGACCTTGAAAACAAAAGTCCTAGGAGAGTGAACCTCTGGGGAGCAAACCCTGTGGAGGCAATCCCTGAGGATCTCTTGAGGATATCTAGGTATCTCTAACTTTCCTTGGACATGTCTCCCTTCTATGCTAGGTTGGATCTTTTATTTCCAATTATCATGTTGTTGCACTTCGTTCGGAAGTCACTTCACGTCTCCGTGAGGATGACTTACTTTATGTAAACTTTAGGAGCTTCAAGATGACATACATAAATTGAAGACCAAGCTTTTGGGAAATTAGTCACTACCCAAGACCTTGAAGGCTCGATAGCCTCTATCTGAAGGCTCATGGTACCACACCATTGTCGACTTGAAGGCTTTAGTTATTCCTTCTCTTTAGTTCGACGGGTCAAGGCCTTTAGATCATAAACTTTCATATTTTTTTTCATTTCTGTATCGGAAAATTTATGTACATATATTTCATTTATCAAATTGTAGTTTCTTTTATCCTTATTGATTGCCTTTAATTTGAGCGATTCTTTAAAACTCAATATTTAACATTGAATCTTAAGTTGTTCAATTAAGACTCCAAGACACCAATAGGCCTCGTAAAACAAACAAACATGAATCTATTCAAGAAAAACATGTTTTTTTTATGCAAACTAACACTTGAATCTATACTTCCTTTTTTTTTTTAAAGAGATTAGAAAAATATTCAAGCATAAGTGGAAGTTTGACAATTTATTGATAACAAAATTGCTTTTAACGAAAAGCATAACGTTTCAAATAATAAATCCTCGATTACTTTTTGAAGTTGAAAGTATAACTTATGCAGTTCGAGGACTTATAGTCGAATGCCTCGATTACTTTTAAAGTTAAAAGTATAACTTTTTTGGGTCTAAGGACTTATAGTCGGTGCCTCATTCACTTTTAATGATAAAGTGTAACACTTTCGAGTGCCTCGTCACTTGGGTCGTCCAATTTCTTGGCAAGTCACGAGTTTACGAGGACTTGAAATCGGGTGCCTTGTCACTTGAGTCGTCCAGTTTCTTGGCAAGTCACGGTCTACGAGGACTTGAAATCGGGTGCCTCGTCACTTGGGTCGTCGAATTTTTGGCAAGTCACGATCTACGAGGACTTGACCACCATTTAGAGTGGACCACCATCTTGGGTGGATTATATATATATATATATATATATATATATATATATTTTTAATTAAATCGATTCTTGTGCCTCCAACCTTGGTCATCCAATTACTTGGCAAGGATACTCCCGAGGACTTAAACCGCCATTTTGGTGGACCACCATCTTAGGTGGATTTTTAATTCATCCGTAGTTCGAGTTTTTTGATGGTAGAGCCAGATTATTTGGGTTCATGACTTACGGGATTGAACCATGGGTGATAGTGTTACACGTTTCTTCTCTAGTTCAATCTCCCCGTAGTCGCCTTCTCATGGTATATCCTCTGCGCAGATCGTGATCCGTAGTGGAATATCCTGCGTATTGGTGGTATACTGTGAAGTCCTGGTCTTCTTTTCATCTCTTCCGCTACAACCAACCGGGGTCTTGGAGGCTTCACCACTCCATACTCAACCCATTGTTCGTCTGAGGCTCTGAATGCCTTCGCTGCATGTAATAGCCTCCGGGCCCGGCATTCTAAAGATACTTGTCACCATGCTTTTCTCTGCTTCGCTCGATTTTTCTCATTCTTCTCCCTCTTGCCCTTTGGTTTTGGTGAGAATTAGCCAAAGCCACTTTCTTTCGCCCCTCTTGCTCTTCCATGTAACCATCGCATGGCCGGTGGGAAATGTCATGATTCCTCCCAAGTCTTGTGCAAAAGATGAGAGAGGTCGTGAATGAATCACAAGCTTTGGTAATGAGGTGGGGCTTGAAGGCGTCTAAAGCACCATTGTTGCGTATCTTAACCAAGTTCTTTTCTTGATTGGCTTTGCACACCTCGTGCACGGGCCCTAAACTTTGTCGACATAATCGACAACTCCTCATTCGGTTTCTTGCTTGAACCGCATAAGCTCCACAATGGTTACCTATTTACGCACATAGAAAAATTTCTTAAAAATTGTAATTTTAAGTCATCCCAATCATGGGTGACCCTTCTCCAAATTGTAGTACCAACTAAAGGCCTTATCCGTCAAAGTCTTGTTGAATTCCGCATCAACAAGTTGTGGTTATTCACTTCATCATATCCGAGCCACGGAGACATTGACTCTACAAACACAGCAATATGTTCCCTAGCATTTCCTTTTTCCCGTTGTATTTTGGAAATTAGAGGGGTGCTCAATCAACCCCTGTTGGGTAAGGTTGCCTCGAATATGTGCGGGGTAAGGAGGAGTAAAGTCCAACTCAGGGGTCGAGAGATGTCGTCTGCTGAAGTTGATTGATCACGCGTCAATCATATCATCCTTCGTCACATCACGGACTTGTAAGCGTGAACTCTACGGGGTGTTGTGATATCTTCTTTGCATCGGCGGTGTGTATGGTAGAAATTGGTTGATGGACACTTGCATCATGAATAGGCGCACTTGGTAAAAGTTCTTTGGCTCATTCATTTGGACATTACTTGGAATGGTTGGCATTTACTGTGAAAATGATGGAATAGTAGTGAGATGATGTTTGCTGAGGTTGGCTTGCTTCCATCCTAGGTTGTGGCACCTCACCACCGCTACGGGCTTCCAAGTTGATTATTGGAACCAATTGACTTTCCGTTAATGGAGGTACATGTGGTTCTCTTCGTTGTTGCTACCATTATTGTTGTCTTCCACACCTACTTGTTCCCCATGCAAACTTCCCAGGAACATGGCCTTGAAAGTGGGAATCGCATCAACTAACAAGGCGGAAATTCCCCATCTCCTCTTCTTCCTCTGCATTTCCAACATCATGGCCATCATCATTCCTTGCCCTTCTCGTGCTTCCTTGATACCTTGAGCATCTCCATTTGCACATCATTCGTCGGGTCTCCACCGCATCCTCGCCGCCTTCTTGCGTTGGTTTGTTGTTGATTGGCCGTATGTGGTGACGTCGAACTTCCTTCCAAGCGTCTTGATAAGTGGTTGGTCAAAATCCGGTTTGCGCCTTGGAAAGCTTGAGTGGCTTGCCTTGAAGGCTGGATCCGGTGAGGTAATCTTTGTTTTGTTGGTGAAGCGAGCTCTTCCTCGTAGTTCTCCCACTTGAGTTGTGGGCATACCCTTCACGAATTCTACACCTCCCCAGTGAGTCGCCCGAATAAATGTGGGCAAGGAAATCGTACCTTGCTAGGGGTTAGGGTTTTCGTGTTGGTGAGGAGGAGAAAATCCACGAAAAGTACTGGAATTGATTGATTGATTGAAGAGGGAGAACGACAATTGGGCGATTACTCCAACGACGCGTGGCGAACCCCTAGAATCCGGAACCGTGTTAGGTAATGAGGATTCCAAGAGCCTTCTTGAGTCCTTTCTGAGTTGAGAGAATGTCCAAACCCTTTGGTGCTTTTAGGTGGAATTCCAAGCCTTTAAGTCACCAAAAGGGCCCCTTTGATCTTCCAAGAGTCCAAGTCTTGATCCCTGCAGAGAAGTCCCTTCCCAATGGAGTGGAAGAGATATTTATAGGGTTTTTGGAGAGTGGTCATGTGATGAGGCACATGTCCTCGGAGAAATTCCAAATTTACCCTTAGTCATCAAAGTAATGCCCAGATCGTCCCGCCTTCTAGCCACCAATCCAATCCCTCAATCAATTCCCAAATGAGTCACCTCCACGTGCTTCCGCCGGACACGTGAAAGATTCTCTCGAGATCTTGCTTCTTTATTTTCGACTTTCTTCCGCCTTTTCCATTTAATCATAATACGAACCTTAATTTGTGCATTTAATTCAATTAGGTCAATTGAACCCTAATTTGCACTTGGGCCCACATACCCTAACTAACTAGGTTGATTAATTACTTTAAGAAAGGAAGAGCTAAATCAAATAAACAATATATATTCATTATGTCAGAGGTGGGTTTTTTAGGGCATATATATATACCAGTGAAGGTGCTCCCTCAGGTAAGGATCACTAGGGCCTGGAACATCTGGATCAGTCATCACCTGTACGTACGTGTGTGTTTCTCTCTCTCTCTCTCTCTATATATATATATATATATATATATATATATATATATATATATATATATATATATATATATATATAGGGAGTGATTAGCGTGAAATTCATTTTTGAGTAAGTTAATCAATTGACCAATCAAAAATTAACTTCATACTAACCGAATCCATATGTACGTATAGGAAGTTAGGTAGTAAAACGGCGTGAACAATATATATATGCGTGTGTGTATATTTTACCAGTGTAAAGAAAGTTCTCATGTCACCACCATGAACCTCAACCCTAGGTTTACTGGTAACAGCAGAAGGAAAGAGCTCATGACCATTGCATACTAGCTTGTTATTGTTGTAAGTCACTGACATTTTTATGCTAGGGATGAACTGATCTAGCACATCCCCTATCACTCTCCCCACAATCAATGGATCTGACATTCGTATATCTATCTATCTATATCTATATCTATATCTATATCTATATATGAACTAGCTAGAGAGAGATGAAAGAGGGTAAGATGGACTCTCTATATACATATTACTGAGTTGATCTGATTTTTATATATTGAACTTGGAAGGTACGGTATATATATAGTGTTGTGAGTACTCTTCAATATTTTATATAACATACACAGAAATGAATATGAAAGTACAGAAAGAAAACAACTTCAACAAATAAAAGGCCTCAAGAAGGATTCATTGTAATCTTTCTTACACACTCACAAAAGAAAGAAATGGGGCTTTGTTTGTTTAGTATTATCTCATTATTATTCCTGTTTATGATTCTTTATTACATACACTCCTCATTGGGTCCCCTGGAATTGGTTCTTGATTGGCAGTACAACTAAACAATGGCTACAATTCATGAATATATATAATTGTTTATACCATAAGGCATGCTTATATATATATTCCCCTTCATGTTTGCTAGGTCAGAGAATTCAGGGTAAAAAGAAAAGAATATCTCTAATACAGAAAAGTACTACTTTGTCTAGGATAAATTATTTAATTTTATATAATTAAAATCCACTAGATTTGTAACTTTGACTCAAGTACTTCAACTAATCAATTAATTTTTTTTGAGGATAGTTATTTGTTTTTCAACTTTAGTCATTAATGATTTAGAAGGGAGGGAGGAAGAAGTATATATGTATTCCTCCGAGATATAATTAAAGATATATTTTGATTTTTCTAAGTTAATTTGTGAAAAATATTTAAAAGCAATACAGATTTATTAGATTTAAAACATATAACTCTAATGAATTTAAAGTAGTTAGAAAGTACTCCTAATTCTCTGTTTTTGTTGCCTTTAAAATTAAACTTAAATAAATACATATCAATATAATTTGAAATTTTAAACTTTTGCATATTAAATTAGTTAATTAAAAGTAAAAAATATGTTAGAACATGAAAATATATGTATACAATTAATGTTGCATGTGGGATCCCAACTAATTAAGCCACTTTTACTCCAAATTTCTATCAAAAGAGGAAACAATGCACTTCAAAGATTTCTGCTTGAACATTCCAAAAATTGATAGAAGAATCTCATCTTTTTCATTTAAGGTAATAACTAGAGGAGATGGCAGAATCGTTTCCAAATAAACTTCCTAATCTATACATAAATTAATAACATATAGAAAAGTATATATTCACAATTAGATTCTTTAATTGACACACACACACACACATATATATATATATTATTGGACCATAATCCTTTTTTTTATTGGGCAGAAATTATTGGGCTCCTCCCTTGGATCATGTTATGCTAAGTCATGGTTGGATCCGATCACTTGAGTCATTTCTATTATTATTTGAAACACAGTCATTATATTGGCCCATTATACAAATTATCACTTAACCCAACTTTGACCAGTAATCATTATGCCAAATGACGTTTGACTATTGTGTCTGCCACTTTGCTGCATGACATTAATGAGGATGGGACTCAGATGATGGCCGTGGTGACAAAAAAGCGATGATGAGAGGGGGGTGAAGGTAGATCGTTTACTTTCTTTTTGAAGTGGCCCAAGTGAGGGAAAAAGGTGTCAGAAGGTGGTGGGTGGCACGGTAAACCGGATAGTGGAGTATGCATGGGGCTAAGATCACATAAGAGGGTAAGTAACACACACATTTCAATTAGAATTCTAATTCTATCTCTCTCAGACACTAGATAATTTTTCTCTCCATTGTTGACCTTGTGATCGCCTGTACTGACTCTCACGCCGGAGCTATCCCTCGACGGTCAGGCCGTCAAGCTTTTGGTGTTGACTTGTTGAACTGTGCAGGATATAGGACGCGTCTTGGTGATTGGGACGTGGAGAAAGATCTTGGCGTTAACATTGGCGCTAGAAGGAGGGCTGAGTTCTAGTGTCCTGAATATTTTCAATCCTGGCTGGGGTTTGTTCTCGTCGATATTCATGGTGAAGAGTAGAACACCTACACCTAAAAAGGGGCGTAGAAAGGGTCGCCGGTGAATCGACACCCCGAGTGTCTGTCAAGGATCGTTTGGGACCGACAATAAGTGTTCATGCAAGCACAGCATCCAAACGATCCCCTGAAGATTTTCGGTTGAAGAAGATGGGTAAGACTAAACGTGAGGTTAGTTTACCCTACTTGATAAAGCGTCGCCGCGATTAGGAAGCGAGTAGAAGGCACTTTGCTTAGAACTCAATCTAGAGAGGACCAAGATGAAAAAGCTTCACGATCAAGCTAAGATGGGCGATGAAGCGGATAGAGCTATGGAAGTACTTGTGGAAGCAACGACGAGATATATAGGAAAGCGGATGGCGGGATATGACGAGTTGAGAGATGAAGAACTCGCTTATAATCAATCCAAGAAGCGAGGACATCAAGTGGAAAAGAATCTGCTCATTCGGACGAGAGTCTCGAGGTAGAAATCGAGAAAGAAGAAGATCCGAAGCCCTACTCCTCAAAGATCGAGGAGGGTACATCACCTTATCGATTCTAAGGAGCCGTGGTCGAAGAGAATCAAGAGGTCGATCCAGGATCGTACTCACGAAACCACAAAGAAAGCCCTTGTTGTTGCACATTCTCGCCTCGGTGCGGGCACAAAGACGAATCATATCTAGAGATCGTACTCGAGGAGTCTACTTGAGGGTACACCTATGTAGACACTTTCGTCACCGAAGAAGCCCTTTCTAGAGTTGAAGGTTCTATTGTAGAAACCGGGTCTACTCGGAGGAGAAAGGAGTCACCGGAAAAGGAAGCATCCTCTCAACCAGAAGGTGTAGATTATTTGGTTAAAGAGTTAAAAGAACTTCGGGCGACTTGTAGAAGTACAAAAAAGCGAAGACACTTCGGAAAGAAGGCATCCCTTTTTACTAAGCAGAGATTCTTAAAGAAAAAGTCGACCCCACCAAGAAGTTGCCCCATATTGAGAGTTATGATGGATCGGGATCCCTATGACCCTGATCGAGGCGTTCAATCGGCCGATGGATTATTATGACTTTACGCGATCTTGCTAAGTGTCATACTTTTATCACAACACTCGTAAAAGGATGCCCGGCAGTGGATGGGGACGTTGCCCTCAGATTGATTTCATCTTGCGATATGTGTAGTAAATTTCATGCTCGCCGGGAGCAATAAAAAGAAGGGGAAAACCAATCGGTTCGTTGGCTCGAGTTCGGCAGCTTTGAATGAGTCTTTGGGTCAATATGTGAAGAGATTCCAGTGAAGCGATTGGCGGTGTGAGACTTGAATGATCTACAAGCCGTTGACTTTGTTTCAAAATGGGTTAGATCTAGTCAAATCGGAGAAGTTAGTGAAGAAGTTGATGTTTCATCACCCGAAGAGTATTCTTTGAGGCCTTTGACAAAGTTCAAGGTTATATCGTGGTGGAAGAAGCCATGGATGACCTCAAACGTCCTGCTTGAATTTGTTTAAGGAGGAGACGGGATAGAATCGATAAAGATCGAGAGAAAAATGAGGGTAATAAAGACCGCTACGGGCGGCGGGTCGAAAAAGTTTAACAATTGGAGCAGTGGTGGAGGACGTTAAATCATTCTCACGCCCAGAGAGTGAATAGAACGTACCTGACACTTAACACGAGATAGAAATTTTAGCACCTTCCGGTCTGCCTAGGGGTGGCAAATTTACGGGTTATCTTGTCGATCGAGAGGAATCGAAGCCAATCTGAGAAGACTCAAGCAATCCTGAACATGAAGACTCCTCGGTCCATTTAAAGATGTTCAACGTCATTGGAAGGATTGCGACTTTGAGGAGGTTCATGTCCAAGTCGGCGGAAAGATGTCTGGATTCTTTGATACATTGAAAGGGTCGAAGAATGCAAAGACATTTCAATGGACTTGAGTGTGAGGGGCGCCTTCGAGCATCAAGTCCTACTTGTCTTCTACCTTTGTTGGTGAAGCCCGTTCTGTTGAACCTTTATATTTGTACTTGCAGCTAGTTCATTGGCGTAGGAGGAAGCGGTTTTGAACTGCGTGAAGTCAAGTTGAAGAAGACCCGGTTTATTATGTAAGCCATGTCCTTCGAGATCTTTGAAACAAGGTACGAACATTGAAAAGTTTGCTTTTGCTTTAATAACCGCTAGTCAAAGCTTAGGCAATACTTCCGTGGTAGATTGGTAATAGTGTATACAGACGGCCTTTAAAAGAAGATTATGGGCAAACTTGAGGTGTCGGGGAGATTAAATTGCATGGACGATGGAGTTGTCATAATTTTTCATTGAATATCATCCCGAACCGCCATCAAAGGGCAAGCCTCGGCTGATTTTGTTGTTGAATGCTCGTTTTCTGTCGATGAAGTTGTGGCGGTGTCGAAGGATCTGGACGAAGCGATTCGCTTCTTCAAATGAGGCGAGTTCTTGAACGTCAGATCTGAGATGGGTCTTCTACCACGGATGTCGATTAGTGCGAGGATTATTCCCGACGAGTCCGGAGGGATTCAAGGTACAACAGCCATCGATTTCCAGTTCAAAGCGACAAACAACGGTTTTTGAGTATGAAGCGGTCCTTGCGAGGTTACGACCGCAAAGAGTCTTGAAGAGGAAAGAATAATCATCTTTAGTGATTCTCAGTTAATCGTTAAGCAACTTTCTGGGGAATACAAAGCTCGAGGTCCAAAAATGATCAAATATCTAATGTAATTGAAGGAACAACTTCCGTATTTCCAATCTTACGAGTTTCAAGGATCGGCGTAATAACAATTCAATTGTTGATCTGCTCTCCAAATTAGCCACTACGGATGTTAACATCTTTGATGGGTCGGTTTATTTAGAAACTTTGCAACATCCTAGTGTTCATTATGAATCGATAATGTGCATTGACCGAACCAACTGCTGGTTGACTCCATATATAGAGTATCTGGCAGATGGCGTCTTACCTTCGGATCGGATGCTCGCCAAGAAAATCAAGTATAAAAGTGCCAATTTTGTTCTGATTGATGGAGATGCATCCAAGAGCTTTCTCATCTCCACTATTGAAATGTTTGACTCCATCTGAAGCTGACTATGCTCTTCGGGAAGTACATGAAGGTATTTGTGGCGACCATATGGCGGCTAAGTCATTAGCCTATAAAGTACTTCGCCAGGGGTACTATTGGCCTACCATCTTTAAAGAAGCAACTGAGTACGTCAAGAAGTGCGAGAAATGTCACCAACAAATTCGATCTCATCACATCACCACCGTAAGAGCTATACTCGATCTTATCTCCTATACCCTTCACCGTCTGGGGGTTGATATCTCGGGTCCACTACCGAAAGCTAAAGGTCAGTCACCATTATATATTGCTATTGATTATATGACTAAGTGGGTGGAGGCAAAACCACTTTTGGTCAATAACGAACAGAGGAGTGCCTAAAGTTTATAAAGCGAGTCCGTAATGGTGTTTCGCCGGGATCCCTAAGGTGTTGATATCTCGAATCGGACGCCGATTTAGGGATTGAAATTTGAGGCATTCTTGAAAGAATCGGGATTCAACACGAAAGACTTCATGGCTCATCCACACGGTCGAATGGACAAGTTGAAGTGACCAATGAGCAGCTGCTGAATGGGATCAAACGCAGATTGAATGAAGCCGGGCGGATGGCCGAGGAGCTACTTAGCGTGTTGTGGGCTTATCGAACTACTCAGGGGACTACTGACGAGGATTCACCTTTTAGATCGGCCTATGGTAATCGATGCCTTAGTCCCAGCTTGAAATTGGATCTCCTAGTCTTGGTCGACCAATTCAGAGAAATCTACAATGAGGAAGGGCTTAAGGCCAACCTTGATTTACTTGAAGAAGTAAGAGAAACAAATTTTAATCAGTCATTGGCGACTTATCGTGAAGAGTGGCTAAACATTATAATAAGGGGTAAAATGTCGAAGGTTTGAAGTGGGAGATTTTGTCCTCGGAGAAGCCAAGCATCTACACCTCGAAATATAGGAAAGCCGATGCCAAATCAAAGGACCGTATGAAATAACCAAGTCTTGCGGCGGAACTTATCGATTGAAAGCATTAGATGGGTCGAAATTAAGAATACTTGGCACGCATTTGGCGAGGCTTAGAAAGTACTTTCAAGAAAATGATGTCCGTACAATGGAAGTCTCAGAAATATTTATGTCATCATCAATAAAAGTTCCCTTTTTTCTCGAACAAATTTTGTCTTCATTGCTGATCAGATCATTGGTGTTAGGAGGTTCGGGTGGACTCGCTGGCCATTCGATGGCGGCTTTTCTGGCAGACAGGTGGTCCTTATGAGTTTGTCAGGCCCTTCGTGGTAGGCAAACGTCATTGGTGTTGGGAGGTTCCGTGTGGACTCACGACCATTCGATGGTAGCCTCTTCTAAGTAGTGGTCACTTAGACCTTGTCGTGCCCTTTGTGGTAGTAAGCAAGTGTCATCTTTAAGACTTTGTCGGGGCCCTTCGTGGTAGGCAAATGTCATCTTTTGGTTTTGTTAAGCCTTTAGGGGGTAAACAAATTCTGATGAAGCGAGATATATCTCACACTTCTAAGAACTAATAAGTATCCCTTTACTTTATTACCTAAAATTTTTCTAAGTGTTGAGTTGTGAAGCTTCATTCTTACATTTCATCTTATCTCAAGATATGGCATATTTAGTTGTTACCTAACAGTTGGATTCAAATCTCCGTGAAGGGGTTTGTGCATCTTTTCACTTAAATAAATATTGAAGTATTGGCGTAAAATAAATATCTTAGAAGTCATAAGGAATGAAGCCATTTTCATTAATATTTAATTTAATTACATCATTGATAATTTTTACAAATCACCGTAAATTAAAGATGAAAGACATAAAAAGAACATCGCCTTCAGCGCCATCTTCGTCTCAAGAATCGAGTAAGGATGGGTCCAGATTGGCTGCAGACGACTTCTCCTCACCACGACTTCGTGAAGCTCATAACTCGTGAGTATATCTTCATTATTTCCCAGTTGATTTCGTCTCCGAAGTTCCCAGGTACTCTTCGCATATCATTTGCGAAGGTCGTTTGGTTAAAGGGGGCCCAAGGTCCCAAAGAGCCTTGAGTTCTCGGATTTCTTCGAGTTTGAGCGCCACTCGTGATTTAGAGTCTCTGCGCCTCCAAATTTTATGGATAGTCTTGGTCAAGATCTTAGCATCGACCTTTAATTCCTCGATCTTCTCATCCTTATCTCGCCCTCCGAACCAAGTCAATATTCATTTTGATGATTTCCTCGTCTTTGAGCTTTGGTTGACTTCGATTCTTCCTTGAGGCCTTTTACATCTCCTTTGGCTTGGGCTAACTCTTTTTGAAGACCTTCATTTGTATGAAGAAGGCATTCACGTTGAGTTTTCTCCTTCGCCAAAGTAGACTTCAGCATGGCATTCTCCTTCCTCAAGATCTCTTCTTCCGCTTCGGCTTCGAGAGACCTTGGACGAAGACGTCCGAACACTGCATTGGCCTATGTGTTTCCAATACCATTTGATCAGTTTTCAGATATATAAGTATGCAGATAAATTCAGAAATAAAGAAGATACTCGTTTACCTTCGCCAAGTAGCTCATGCCTTCACTGAGTAGATCTCCATTCGAACTGTTCCCGAACCGATGATCGCTTGGTTTCACTTAACAAAGGTGTTGAGCAGTTGGAAGGAAAATGAGCATCGAGTCTGGGGCCACATTGTTGGAGAGGCCACGGCTTCCGATCAATCTCGGTGGTTGGTTCTTTGGCGGAGAAGGTGGAGGTTCTTCGCGAATGGGTGAGGGTCTGCGTGTATGGTTTTGGGAGAAGGAGATCCAAAGTACGCTCGAGGAGTCATGGCGAAGGAGCGGAGATGAACCAGGTGTGGCTCTCTTTTCTTTTTCGGGAAGGAGTGAGGGTTGACCTTGTTGGTTCATTGTCGTGCACGGGGTTTACGTGGATGTGGTCGGAGGAGTGACAGCCAAAGAAGTAGGGACTCGAAGCTCTTCGGTAGTCATGGGGGTTATTTTGGTTCTTATTTTCTTTACATCGAAGGACCTTAGCCTGATCGTGCAAAAGAATATCGAGTAGAGCTCCTTCTCACCTGGGCAAGGTTTCGGAGGTTGGAGGATTGGGATTGGTTGAGAAGGTTGTTTGGGGGGTTGTTTCGGGAAGTGTTTCTGGGTCACTTTCAGGGTTTGTTTCTGATTGGGTGGTTTTGGATCGTTTGGCTGATCTCTTTCTTCGGCGAGGTCCGAGGTTTTCTTTGGGTATGTTGGGTTCGTCAGTTTGAGGTTCGTCAGTTTGAAGGGAAGAAGTTGGTGGGTCGGCAGTAGGGGGGTTAACCTGGGAAGATTCTTCGGCCGGATGCTCTTCACTTGCATCTGTATTCATCCATGCCAAAAAATTTTCCAGGTCTCTCACCTCCAGGGGAGTCGGTTTGATCAGAGACACTGCAAAAACCACGATCGTAACCTCAGATCACTTATATAGCTCAGAAATTATGTTACAAAATTATTCAAAACTTACATTTGTGGTTGTATAACCAGACTTGTTTGGTCAAAAGTGTGAAACTCCATTCTTTTGGAGGAATCTTCTCAAGAAGTCTGCCATCTCCTCACCCGCTTCTTCTGATATGTCTCCGAAGTCAGCAGAGACCAGTCGGAGGTGGTCCATGCGAAGAGAAGAGATCTCAGGTCCCGTGATGAAAAACCACTTCTCATGCCAACCTTTGTTGCTGGAAGGAGTATTCATCAGGGGTCTTCTCTCGAACCTGGTGTTGGGTCGAGGAGATTGCTTGCTCAACACTTTGAAGCCTCGTTCTCGAGACCTACCAGCAGAGAAGAGGGTGAAAAAGATATCGACAGAGGGAGCAATCCCTAGTTCATGGCAGAAGGCAATAAATGCCAAGATGTAGATGTAGGAGTTGGGCACTAGCTGGGCGAAGCCCACTCCTATAAACCCTAAAAGGGTAATGATGAAGACATGGAGAGGTAGGCGAACCCCCTTTTCCAAAAGAGTGACAGGCATGGCGACCCAATGTCCGTCTCCATTTGGCTCTGTACATACGCCTTCTTGAGGGAGTAGGGGCCCTTATCGCGTACATGTCAGGAATCTGATAACGAGTCCTGAACATGCATATTTCAGATTCAGTGACCGAGGAACGGATGTTGGCATTAGGGAATTGTTCCCCATCCTTGAAGAAATCAGAGGTAGAGGAAGTCAGAGAAGGGTTTCCCCCCATGGTGGTTGATTAAGGGTTGGAACTCGAACCCTCTTGGTTAGGGTTTAGGTTGGGAGAAACGATGCTGATGGGAGTTGCACGAAGAGGAGAGTTTTGGCTAGAGGTTTCGGTCACCATTGTTAAGATTTTGTGAAGCAGAGAAAGAAATTTGCAGAGAAGAAGAAAGCTCTAAGGTTCAAATTTTGAATTAGCAGGTAAAACCGTCAGAATTGGTAAAGTTTACCTTTTATCTTGACAACAGACCTGCATTAATTAAGAGCGGCGATGGCGCCCCAAAATAGTATACACAACACCCATTCTCGAGTCGCCAAATACATGGTACAAAAAGCAAACTACAACTTCAATAATACAAATGTCGTGTGAAATACTTACAATATATATCAGAGTTTAAATATAATATTGTCTTCTGACAATATCCACACGCAAATAAATCCCCATCATAATTATTGATTCATTATTTTACAAAATGGTGAGGACTACTAAACAACTCTCTGTAACCTTCATTCCATACCCCGACTAAGACTCGCTACATTCTCGCCTCCCGAGGAGAAGAAAAATGGAACAACAAGGAAAAGGGTGAGCTCAACTAGCCCAAGAAAAGAATATTATGACTAAGATAATATACAACAAATTATCGTTAGTCTTCAACAGGGAAAAATCGATAGAATACAATAGACAACAAGTTTCGTGATCAATATTCGCAATGGAAATAATAATTCATAGAGAGAGTTACGTGAGAATGAAATCTACTATAATCTATGAATTTAATGTACCCATCATCAATATTTTATCCTCAGAACATCAATCAATATACATCCGAATCAAATATTCATCTTTGCACTACAGAACCAAAGATATTCATCACCGGTCATGTTCATTTAAACACTGCTCATCTTTGCACTACAGCCAAAGATATTAATCAATCTGGCCATGTTCATCTCAACACTGCTCATCTTTGCACTACAAAAGCCAAAGATATTCTTCAAAATCATTCATCTTCGCACTACAGGCCAAAGATATTCCATAATATCATCATTTAAGATCGAGGATGATGAAAATATTTTTAAGAAACGAATCCAAAGAAACAAAATGACAAGGATTAAGGATTAATGATTCGTACTTGGTTTTATCCACGCCCAAAAATACCTCAAAAATAATCATAGTGGTGTAAAATTCAAGAATGATCAAAACATGGATACAATCGTAGTTAGTATCCGTATTAGATGTTTTGGACGAAAAAAGAAGAAATTTTATTTTTTCGGTGAATAAGACCAGATATCGTGAATAGTGTCAGATACGTGAATAAAGGCCGTATACATGAATAAGTAATCTCGACACCAAAAGATAGAAATTCCACAAAAAACATCTTCACGCTTCATTAATAGTACTTCGTGAATAAGAATCGTGAATAAGAATCTTAATAGAATCGTGAATAAGAACTCATGAATAAGAACCCATGAATAGAACCCCCGACATGAAAAAGTTCCAAATTTGATAAAAACTTCAGATCAACATTTCAAGATATAATGATATTGAAGAAATAATATCATTACGAAAAAATAATATCCCTTACCTCGAAAGATCAAGATTCTAAATTAAAACACCTGATATAAAGCTATGACTTGGACTTGCACCGTATAGCAATACTCAAAGTATACTCAAAATACTCACAAGAATACGCTCGATAATATAGAGAGAAAAACTTCAGCCTCGGTGTGATTTTCAATTCTAACCCAAGACCCTATTTATAGAAAATTGCTAGAACACCAAAGCGTAAAATTTAATAAATTAATAATATAATTATATTATTTTCTACACATGTCTAGAATCTGATTTCAGCCATCAAACACATGCCACCTTCTAGAAAAAAATAAGAAAAAATGTTTTTCTAATTTTAAATATTTTAAACTTCCAAAAATCAATTATTTTGGAGCTTCTGAACTTCAATAATTCATAATAAATAGCCCTTTCATCGAAAAAATTGAATCTCATGAGTTTTATAGGAAATTCAATTCTCTACAACTTTGCAGAAGAAAGTTTTTCCAAATTCCAATCAAAAATTGACCGAAATTCACAAACGGGCAATTTTATTGTGCTATAATCAAATTTCACCAATAAATGGGGTCCACCGACATGTTTAATATGTTTTAAACATTTATTGCAACAAAAATACTCTTCCTCCTCAGATACTCATATATCCCACATTCGTTGTAAAATATCACCGCTAATATATTATTAAAATAATATATTTAAATGAATTATTTTATCGTAAAAAGATAAAATATTAATTTTCAACAATTGTCATTTTAAAAATTTTCTCCATCTATATCCACATAAAATCAATATTTTCCTCATCATATAAATCAATAATTAATTATTCACAAATAATATTACGTAATCACAATATCGACAACCAGCAGCTTCCTGTGAAAGAGGGGGCTTTCCAATAAGAATTTCTTCATCATGCCGCAATTAGGTGACCAAACCTCTCCTTAGATGTAACTTTCTAGACATTGCCAATAATGTTATCTAATAATATTATTCAGATAATATGAATTATTGCTTCGATAATGAAAGATACTTGTGTAATGACAATTATCAAACAACAAAGAATATAAAATATCAACGCAAAGAATTATTAACTCAATAAAATAATCGAATAAGAATTACCGTAACCATTATCGAGTAGTGCCTTCACGTAAGAATCAATAATTGGTGCAATACCAGTCTACTGCTCAACAACGCCAGATTAGTGTGTTTTTTTAACCAACGGGTATTTTAACAAAGATAATCTGTGAATAACTACGCCTGCTATTTAAAAACAACTTATATTTGTCGCTTTCTTCATCCAATCACTTTCCGTTATGGGGCTCACACATGGTCATACTTCGTCGCATTTAATATTCCCTCGACAAAGATTTAATATTCCACGACCAAACGAATATTCCCCACGATATAATGAATATTTTATAACCACTGCTTATTTTGAAATATTTGCGATTTAACCCTTAACTATCCAATTAATCAAATCAACCTTACTATTTCAAAATAATAAATAAAGGAAATTCCTTTTTATTTAAAAATTTCTGGTCTTACAACCTCCCTCCTTATGAAATTTCGTCCCTCGAAATCGACGACGCACTGTGTTTTGAAAAGGTGAGGATACCTCGCTTTCATTTCCGCTTCCAACTCCTGTGTCATTTCCTCTATAGCATGATTCCTCCACAAAACTTTAACTTGTGGTATAACCTTTCACAGTAGACATGCTCCTTCCTATCCAAAATCTTGACAAAACCTCTCCTCATACGTTAAGTCTTCTATTATCTCGTCCTGGTTCTAACTCTATAACGTGGTTCGGGTCTTTCACATATTTACGGAAGCATGATATGTGAAACACATTATGAACACGAGACATACTCGAGGTAACGCAAGTCTATAGGCTACATTTCCTACTCCTACCAAGAATTTGAAATGGACCGATAAATCGTGGATCGAGCTTTCCTCTTCCCAAATCTTGTAACTCCTTCCACGGAGCAACTCGCAACAATACATGATCCCCTCACATTAAATTCCACGTCCTTTCGATGAAGATCCGCATAACTCTTTTGTCGATCTTGTGCCGCTTGTATACGCTGTCGAATCATTTGATCTTTTCTTTAGTCATATCGTATTTAACTCTAGTCCCAACAATGTTGCTTCACCCACCTCATCCCAACATATCGAGAACGACATTTTCGTCCCATATAATGCTTCAATGGAACCATGCCTATATTTGTTTAATAACTATTGTCAGTATGAGAATTCCACCAATGGCAAGTACTTATCCCAACTTCCTTTGAAATCTAGGACACGAGTTTTAATATATCTTCAAGAGTTTGAGTAGTCCTTTCGATTGCCCATCCGCTTGAGGATGGTATGCCAAACCGAATCGTAAATTGCGCTCATAGCTTTTCTACAAACTAACCCAAAATCATGAAGTGAATCTTGGGTCACGATCTAAAACTATGGATACCGGCATGCCATGCAATCTCACAATCGCATTTACGCATATACGAGAAAGACGCTCAAGGAATAAGTCTCTCGATTTGTAAAGAAATGAGCGACTTGGTTAATCTATCAACAATAACCCAAATAGCATTGATGCCTTGAGAAACCGCAGAAGAAGACCCGAACGAAATCCATAGTAATGTGTTCCCACTTCCATTTCTAATCTCAAGTGGTTGCAATCGGACCCTTAGGTACAAGATGTTCCGCCTTTACACGCTGGGCAAGTTAAACACATCGAGATAAACTTTGCAATCTCTCTCTTCATATTGTTCCACCAAAATGTATGTCAAGATCACGATACATTTTAGTACTTCCAGATGGATTGCAAATGGCGACAGGTGCCTCCATCATAATCTTGTACTTCAAATCGTAGTCGTTAAGAACACAAAGTTCAGAGTGGACTCAAGTATTCCTTCTTCATCAATTCTCGCTCCTAATAGCTCCTTCTTGTACTTTTTCTTCATACGCATCAACTCCGGCCTGCAGGCTCGAAAGTAACCTTAACTTTTTCTATTAAAGTTGGCTCTACGCGTATACTTGACATCATCGCACTCGCTCCTCAAGATATGATCTTCTACTCATCGCGTCACCACTACGCTCGCTTTTCAGGATGGCACGATCGTAATACGTGTTTTGAAATGAGTCTCCTCTCGAGTTCTTCAAGCTCTTCCCACATTCCTCGCTTCCATTCGAATTTTGTATCTCTACGAGTCACCAAGTTAATGGAATAGCGATTCGAGAATATCCTTCAACGAATCTCCGATAATAACCAACTAAGCCTGTAAAGCTACGATTTCGATTCTCGACTTAGGTTGCTCTCAACCGCGACTCATATCCCAATCTTGATAAGACGTCACAATGACACCTATCGCTTTACTATCGCATCTAATATGACGCCCCTACACAGAGAGTCTCGCTTAGTGAATTCCACAAAGGAAGTCACAAAATAAAGGCTCAGTACCAAATTTATAGTTGAATTTTTTAACTCTCAAGTTCAATAGAGCCATTCGATATGAGATTTTAGAAATGAGTTTTGTACCGGGTTCAAAGTCGATACAAATTTAATATCGCTTTGGGAGTAAGCCAAGAAATTCTTCGTGAAATACGCCAGAAAAAATCAATAACAACAGAATATTATTCAAATCGACGTGTCTTTATTCAAATCCATAACACGGACTAAGAAAACTTGACATCCGTAATAAACGAACGACTTCATGGCTTGATATGAAAATGTTTGACTACAATGGTTTGATTGCTTGAATTCAATAACAAAGTTGCTTAGAATATGAAAACTAACAACCTTACAAAAAGCAATCAATTTGGCACGATGAGTAGTTAACCTTAAAATCACATCAAAAGCAAATATCTCTATAGAAATAAGGTTAACAGTAATGTGATAGTGCCAACTCAATCAAGCAAGATTTTTAAACAACTGATGTAATGAAAGTTTCTCCCAATGGAGTCTCCATGAGATAGTCAAAGTTTAATTTCTCCGTAGTCAAGTTCAAACGCTGAAATGCAAGTAAGAGAGATAAAAGAATGGGTAGAACCAATATCTAGTAAGGTATATACTTCGCAAGAATTTATAATTAACTAACCTGCATAACTTCGTCGTTCCTCGTGATTTTGACCAAATACAACAAACGCCTTCCCTAATCGCTTGACTTTGACTTTTCTCGGGACATCCTTTTTGAGTCACCATTCCTCACCGAACTAGGTTTCGATATCGCATAATCTCGAGCGATATGTCCTTCTTTTCCACAATTATAGCATACCTTAAATCTGCTGTGGCGCTTTGACCGATATGTCCCTCTTTCCCATTTGTAACATACGATACCGGTGGTCGCTTCTCCTCCTTAAAACTAGTTGCTACATCATACCGACGCCTTCACATGGTCGTTGTTGAATCTCCTCTTTAAAATCTCTCCTCCCGACTCGCTTCTTCTATTTTCACGGCCACGATTACCACCAGAGTGGTTACCGCTTTGTCAGATTCTTCTTTTCTCCGCCGGGTTATCGTTATTCGATGATCGCTATCTTCTGTGATGATCCTCGTTTATGGTCCCTCGGCTGAACGTACTTTATCTCGCTTCTAACAACCGAGCCCCGCGTGACAACATCTGAATAGAGAGAAAATTTATGAGAAATGAGATACCGACGTATGTCAAGTTTCAAACCTCTCGTAAACATCATCCGCCATACGCTCCTCATTCTCCACCAAATGAGGTGCAACTCGATAACTCCGCTAACTTCGCCTCGATCGGGACACCGCCATGTTATTCTCGCTTTCTAGTCTAATAAACTCCACTTCCTTCATATGACGAATAATACTTTCGTGGAAGTACTTGTCATTGAACTGTTCAAACGCTCCCACGACATACGCCGAAAGTGTACCGGATGGGTACGCTTCACGATTCCTCACCAAGAATCACCGCCACTTTAACATAAAGGTAAGCGAATGGAACTTTCTTTCCTCCGCATCCCAAGACATCGAATATCTTGGTAATTTGTTTGACCCACGCCTCCGCCTTTAATCGGATCCCGCTTCCCTGCACTCGTGGTCCCAACTTCAACCGTTTTCGTCATGACCACCCGTGAATTGCTATCATTTCTCCTCAGATTTTGAACACGAGTCTCCTCGTCGATTTTGCATGAATCGCAAAAACTTCTAAACATCCCTCGCTCATCATCTCGCTTCAAGTGGTGTTGTTCACAGAGGAACATTACCACTGTCAGACGCTCTCTCCTCGCTGATGAAAGACAGTATCTCCACGGTCCTCATTTATTCCATCATAATATTCTCAAATCGACATTCTCAAATATCGCCATAAAATAAGGGTTAATTAAGGAAATCAATATATCACATAATATCCCTATATACCACCAACTAACAAATAAGCTTAGTAGACACACTAGCTAAGGATTTACTCTCGCCTCTCCCTCCTAGTTTTATTCCCCGATCTTCGCCAGAGATCATATCCTAAGCTCGATATTAATCCGTGACGCCTCCAAAATAGTATACACAACACCCATTCTCGAGTCGCCAAATACATGGTACAAAAAAAGCAAACTACAACTTCATAATACAAATGTCGTGTGAAATACGACAATATATATCATGAAGTTTAAATATAATATTGTCTTCTGATAATATCCACACGCAAATAAATCCCCATCATAATTATTGATTCATTATTTTACAAAATGGTGAGGACTACTAAACAACTCTCTCTAGAACCTTCATTCCATACCCCGACTAAGACTCGCTACATTCTCGCCTCCCCGAGAAGAAAAAATGGAACAACAAGGAAAAGGGTGAGCTCAACTAGCCCAAGAAGAAGAATATTACGACTAAGATAATATACAACAAATTATCGTTAGTCTTCAACAGGAAAAATCGATAGAATACAATAGATAACAAGTTTCGATCAATATTCGCAGCGAAATAAATAATAATTCATGTAAGAGTTACGTAGAGAATGAAATCTACTATAATCTATGAATTTAATGCCCATCATCAATATTTTATCCTCGTAACATCAATCAATATACATCCGAATCAAATATTCATCTTTGCACTACAGTGCCAAAGATATTCATCACCGGGTCATGTTCATTTAAACACTGCTCATCTTTGCACCACGTGCCAAAGATATTAATCAATCTGGCCATGTTCATCTCAACACTGCTCATCTTGCACTACAAAAGCAAAGATATTCTTCAGAAATCATTCATCTTCGCACTATGTGCCAAAGATATTCAATAATATCATCATTTAAGACCGAGGATGATGAAAAATATTTTTAAAGAAACGAATCCAAAGGAAACAAAATGACAAGGATTAAGGATTAAGGATTCGTACTTGGTTTTATCCACGCCCAAAATACCTCAAAAAATAATCATAGTGGTGTAAAATTCAAGAATGATCAAAACATGGATACAATCGAGTTAGTATCCGTATAGATGTTTTGGACGAAAAAGAAGAAATTTTATTTTTCTATGAATAAGATCGATATACGAATAGTCAATATACGTGATACGTGAATAATGTAAATCTCACACCAAAAGATAGAAATTCCACAAAACATCTTCACGCTTCACGAATAAGACGTGAATAAGAACTCGTGAATAAGAACTCTCGTGAATAACTAATGAATAGAACCCATGAATAGTAACCCCGACATGAAAAAGTTCCAAATTTGATAAAACTTCAGATCAACATTTCAAAGATAATGATATTGAAGAAATAATATCATTACGAAAAAATAATATCCCTTACCTCGAAAGATCAAGATTTCTAAATTAAACACCTTGATATAAAGCTATGACTTGACTTGCATCAGATATAGCAATACTCAAAGTATACTCAAAATACTCACAAGAATACGCTTCGAATATATAGAGAGAAAACTTCAGCTTCAGTGTGATTTTCAATTCTAACCCAAGACCCTATTTATAGAAAATCGCTAGAACACCAAAGCGTAAAATTTAATAAATTAATAATATAATTATATTATTTTCTACACATGTCTAGAATCTGATTTCAGCCATCAAACACATGCCACCTTCTAGAAAAAATAAGAAAAAAACGTTTTTCTAATTTTAAATATTTTAAACTTCCAAAAATCAATTATTTCTGAGTTTCTAACTTCAATAATTCATAATAAATAGCCCTTTCATCAGAAAATTCGAATCATGCGAGTTTTAATAGGAAATTCAATTCTCTACAACTTTGCAGAAGAAAGTTTTTCCAAATTCCAATCAGAAATTGACCGAAATTCACAAACGGGCAATTTTACAAGCTATAATCAAATTTCAGTCAATAAATGGGGTCCACCGACATGTTTAACATGTTTTAAACATTTATTGCAACAAAAATACTCTTCCTCCTCAGATACTCATATATCCCACATTCGTTGTAAAAATATCACCATTAATATATTATTAAAATAATATATTTAAATGAATTATTTTATCAGAAAAAGATAAAATATTAATTTTCAACAATTGTCATTTTAAAAATTTTCTCCATCTATATCCACATAAAATCAATATTTTCCTCATCATATAAATCAATAATTAATTATTCACAAATAATATTACGTAATCACAATATCGACAACCAGTGCAGCCTCAGAAAGAGGGGCTTTCCAATAAGAATTTCTTCATCGGCCGCGCAATTAGGTGACCAAACCTCTCCTTAGATGTAAACTTTCTAGACATTGCCAATAATGTTATCTAATAATATTATTCAGATAATATGAATTATTGCTTCGATAATGAAAGATATCGCGTAATGACAATTATCAAACAACAAAGAATATAAAATATCAACGCAAAGAATTATTAACTCAATAAAATACTCGAATAAAGAATTATCGTAACCATTATTGAGTAGTGCCTTCACGTAAGAATCAATAATTGGTGCAATACCGTGTGCTACTCGCTCAACAACGCCAGATTAGTGTGTTTTAACCACCGGTATTCCAACAAAGATAATCAGTAACAACTACGCCCAAGTTTAAAAACAACTTATATTTGTCGCTTTTCTTCATCCAATCACTTTCCGCACATGGGGCCCACATGGTCGCTACTGTCATATTTAATATCCACGACAATAGACGATAATATTCCACTTGCTTATTTTGACCAAACTAATATTCCCCGACTATTTCAAAATAATAAATGAATATTTTATAACCACTGCTTATTTTGAAAATATTTCATATTTTAACCCTTAACTATCCACATTAATCAAATCAACCTTACTATTTCAAAATAATAAATAAAGGAAATTCCTTTTATTTAAAAAATTTCGGGACATTTAATTCTTACAGAAGTGGGTCGTGCTAAGTCATTTTTCACGATCTCGGGTCAAGGCTTGGGTCATTTCATATTATTATTTGATCTTAGTCATTATATTTATATCCATTATTTCATTAAACAAATTATCACTTCAGCCACCCTTAACTTTCACCAATTGGGCCTCATTATGCCAAATCCGTCGCTTTTCTATTATTATTTGGGCTTAGTCATTATATTGCCCTTATACTAAATTATCACTAACCATTAATGAGGTTATGCCAAATGGTTTGACTATTGTATGATCTTTGCTTATGGCATTAATGAGGATGGGACTCGGATGAGGGTGGCAAGGAAACTTAAGAGAGGGGGTGAAGGTATTTACTTTCTACCGAAGTACCGGGAAGTGAGGGAAAAAGGTGTCGAAAGGTGGTGGGTGACACGATAAACCTGGATAGTGGAGTATCGTGGGGCTAAGATCACATAAGAGGGTAAAGTAACACAAACATTTCAATTAGAATTCTAATTCTATCTCTCTCGACACTAGATAATTTTTCTCTCATTGTTGATCTTGTGATCTTTGACTTGACTCTCACGCCGAAGCTATCCCTCGACGGCCAGTAGTCAAGCTTTTAGTGTTGACTTGTTGAACTGCTTGAGGATATAGGACGCGTCTTGGTGATTGGGGCGTGGAGAAAGATCTTCAAGCGTTAAGATATATATATATATATATATATATATATATATATATATATATCTGATCAGATCAGATAGCATTCTCCTTAATAGCATTCTTTTATTAAAACTACGCCGTTTTGGAGGGACGCGGTGGTATTTTGTAAATACAAATGACGTAGTTTTAATAAAAGAATATTATTTAAGGAGGAATGTTATTTAAGGAGAATGCTATTGATCCTTACTACAGTGTGTGTGTGTATATATATATATATATATATATATATATTGTGTAAATTAATGCATGGAGTGGTGAGAGCATGAAGGTAATCCACCGCACAACACATTTTAGTGGTGATCAATTGTCATTTCAAGCTAGCTATAAAGAGAAAAATAATGTTACTATGATATAAAAAAGGTTTATATAATGCTCATATATATATATATATATATATATATATATTTAATAGTCTCATGATCTCGAGCATGAATTATATTATATATTAATATTTGTGTATATGTGAGTATTATATGAACTTTTGTGATAATAACATTGTTATAAAAAGAAATAGGGAGAGGGAGAGGGAGACTCAAGTACGGAGGTTATTAGGTAACTTAATTGATTGACATGGCATGGCATGGCAAGGCAAAAGGGATGTGGATTTAATGGATCCGGTTAGTATGAAGTTTGTTTTTGGGTAAGTTGGTCAATTGAACAATAGAATGTTGACACACATAGAGTCTAGCCTGTATGTCAGCACTCTATTGATCAATTGACCAACTTACCTAAAAATAAACTTCATACTAACTAATTCCGGATTTAATTGATCTAACTACACGTAGAAACCAAACAACTTTCCTTGTATATCCCACACCCACCCTGGAATTAATTCATGCATCATCAGTACTTTTCTGATTTCTCCTCTCATGGATTAATATTCCCTTTTCTCTCCTACTAATTACTAAATGTGTTTATTAATCGCATGTTTCTCTACAATATTTTACTATATAATAATTAATTATATTTCGAATCATTCAGCTTTAAGCCAACTAGTATTTTTAGTTTCAAAGATGTCTGTTGGGCCATGATACTTTATGCCTTGGGCCTAACTTATTAGCTCTTCACTTGGCTTATATTTATTTTATCTTTAGTATATTAATGGACCGAACCGTTGGGCTAACCCATCAGGCAAGAAATGTATTGATTTGGACTTTGACCGATAATGATGATTAAGATAACAGTTGATTGTTATCTCTATCACCGTCTGCATGGTATTAATGATGATGGGACTGTATTAGCCGGCGGTGGGCAAAAGGTGATGGAGTAGTAGGTGAATCACCGGGAGTGGGGGACTGTGTCAGGAAGGGGTGGGTGGCACAAGAAATCGGACTTTGGAGTATATGAGGCAAGGATCACACATAATCAAAAGGTAACAAAATCATTTTCTCTCTAGAGCACTAGATAATATTTTCCTCCATTGTTAACCTTGTGATCGCTCATTGACTCTTTCACACCGGAAAGAATCCCAAACTCTGGCCGAAGCCGCCAAGCTTTTGGTGTTGTCATGTTTCATCGCTGCTAGCAGATGGGACGCGTTACGTGATTGGGACGCCGTAGAGGATCTTAAGCGTTAACATTGGGCGCTGAAGGAGGGCTAAGTTCTAGTGTTCTTGAAGTTTTAATTCAATCACAAAATCGTAGTTGTTCTACGTCGGAATCCATGGTGAAGAGTAGAACAGTTACCCCTGAAAGACAACCGATGGCAGCAAGTTCGTCTTTGGTTCTCATGCAAAAGTTTGTGGTGATGCCAAAAGAAGATTAATTTATACTACTAGCAAAAGACCTGATCAGGATCGGAAAAGGGTAGAAAGCATACTGCTTAGAACCCTATACCGAGATGGTCAGACTGACAGAGCGTTCAAGTTGGAAAGAAGTCTATACATTTTGAAGACATGTCTCGAGGCCGTCTTCGGGATTAAAAAAGACCCGGGGGCCATATTCCTAAGGATCCGAAGAGGGTACCTCACCCTGGAGGTTCTTGGGGTTATGGCACAAGTAGCTCAGGAGGATGTTTACCCGAGAATATGAAGAAGGCATTCCGCCTTGGATGTTCACGCCGCAGCGGAAAGGCTCAAAGACTAGAAAGGGATCAAGAAACCATACTCTTGAGAGGCCGAAGAGGGCACTCTACCTTATCGGTTCTCGGGATTATGGTTGAAGCAGACAAAGAAGCAAGCCCATAAAGTATACACCTGAGAATACGAAGAATGTACACCACCTTGAGTATTCTCACCACAGTGAGATAGAGTTCTCCACAAGTAGATCTAGAAGTCGCCTCCAGAGAATTCACCGAGGGCACACCGTCCCCGTGGATACTGCGTCCTCGGAGAAGTCCGCCTAAAGCTACAAGTTCGGGACCCGAAAAGACCGGTGACGCTCGTAAGAAGTCTTGAGGAGGTTTATGACCAATTCGACAAAAGATGTTTGCCCACCTTTGATACGTGGAAAGGGCCAAGAATGCTAAGACGTTCCAATGTACTTCTGAATGTGAAGACGCCTTCCAGAGAATAAAGACCTATTTTTCTTCGACGCCTTTGTTGGTGAAGCCTGCTCCTGCTGACCCTCTGTATTTATACTTAGCAACTAGTTCGTTGGCAGTGGGAGCAGTTTTGGTGCGAGAAGTTATCGTCACTTTTTCATTACCTATGCATTGAAATGTGTGTGTGATTAAATATACAAAAGTTGTTTTATTTAAAAGTAGTGTTATGCCTATTTGGACCTATGTACAAAGGGTTTAATTTACATAAAAGTTCATTTTTATCAGATAAAGCATATAAAAGTGAGGTTTTGAAATCTGATTTTTAAACCCTTTTACTCAAATGGGAATTGAGGTCTTTAATACTTCCATTTTAACTAGATTCACTTGATTTAATTTTATTAAAATGCAAAACATCTTTGGCAATAAATTGAAACTATTTACATGATTTTTCACTATATTGGGGTCTTAAATTTGGATACCGTTTTAAGGCCATAGATTTACATTTACAATGGATTGCAAGTTAGTTGTACAACTTAAAAAGTCCATCACGTACGGGAACCGGATCTAGATTTATTGATTAAATCGTAGACCATGTGGCTTCTAGGCTCACATGACATCAGTTAAAAGCTTGTAAGAGGCATATTTAAACATACTTTGTACATCTAACTTAAAAATTCGCTAAACAAGGGATTTATTGATCAAATCCTTGTATGTGAGTAAACAAGCTTCCCTTTTCCTCTAGATACAGATCTAGGGTCACATGATTGCTAAATATTTACAAAACTAGAAAGTAAACAAGATTTATATAGATCTTAGTCATTCTAGCTCAAAGGTTCAGGTTTTGCAATTTTTGAACTGATTGAAAGCTAGATTTGGCTAGATCCAGGATAGATCTAGTCAATACAGTGCAAATATCAATTATTTACACCAAATGAACGGTAAAAAACTTGAACTATGTACTACTAACTAATTTATATATATATATATATATATATATATATTAAAGTAGTAAATGGACACAGATCTAAGAGATCTTACAATATAGTACGAGATCTGCAAACAAACTGCTGAAAGTTTGCTAGAACTTGATGTCAACCGGTGAAAACTTGATATGTTGAAGTTTATATGTATACAAGTGTTTATAATAGATATTTATAGAATTTGGAGCAAGATTTAAGTTGTTTCTCTCTTAACCCTCAGATTTTCTCTCTCCTGAACCTCCTCTTTGTCTCTAAAATCTGCTAAAAATGAGATGGGGTGGTGTATTTAAAGCCCAGAGCCACCGTAGTGTAGAGTAGACTCGCGGTCGGTCCTCAGGGCCCCATCGCCTCGTCCGTTCACTCGACGCGTGTGCATTGTCTGCCGAAACCTTCATAACTCGTAATCCATGCGAGAATCCAGGTGGGGGGATGTGTCATACCATTCTTGGAAAGCTCTTCTCGAGAGCTACACAATGACATATAAACTTGCCTTTTTTCAAATCAGTGAAGATGGGTGCATGACCAAATTAAATATCATTTTCGTGTCTTCGCAGTAATCATTGATCTGCTCTTTGCATAGTTTGCACTTTGGTTTGACTGGTTTGCTCTTGTGACCCTATCCACACAAATTGGATGATTGTTTTATATATTTTGTTTTGCAAATGATATTTTTTGCACTCATTCTGGGGTTGTCTTCGTGGTTGAAGTATCAGCTTGTTGTTCCTTGGGGTTGTCTCATGAATGAAAAAAAGATATTTTGCCCTCCTACAAAGTTAATAAAATGAAAACAAAATTTCAATGTCTACATTAACCTTATTTTCTTGCTTTTGAAAAGTACAATTAAATTTTGAAATGTACTAAAGCTTTAAAATGTATAATATTAATGTAAATTTATATTATCAAAATATGAGTCCACTACTAAAAATATACATATATACAATGTAGGAGGGCTATCAATATCAACAAAAATTTATATAATATTGTTATAAATGGGTAAATGCAAGAGTAGAATTAGAGGATAGGGCTGAGCAAATATTACACTGTTATTTTCTTTATCTATTTACCAGCTTAATTATAATAATAATATATTAAGTTATGCAGACTGGAATTGAGATAGTTAATTATGAATAAATTATTCGATATATATATATATATATATATATATATATATATATATTATGTTCTTTAAAAATATTAATTAATCATCTCATGATACTATATAAATAGTAGTAAAACAAATTGTATACTTGGTTATTATTTTGTTTTCGTTTTTCCGAAAATGACGACCTACGTCTACACTTACCATAAACGTAACGCTTGACACGCGTTAATGCATGAGAGCATAAGCAAGTGGCGGGACGCTTGTGGTTTCGCCACCTAAGCTGATACGTGTCCAGGCGAGAGGGCCTGCATCTCAACTTCTGCTTCTTTATGGACCGGACCTACCTAGATTTGTGTGCAATAATAAGTAAAGTACTAAAAAACCGGTTATACACCCTGTGTAGTACGTGTACTCTACACTCTACTCTAAATCTAAGTTTGGGCCCAAATCCTTAAGCCACTTACCGGCGGCCGTTACTAACCTCCTCGTCGGTCCCTTTTTCTTGCTATAACTCGATTCGATTGGATCCATTTTATACTCTACTCTACAGTCTACTCTACTCTACTCTACTCTCTAGTACGTAGCGTAATTCTACGGACACTATCCAACCATTTATGCGTATTATATTATACTTACAATATACTATAGCTGAAACTTCATAGCTACTTGCAGCTAATTAATAATGGCGATTGTGACGACTGGTAATATAATTATATATAGGGCTTCTGCTGTTGCTGCTGCTGCAATTGAGCTTTGGTAAGCTACAGCCTACATACATGTATATATATGTATTTGGATCAGATTATTCTAGAACCAGTTAGCATGAAGTTCAATGAAGTTCACCGTCACGCACCTAATACAAATCTTGATACGCGTAGGCGGAGAGATCTCCCACCCAATGCTGTTATTGGGCGTGAAGTGAAGCTCGAACTCTCAAGTTTCACTTCACGCTAACTACTTTCGCTTATTCTCCAGATATTAAATTCCAGAAATCGATCGATGATATCGACATGAATACGCCTAATGGTAAATAACGTATTGATCAATTAACTTCATATTAACAACTATTATATGCTAACCACTTGCATTCACTTGCTTTTTTATTCTCTAATCTAATTAATATAAGCTCACTAATTGACTAACTACTCTGCTGATTAATTATAATATTGATTCATCTACCTTAGCTGATTAATTATACTTAACTTGTTTCTTGAATTTCTAGTTTTAATTATGGATTTGCTAGCCCAATAATACATTTCCAATTCTATTTTATACTGCTCTGTTCCAATGTTTTAAATAAGATTATTATTTAATTGTGAAAGTGAAATATTTGTAATCATGAAATTTATTATGTCAATTTTAAGTTTGAGACTTTTTAGAAAGTCATATATTTTGGAACTAGGATAGGGAGTATATGATTAGAATTTGACGAAAATAAAAGATTAATATAGGTGGTAGTCTCACTCATTGCTCCTCATCAGATCACCAGGCCACTTGATACATATTGTTACTATGAAGTTTATTTTTGATAAGTTGGTCAAATGATTAATAAAATACTGACACGCATACGAGATTTTATGTGTATCAATATTTTATTGACCAATTAACCAACTTATCAAAAAAATAATTAAATGTAACGGGATCCGATACATACATTCCTCGGATGGGAATGATATTTTTGGGGGGTTTGACTGAATAAAGTCTTTTTCATTTAGTAGATGTGATGTGATGTGATGTGATAGCATTACTTTTTAAACCAGTTTTTAATATCTTTATTAAAACGAAAAAATGAGGTGGAACCCGGTGGTCAATCACGGGAAGCACTCTCAATATCTCACAATTATCACTCGCTCAAATTTCGAGTTCAAATACATGCAAATGATCATTAATAGTTTTTATTTATTTATTTTTATTTATCATAAATTCATTCAAAATGTCATGATTAAAATGTATTATTATATTCCAAACTCATGTTTATTATCCAACTGATCATTTCCTTTTATTGGTTTTGGTTCATTCATGGTCGACTCTATTATGCCTATTCTTTCCAAAGCAAACTGTTTAGTATATGAGTACTGGTTTTTGCCCTAGGATAGGATGTAGTCGAATCCTATTAATTACTTTTAGATTTGATTAATCCCGTCATTTTTACTTAGAACGTGTTTGTTTGCAATTATTATAATTTCGGAACTATATTTTCATATAGTATAATTTTTATGGGATATAACTTAAAGTAATTTTGTTCATGATTATTTAAAGAATTGGATAAAACTTATCGTAAACAAAGATTTCATATTCTCATTAGTTTAAGATAGATAGATGGGATAGATGCATCGGTATTCTTAAACAAAGTTAAAAGTTAATTTTATCCCCAAATTTTTAATCCGGTAGGGATTATAATACTTTAATTGTATAATGTTATTAAATAGTGCTTCTTTTTCAAGTTATTTTATTAATTGGGGCTTAATAATGTCAAGTCTATTTTAAAATTGAAAATTTATATTGCTTTTTAACAATACGCTTGACAATTATTCTGATTCCAGTTCTCGAACTGAAAAGTGATTAGATTTAATGGTAGTCCCTTTATGTCACAACTTTCTCTACTTTTGTAAATGATCATTGTGTTAGGCTCTAGTGCCCTTAAGAGGGTCCATCTTGTGCTTTTGACCACGTCTAAGAGTGACTTGGGTTGAGGTGTCTGGCACCACATGGTTGATCGGTCCCATAATTCAATGGTTTGAGGGTCTACAGCTACCCCAATTGATCTTCAAAATCATAACTTAATTTCTCTCACACACTGAGATCTCATCAAATATATGCATCTAGTAATATTGTATATGTTAACCTAGTAGTAATACCTACAAGACATAACTTATCTCTTGTTTGTAAGGTTTAGATTCAACCCCTTGTGAATGTTACAAATTCCTAGCTATAATTTGTTGAATTTAATCATATGACTACTAGTACATTTCTTGAACCTAAATTTTCTAAGGTCAGTAATATGTTACTACTACTTTTCCTTTTTGGTTTTCTAATTCTTCGAGGCCAGCCTATTTGGTTTTATCAAACGTATTTGGCAGTATTAATTACATGTTGTGTACGTATGGGTAGCTAAAAAATAGAAAAAGGATCTTTTCTTCTTGTATTCAAGTCATCATCATGCCATACCATTAATGGATTATGGCTCAAGTAACATTTATCTCTCTCTCTCCCTAATTACAATTTCTTTTCCCTTCAAGTGCAGCTGCGGATATAGGCCTTGTTAGTCTCATCTCTCACAAGCTTAGCCAAAAGTCATAAACTTTTTTAAGGAAGAAAATCCTATCCTATAAGAAATCATCTCAAAATGGTGGTAACCGACCAGTCGGATATTTTATCCCAAGGTGAGATCGAATCACCATTGCAATCAGCAGATCAACAAATACCCAGGGAACCATGCATTTCCATCACTGGGCCGTCAGTCATCAATTTATTTCCTCACTCTGATGAGTTTCAACACACCCTCTCGGATGGAGGCAAAAAACTTTGGATCGATGAACATGGATGAGTTCCTTAACAGCATTTGGACAGCAGAAGAAAATCAAGCTCATGCTCAACAAGCTCAAGTTACCAATACCAGCACTGTCATCACAACTGTGGCGGCCACAGCCACACCCTCGCCACTAACCTTAATGCACAATTTCTCTAGGTGAGATCAGTTCCTCAACAGACAAGGGAATTGCTAAACAATCGAGCTTGCCAAGACAAGGTTTTTAACTCTTCCGGCGCCTTTGTGCCGGAAAACAGTTGAACAAGTGTGGTCTGAGATACATAAAACTCAACAAGAACAGCAACATAATAGTAGCAATAATGTTCAGAATTCGGGCTCCACCCAGCGGCAGCCTAC
>CM035171.1:20890821-20988161 GCA_020205615.1 Panax quinquefolius
AATACTCTTCCTCCTCGTATACTCATATATCCCACATTCGTTGTAAAAATATCACCGTTAATATATTATTAAAATAATATATTTAAATGAATTATTTTATCGAGAAAAAGATAAAATATTAATTTTCAACAATTGTCATTTTAAAATTTTCTCCATCTATATCCACATAAAATCAATATTTTCCTCATCATATAAATTAATAATTAATTATTCACAAATAATTACAGAATCACAATATCGACAACCGTGAGGCGGTTCCTCAGGAAGGGGCTTTCTAATAAGAATTTCTTCTTCGGGCGCGCTTAATTAGGTGACCAAACCTCTCCTTAGACGTAACTTTCTAGACATCGCCAATAATGTTATCTAATAATATTATTCAGGATAATATGAATTATTCGCTTCGATAATGAAAGATATGTGTAATGACAATTATCAAACAACAAAGAATATAAAATATCAACGCAAGCAATTATTAACTCAATAAAATAATAATGAAAGAATTAATTCATGCTGAAACCATTATTGAGTAGTGCCTTTTCACGTAAGAATCAATAATTGGTGCAATACCGTGTCATCTTGTTCAACAACGCGTATTAGTGTGTTTTAACCACCGGTATTTTAACAAAGATTATTCAGAATAACAACTACTGCCGTTATTTAAAAACAACTTATATTTATCGTTTTCTTCATCCAATCACTTTCAAGTTATGGGGCCCACACACGGTCAAGGCCATTGTCATTTAATATTCCCACAAAGATTTAATATTCCACTGCACCAAACGAATATTCCCCACGATAATGAATATTTTATAACCACTTGCTTATTTTGAAATATTTGCGTATTTAACCCCTTAACTATCCAAATCAACCCTTACTATTTCAAAATAATAAATAAAGGAAATTCCTTTTTATTTAAAAATTTCGGTCTTATAACCTCCCTCCTTATGAAATTTCGTCCTCGAAATTGATGACGTACTGGTGTTTTGAAAAGGTGAGGATACCTCGCTTTCATTTCCGCTTCCAACTCCCCGGTCATTTCCTCTATAAGCATGATTCCTCCACAAAACTTTAACTTGTAGTATAACCTTTCATGGCGTAGGATATGCTCCTTCCCATCCAAAATCTTGGACAGTACCTCCTCACACGTTAAGTCTTCTATTATCTCGTCCGGTTCTAACTCTATAACGTGGTTCGGGTCTTTCACATATTTGATAATACGATATGTGAAACACATTATGAACACGAGACATACTCGGAGGTAACGTAAAGTCTATAGGCTATATTTCCTACTTTCATCAAGAATTTGAAATGGACCGATAAATCGTGGATCGAGCTTTCCTCTCTTCCCAAATCTTGTAACTCCCTTCCATGGAGCAACTCGCAACAATACATGATCCCTACATTAAATTCCACGTCCTTTCGGTGAAGATCCGATAACTCTTTTTGTCGATCTTTGCCGCTTGGTTTACGTATCGTTGTCGAATCATTTCGGGTCTTTTCGGTAGTCATATCGTACTAACTCTCGAGTCCCAACAATGTTGCTTCACCCACCTCATCCCAACATATCGAGAAACGACATTTTCGGTCCATATAATGCTTGAATGGAACCACGCCTATATTTGTTTAATAACTATTGTTGTATGAGAATTCCACCAAATGGCAAGTACTTATCCCAACTTCCTTTGAAATCTAGGACACACATGTTTTAAACATTTATCGCAACAAAAATACTCTTCCTCCTCCTCGTATACTCATATATCCCACATTCGTTGTAAAAATATCACCGTTAATATATTATTAAAATAATATATTTAAATGAATTATTTTATCGAGGAAAAAGATAAAATATTAATTTTCAACAATTGTCATTTTAAAATTTTCTCCATCTATATCCACATAAAATCAATATTTTCCTCATCATATAAATCAATAATTAATTATTCACAAATAATATTACGTAATCACAATATTGACAACCGTGCGGAGTTCAGAGCAGGGGCTTTCCAATAAGAATTTCTTCTTCTTTGGCCGCAATTAGGTGACCAAACCTCTCCTGTATTTAACTTTCTAGACATTTCCAATAATGTTATCTAATAATATTATTAGGATAATATGAATTATTGCTTCGATAATGAAAGATATCGTAATGACAATTATTGAAACAACAAAGAATATAAAATATCAACGCAGAAGAATTATTAACTCAATAAAAAATCTTTGAATAAAGTAATTATCGTAACCATTATTGAGTAAAGTGCCTTCTTACGTAGTTAATCAATAATTGGTGCAATACCGTATCTTCTTGCTCAACAACGCCGTATTAGTGTGTTTTAACCACGTGGGTATTCCAACAAGATATTCAGAATAACTACTGCGTTATTTAAAAACAACTTATATTTGTCGCTTTCTTCATCCAATCGCTTTAGTTATGGGGCCCACACATGGTCGTTACGCGTCGCACGAATATTCCCTAATCGCATTTAATATTCCACGACCAAAACGAATATTCCCCGACAACAATGAATATTTTATAACCATCACTTATTTTGAAATATTTGCATATTTAACCCTTAACTATCCACATTAATCAAATCAACCCTTACTATTTCAAAATAATAAATAAAGGAAATTCCTTTTTATTTAAAAAAATTCGGTCTTACAACCTCCCTCCTTATGAAATTTCGTCCTCGAAATTGGACGACGACACGGTATTTCAAAAGGTGAGGATACCTCGCTTTCATTTCCATTTCCAATTCCTGGTCATTTCCTCTATAATGATTCCTCCACAAAACTTTAACTTGTGGTATGACCTTTCTTGGCGTAGGACATGCTCCTTCCTATCCAAAATCTTGACAGTACCTCCTCATCGTTAAGTCTTGCTATCTCGTGGGTTCTAACTCAATAACGTGGTTCGGGTCTTTCACATATTTACGAAATGCATGATATGTGAAACACATTATGAACACGAGACATACTCGGAGGTAACGCAAGTCTATAGGCTACATTTCTACTCGGTCAAGAATTTGAAATGGACCAATAAATCATGGATCGAGCTTTCCTCTTCCCAAATCTTGTAACACCCTTCCATGGAGCAACTTCATGACAACAATACATGATCCCCCACATTAAATTCCACGTCCTTTCAAATGAAGATCCGCATAACTCTTTTGTTCGATCTTGTGCCGCTTGTATCGTTGTCGAATCATTAGTCATACGATTACTCCTCGGGTCCCAACAATGTTGTTTCACCCACCTCATCCCAACATATTGGAGAAACGATATTTTTGTCCATATAATGCTTCGAATGGAACCATGCCTATATTTGTTTAATAACTATTGTTGTATGAGAATTCCACCAATGGCAAGTACTTATCCCAACTTCCTTTGAAATCTAGGACACGAGTTTTAATATATCTTCAAGAGTTTGAGTAGTCCTTTCGATTGCCCATCCGTTTGAGGATGGTATGCCAAATCAATCAGTAAACTGCGCCCATAGCTTTTTGCAAGCTAACCCAAAATCTTGAAGTGAATCTTGGGTCACGATCCGAAACTATGGATACTGGGCATGCCATGCAACCTCACAATCTCATTCACGTACATACTAGCAAAGGCGCTCAAGGAATAAGTCTCCGTGATCGGCAAGAAATGAGCAGACTTGGTTAATCTATCAACAATAACCCAAATAGCATTGATGCCTTGAGAAACCGTAGGAAGACCCAGAATTTGAAATCCATAGTAATGTGTTCCGCCCATTCAGGAATCTCAAGTGGTTGCAATGGACCCAGTACAAGATGTTCGCCTTTACACGTTGGCAAGTTAAACACATCGAGATAAACTTTGCAATTTCTCTCTTCATATTATTCCACCAAAATGTATGTCAAGATCACGATACATTTTAGTACTTCGAGGATGGATTGCAAATGGCGATTGTGTGCCTCCATCATAATCTTGTACTTCAAATCAGTCGTTAGGAACACAAAGTCAGAGTGGACTCAAGTATTCCTTCTTCATCAATTCTCGCTTAGGAATAGCTCCTTCTTGTACTTTCTTCTTCATACGCATCAACTCCGGCCTCGGTGGCTTTAGTAACCTTAACTTTTCTATTAAAGTTGGCTCTATGCGTATACTTGACATCATCGCACTTTCGTTCCCCACATATGATCTTCTACTCATCGCCGCCTACCACGCTCGCTTTTTCCGGGATGGCATGATCGTAACATGTCTTTGAAATGAGTCTCCTCTTGAGTTCTTCAAGCTCTTCCCACATTCCTTGCTCCATTCGAATTTTGTATCTCTACGAGTCAAATTTGCGTTAATGGAATAGCGATTCGAGAATATCCTTCAACGAATCTCGATAATAACCAACTAAGCCTAGAAAGCTCGTATTTCGATTCGACTTAGGTTGCTCTCAACCGCGACTCATATCCCAATCTTGGATAAGACGTCACAATGACACCTATCGATTTCTTATCGCATCTAATATAGCGCCCCCTACAGAGAGTCGGCAGGTGAATTCCACAAAAGGAAGTCACAAAATAAAGGCTCGGTACCAAATTTATAGTTGAATTTTTAACTCCTGAAGTTCAATAGAGCCATTCGATATGAGATTTTAGAAATGAGTTTTGTCACCGGGGTTTAAAGTCGATACAAAATTTAATATCGAAGCTTTGGGAGTAAGCGAGAAATTCTTCAGAAATACGTCGGAAAAATCAATAACAAGCAGAATATTATTCAAATCGACGTGTCTTTATTCAAATCCATAACATGGACTAAGAAAACTTGACATCCGTAATAAACGAATGACTTCATGGCTTGATATGAAAATGTTTGACTACTGATGGTTTGATTGCTTGAATTGAATAACAAAGTTGCTTAGGAATATGAAAACTAACAACCTTACAAAAGCAATCAATTTGGCATGATGAGTAGTTAACCTTAAAATCACATCAAAAGCAAATATCTCTATAGAAATAAGGTTAACGTGTAATGTGATAGTGCCAACTTGAATCAAGCAAGATTTTTAAACAACGGATGTAATGAAAGTTTCTCCTAATGGAGTCTCCACAGATAGGTCAAAGTTTAATTTCTCCGTAGTCAAGTTCAAACGTTGAGCGCAAAGTAAGAGAGATAAAAGAATGGGTAGAACCAATATCTAGTAAGGTATATACTTTACAAAATTTATAATTAACTAACCTGCGTCTTAACTTCGTTCGGGTTCCTCGTGATTTTGACCGATCCGCCACAACAAACGCTTCTTCCGGAATCGTTGACTTTGATTTTTTCGGGGATGATCTTTTTGAGTCAATCCCTCATTGAACTAGGGTTTCGATATCGCATAATCTCGAGCGATATGTCCTTCTTTCCACAATTATAGCATACCTTAAACTGTTGTGGGCGGTTTCAATGATATGTCCTCTTCCGCATTTGTAACATATATGATGGGTGGTCGATTCTCCTCCCTTAAAACTAGTTACTCTTCGGGCGCCGACGTCTTCACATGGTCGTTGTTGAATCTCCTCTTTTAAAATCTCCTCCAGGCTCGCTTCTTCTATTTTCATGGGCCACGATTACCACCGGTGGTTACCGCCCTTTCTTCAGTATTCTTCTTTCTCCATTTGGTTATCGTTATTCGATGATCGCTATCTTGATATGATCCGGTTATGGTCCTCGGTTGAACGTACTCGTTATCTCGCTTCTAACAACGTGAGCCACGCTGACAACATCCCGAATAGAGAGAAAATTTATGAGAAATGAGATCTTGGCGTATGTCGGGTTTCAAACCTCTCGTAAACATCCGCGTCATACGTTCCTCATTCTCCACCAAATGAGGTGCAACACGGATAACTCCGCGAACTTCGCCTCGTCTTTGGGACACCGCCATTGTTATTCTCGCTTTCTAGTCTAATAAACTCCACTTCCTTCATACGCACGAATACTTTGGGAAGTACTTGTCATTGAAGCTGCTTCAAACGCGTCTCCCACGACATACGCCGAAGTCAAGTTTGGATGGGTACGCTTCACTGATTCCCACCGATGAATCGCTTCGCCACGGAACATAAAGGCGCGAATGGAACTTCTGTTCCTCCGTCATCCCAAGACATCGAATATCTTGGTAATTTGTTTGACCACGCCTCTCCTTTAATCGGATCCGCTTCCCCGCAGTGCTGTGGTCCCAACTCTTTGAACTGTTTTCATTTGTGACCACCCGTGAATTGCTATCATTTCCTCTTGTATTTTGAACACGAAGTCTCCTCGCTTCGATTTTGCATGAACGCAAAAAACTTCTAAACATCCCTCGCTCATCATCCGCTTCATTAGGTGTTGTTTCACGGGAGGAACATTACCAAACTGTTGCGACGTTTCCTCGTTGGAAAGACAGCATCTCCACGGTCTCATTTGCTCCATTGTTAATATTCTCGATTCGACATTCTCAAATCGTCATAAAATAAGGGTTAATTAAGGAAATCAATATATCACATAATATCCTATATATCTTGACCAACTAACAAATAAGCTTAGGTAGGACACACTAGCGAAGGATTTACTCGTCTCTCCTCCTAGTTTTATTCCCGATCTCGCGCCAGAGATCATATCCCTAAGCTACGATATTAACTCGTGACGCCCCAAAATAGGTATACACAACACCCATTCCGAGTCGCCAAATACATGGTACAAAAAGCAAACTACAACTTCAATAATACAAATGTGTAGAAATGAAATACGACAATATATCTTGTGAGTTTAAATATAATATTGTCTCCTGACAATATCCACACGCAAATAAATCCCCATCATAATTATTGATTCATTATTTTACAAAATGCTTTGAGGACTACTAAACAACTCTCTCTAGAACCTTCATTCCGTACTCACTAGTACTCACTACATTCTCGCCTCACGAGAAGAAAAATGGAACAACAAGGAAAAGGGTGAAGCTCAACTAGCCCGATAAAGAATATTATGACTAAGATAATATACAACAAATTATCGTTAGTCTTCAACAGGAAAAATCGATAGAATACAATAGACAACAAGTTTCGGATCAATATTCGCAATGGAAATAATAATTCATAGAAGAGTTACGTAGAGAATGAAATCTACTATAATCTATGAAGTTAATGTCCATCATCAATATTTTATCCTCGTAACATCAATCAATATACATCGGAATCAAATATTCATCTTTGCACTTCTGAGCCAAAGATATTCATCATTGGTCATATTCATTTAAACACTGTTCATCTTTGCACTACAGCCAAAGATATTAATCAATCCACGTGTTCATCTCAACACTGCTCATCTTTGCACTATAGGCCAAAGATATTCTTGAAATCATTCATCTTTGCACTACAAAGGCCAAAGATATTCAATAATATCATCATTTAAGATCGAGGATGATGAAAAATATTTTTAAGAAACGAATCCGGTGAAACAAAATGACAAGGATTAAGGATTAAGGATTAGAGTACTTTGGTTTTATCCACGCTTCAAAAATACCTCAAAAATAATCATAGTGGTGTAAAATTCAAGAATGATCAAAACATGGATACAATCGAGTTAGTATCCGAATAGATGTTTTGAATTAAAAGAAGAAATTTTATTTTCTATTGAATAAGACCAGTATACGTGAATAGTGTCAGTATACGTGAATAGTGCCATATACGTGAATAAGAACTCCACACCAAAAGATAGAAATTCTACAAAAACATCTTCACGCTTACATGAATAGTACTCGTGAATAAGAATCGCTTAATGAATAGTAACTCGTGAATAAGTAACTCATGAATAAGAACCCATGAATAGTAACTCTTTACATGAAAAAAGTTCCAAATTTGATAAAACTTCGGATCAACATTTCAAAGATAATGATATTGAAGAAATAATATCATTACAAAAAATAATATCCCTTACCTCGAAAGATCAAGATTTTTAATTTAAACACAGGATATAAAGCTATGACTTGGACTCAGACCGTATAGAAATACTCAAAGTATACTCAAAATACTCACAAGAATACGACTCGATAATATAGAGAAAACTTCATTTCGGTGTGATTTTCAATTCTAACCCAAGACCCTATTTATAGAAATTGCTTAGAACACCAAAGCGTAAAATTTAATAAATTAATAATATAATTATATTATTTTCACACATGTCTAGAATCTGATTTCAGCCATCAAACACATGCCACCTTCTAGAAAAATAAGAAAAACGTTTTCTAATTTTAAATATTTTAAACTTCCAAAATCAGTAGCTTGAACTTCAATAATTCATAATAAATAGCCCTTTCATCAGAAAATTGAATCACACGAGTTTTTATAGGAAATTCAATTCTCTACAACTTTGCAGAAGAAAGTTTTCCAAATTCCAATCGTAAATTGAAAAGAAATTCACAAACGGGCAATTTTATTGTGCTATAATCAAATTTCAAATCAATAAATGGGGTCCACCGACATGTTTAACATGTTTTAAACATTTATTGCAACAAAAATACTCTTCCTCCTCAGATACTCATATATCCCACATTCGTTGTAAAAATATCACCGTTAATATATTATTAAAATAATATATTTAAATGAATTATTTTATCGGAAAAGATAAAATATTAATTTTCAACAATTGTCATTTTAAAAATTTTCTCCATCTATATCCACATAAAATCAATATTTTCCTCATCATATAAATCAATAATTAATTATTCACAAATAATATTACAGTAATCACAATATCGACAACCAGTGCGGTTCAAAGGAAAGAGGGCTTTCAATAAGAATTTCTTCTTCTTGCGCCAATGATTAGGTGACCAAACTCTCCTTAGCGAACTTTCTAGACATTGCCAATAATGTTATCTAATAATATTATTCAGATAATATGAATTATTGCTTCGATAATGAAATCTTTGTGTAATGACAATTATGAAACAACAAAGAATATAAAATATCAACGCAGCAATTATTAACTCAATAAAATATCGAATCGTAATTCATCGTAACCATTATTGAGTAGTGCCTTTTACGTAAGAATCAATAATTGGTGCAATACTGGTGTCTTCTTGTTCAACAATAGCAGATTAGTGTGTTTTAACCACCGGGTATTTTAACAAAGATAATTGAGAATAACTACGCCATTATTTAAAAATAACTTATATTTGTCATTTTCTTCATCCAATCACTTTTCCGTTATGGGGCCCACACATGGTATTGCTTGTCATGCATACGAATATTCCCCGAACGATTTAATATTCCACCACCAAAACGAATATTCCCGACGATAATGAATATTTTATAACCACTTTGCTTATTTTGAAATATTTGCGTATTTAACCCTTAACTATCCAAATCAACCCTTACTTATTTCAAAATAATAAATAAAGGAAATTCCTTTTATTTAAAAATTCGGGGTCTTACAAATGGCACATTTAATTCATCGCAATGATGATGAATGGGAAGGGTTTCATCTCGCTTTTTAGACTCTAAATATCTTCACCTTTGTGGGCTTCGCGTCTATCGGGCTTCTCTACCGCACTGATAACAATTTGGGCTTTGGCAAGTTTCACTTTGGATCTCTTATGACTTATCATAGTTGGTTACGTCCTGGGCCTATACTATTTATAGTCTTTCATTAAACACCCCGTTTAATATAAGACTATGGGGTAATGTTGGGACATAATCCTTTTCCTTATTGGGCCGAAATTATTGGGCTCCTCCCTTGGATCATGTTATGCTAAGTCATGGTTGGATCCGGTCACTTGGGTCATTTCTATTATTATTTGGGCTTAGTCATTATATTGGCCCATTATACAAATTATCACTTAACCCAACTTTGACCAGTAATCATTATGCCAAATGACGTTTGACTATTGTGTCTGCCACTTTGCTGCATGGCATTAATGAGGATGGGACTCAGATGACCGGCGGTGGCAAACAGTAACAGAGGGGGTGAAGGTAGACTGTTTACTTTCGGCTGAAGTGACCGGAAGTGAGGGAAAAAGGTGTCAGAAGGTGGTGGGTGACACGATAAACCGGATAGTGGAGTATGCATGGGGCTAAGATCACATAAGAGGGTAAGTAACACAAACATTTCAATTAGAATTCTAATTCTATCTCTCTCAGACACTAGATAATTTTTCTCTCCATTGTTGATCTTGTGATCGCTCAGTCGACTCACGCCGAAGTTATCCTCGACTGGTCAGCCGCCAAGCTTTTGGTGTTGACTTTTGGTTGAATCGCAAGGATATATGTAACGCAGCGTCTTGGTGATTGGGACGTGGAGAAAGATCTTGGCGTTAATATATATATATATATATATATATATATATATATATATATCAGTCAGATCAATAGCATTCTCCTTAAATAGCATTCTTTTATTAAAACTACGTCGTTTTGGAGGGACGCGGTGGTATTTTTGTAAATACAAAATGACGTAGTTTTAATAAAAGAATATTATTTAAGGAGGAATGTTATTTAAGGAGAATGCTATTGATCCTTCGTGTGTGTGTGTGTATATATATATATATATATATATATATATATATATATATATATGTGTAAATTAATGCATGGAGTGGTGAGAGCATGAAGGTAATCCACCACACAACACATTTTTAGTGGTGATCAGTTGTCATTTCAAGCTAGCTATAAAGAGAAAAATAATGTTACTATGATATAAAAAAGGTTTATATAATGCTCATATATATATATATATATATATATATATATATTTGTGAGTCTCGCATCTCAGGCATGAATTATATTATATATTAATATTTGTGTATATGTGAGTATTATATGAACTTTTGTGATAATAACATTGTTATAAAAAGAAATAGGGAGAGGGAGACTCAAGTACGGAGGTTATTAGGTAACTTAATTGATTGACATGGCATGGCATGGCAAGGCAAAAGGATGTGGATTTAATGGATTCAGGTTAGTATGAAGTTTGTTTTTGGGTAAGTTGGTCAATTGAACAATAGAATGTTGACACACACATGTAGTCTAGCTCGTATGTCAAGACTCTATTGATCAATTGACCAACTTACCTAAAAATAAACTTCATACTAACTAATTCCGGATTTAATTGATCTAGCTACACGTAGAAACCAAACAACTTTCCTTGTATATCCCACACCCACCTCGGAATTAATTCATGCATCATCATCGATTTTTCTCGATTTCTCCTCTCATGGATTAATATTCCCTTTTTCTCCTACTAATTACTAAATGTGTTTATTAATCGATGTTTTCACAATATTTTACTATATAATAATTAATTATATTTGAATCATTCAAACTTTAAGCCAACTAGTATTTTAGTTTCAAAGATGTCTCATTGGGCCATGATACTTTATGCCTTGGGCCTAACTTATTAGCTCTTCACTTGGCTTATATTTATTTTATCTTTAGTATATTAATGGACCGAACCGTTGGGCTAACCCATCAGGCAAGAAATGTATTGATTTGGACTTTGACCGATAATGATGATTAAGATAACAGTTGATTGTTATCTCTATCACCGTCTGCATGGTATTAATGATGATGGGATCAGATTAGCTTGCCGTGGTGGGCAAAAAGGTGATGGAGTAAGTAGGTGAATCAAGGGAGTGGGGGACTGTGTCAGGAAGGGGTGGGTGGCACAAGAAATCGGACTTTGGAGTATATGAGGCAAGGATCACACATAATCAAAAGGTAACAAAATCATTTTCTCTCTCAAGCACTAGATAATATTTTCCTCCATTGTTAACCTTGTGATCGTCAGACCGACTCTCACACCGAGAATCCCCACTCTGGGTGGCAAGTCGCCAAGCTTTTGGTGTTGTCATGTTTACTGTGCAGGATGGGACGCGTGTTACGTGATTGGGACGCGTAGGAGGATCTTGGCGTTAACATTGGCGCTAGAAGGAGGGCTAAGTTCTAGTGTTCTTGAAGTTTTAATTCAATCACAAATCGTAGTTGTTCTACGTCGGAATCCATGGTGAAGAGTAGAACAGTTACCCCTGAAAGACAACCGATGGCAGCAAGTTCGTCTTTGGTTCTCATGCAAAAGTTTGTGGTGATGCCAAAAGAAGATTAATTTATACTGCTAGCAAAAGACCTGATCAGGATCGGAAAAGGGTAGAAAGCATACTGCTTAGAACCCTATACTGAGATGGTCAGACTGACAGAGCGTTCAAGTTGGAAAGAAGTCTATACATTTTGAAGACATGTCTCGAGGCCGTCTTCAGGATTAAAAAAGACCCGGGGGCCATATTCTTAAGGATCCGAAGAGGGTACCTGTGACGCCCCCAAAATAGGTATACACAACACCCATTCTGAGTCGCCAAATACATGGTACAAGAAGCAAACTACAACTTCAATAATACAAATGTCGTGTGAAATACTTACATAATATATCTATGAGTTTAAATATAATATTGTCTTCAGACAATATCCACACGCAAATAAATCCCCATCATAATTATTGATTCATTATTTTACAAAAATGGTGAGGACTACTAAACAACTCTCTAGAACCTTCATTCCATACCCCGACTAGTACTCGCTACATTCTCGCCTCCCGAGAAGAAAAATGGAACAACAAGGAAAAGGGTGAGCTCAACTAGCCCAAGTAAAGAATATTATGACTAAGATAATATACAACAAATTATCGTTAGTCTTCAACAGGAAAATCTGATAGAATCTGATAGACAACAAGTTTCGGATCAATATTCGCGGTGAAATAATAATTCATGTAAGAGTTACGTAGAGAATGAAATCTACTATAATCTATGAATTTAACGGTCCATCATCAATATTTTATCCCCGTAACATCAATCAATATACATCCTGAATCAAATATTCATCTTTGCACTACAAAGCCAAAGATATTCATCATTAGTCAGTGTTCATTTAAACACTGTTCATCTTCGCACTACATGTGCCAAAGATATTAATCAATCGGTCATTATGTTCATCTCAACACTGCTCATCTTCGACTATGTGCCAAAGATATTCTTCAGAAATCATTCATCTTCGCACACTACAAAAGCCAAAGATATTCAATAATATCATCATTTAAGATCGAGGATGATGAAAAATATTTTTAAGAAACGAATCAAAGTGAAACAAAATGACAAGGATTAAGGATTAAGGATTCGTACTTGGTTTTATCCGTCCCAAAATACCTCAAAAATAATCATAGTGGTGTAAAATTCAAGAATGATCAAAACATGGATACAATCGAGTTAGTATCCGGAATAGATGTTTTAGACTAAAAGAAGAAATTTTATTTTTCTAATGAATAGATCAGATATCGTGAATAAGGCCGTATACGTGAATAGTAACTCCGACACCAAAAGTTCCAAATTTGATAAAACTTCAGATCAACATTTCAAAGATAATGATATTGAAGAAATAATATCATTACGAAAAAATAATATCCCTTACCTCGAAAAAGATCAAGTCTTAGCTAGAATAAAGAATGTATAAGGTGAAGGAACTTCAAACCGTCTAGCAATACTCAAAGTATACTCAAAATACTCACAAGAATACGCCGATAATATAGAGAGAAAACTTGATTTTTGGTGTGATTTTCAATTTAACCTAAGACCCTATTTATAGGAAATTCTTAGAACACCAAAAAGTTAGAAAATTTAATAAATTAATAATATAATTATATTATTTTCTACACATGTCTAGAATCTGATTTCAGCCATCAAACACATGCCACCTTCTAGAAAAAATAAGAAAAACGTTTTTCTAATTTTAAATATTTTAAACTTCCAAAATCAATTATTTTGAGCTTCGAACTTCAATAATTCATAATAAATAGCCCTTTCATCAGAAAATTGAATGTCGCGAGTTTTTATAGGAAATTCAATTCTCTACAACTTTGCAGAAGAAAGTTTTTCCAAATTCCAATCGAAATTGACCAAAAATCCACAAGCGGGCAATTTTACAAGCTTATAATCAAATTTCGATCAATAAATGGGGTCCACCGAGCATGTTTAACATGTTTTAAACATTTATTGCAACAAAAATACTCTTCCTCCTCGTATACTCATATATCCCACATTCGTTGTAAAATATCACCGTTAATATATTATTAAAATAATATATTTAAACGTAATTATTTTATCGAAAAAGATAAAATATTAATTTTGAACAATTGTCATTTTAAAATTTTCTCCATCTTTATCCATATAAAATCAATATTTTCCTCATCATATAAATCAATAATTAATTATTCACAAATAATATTACGTAATCACAATATTGACAAACCGCATACGGTTTCCAGGAAGGAAGGGGCTTTCCAATAAGAATTTCTTCTTCTTGCGGCGCAATTAGGTGACCAAACCTCTCCTTAGATGTAACTTTCTAGACATTGCCAATAATGTTATCTAATAATATTATTCGGATAATATGAATTATTGCTCGATAATGAAAGATCTTTGTGTAATGACAATTATTCAAACAACAAAGAATATAAAATATCAACGCAGCAATTATTAACTCAATAAAATCTTGATACAAGTAATTATCTGTGTAACCATTATTGAGTAGTGCCTTCTTACGTAAGAATCAATAATTGGTGCAATACTGCAAGTATCTTCTTGTTCAACAACGGCGTATTAGTGTGTTTTAACCAGGGTATTCAACAAGATTAGCAGTAATAACTACGTAGTTATTTAAAAACAACTTATATTTGTGCGTTTCTTCATCCAATCGCTTTCAAGTTATGGGGCCCACACATGGTCAAGGTCGTCGATTTAATATTCGAATAACCGCATTTAATATTCCATCGACCAAACTAATATTCCCCACAACAATGAATATTTTATAACCATGCATTATTTTGAAATATTTGCATATTTAACCCTTAACTATCCACATTAATCAAATCAACCTTACTATTTCAAAATAATAAATAAAGGAAATTCCTTTTATTTAAAAAAAGATTCGGTGTCTTACAACCTCCCTCCTTATGAAATTTCGTCCTCGAAATTGACGACGATACTCGGTATTTTAAAAGGTGAGGATACCTCGCTTTCATTTTCGCTTCCAATTCGGTCATTTCTCTATAGCATGATTCCTCCACAAAACTTTAACTTGTGGTATGACCTTTCAGCGTAGGACATGCTCCTTCCTATCCAAAATCTTGAGAAGTACCTCCTCATACGTTAAGTCTTGGCATTATCTCGTCCGGCTTCTAACTCAATAACGTGGTTCGGGTCTTTCACATATTTCTAAGTATGGATATGTGAAACACATTATGAACACGAGACATACTTTGAGGTAACGCAAGTCTATAGGCTACATTTCTTACTTCGGTCAAGAATTTGAAATGGACCAATAAATCATGGATTGAGCTTTCCTCTCTTCCCAAATCTTGTAACACCTTCCATGGAGCAACTCGCAACAATACATGATCCCCTACATTAAATTCCACGTCCTTTCAATGAAGATCCGCATAACTCTTTTGTCGATCTTGTGCCGCTTTGTATCGTTGTCGAATCATTAGTCATAACGTATTAACTCGGGTCCCAAACAATGTTGCTTCACCCTTTCATCCCAACATATCGAGAACGACATTTTTGTCCATATAATGCTTGAATGGAACCATGCCTATATTTGTTTAATAACTATTGTTGTATGAGAATTCCACCAATGGCAAGTACTTATCCCAACTTCCTTTGAAATCTAGGACACTGAGTTTTAATATATCTTCAAGAGTTTGAGTAGTCCTTTTCGATTGCCCATCCGTTTCGAGGATGGTATGCCAAATCAATCGTAAATCTGCCCATAGCTTTTTGCAAGCTAACCCAAAATCTTGAAGTGAATCTTGGGTCACGATCCAAGAAACTATGGATACAGCATGCCACGCAACCTCACAATCTCATTCACGCACATACCAAAGCAAGACGTTCAAGGGAATAAGTCTCCGTGATCGGCAAGAAATGGCGAGACTTGGTTAATCTATCAACAATAACCCAAATAGCATTGATGCCTTGAGAAACCGTAGGAAGACCCGTAATTGAAATCCATAGTAATGTGTTCCCACTTCCATTCCTAATCTCAAGTGGTTGCAACGGACCCTTCAGTACAAGATGCTCCGCCTTTACACGTTGGCAAGTTAAACACATCGAGATAAACTTTGCAATCTCTCTCTTCATATTGTTCCACCAAAATGTATGTCAAGATCACGATACATTTTAGTACTTCCAGGATGGATTGCAAATGGCGATTGTGCCTCCATCATAATCTTGTACTTCAAATCGAGTCGTTAGGAACACAAAGTTCAGAGTGGACTCAAGTATTCCTTCTTCATCAATTCGCTCCCTAGGAATAGCTCCTTCTCAGACTTTCTTCTTCATACGCATCGGCTCCTAGCTCGGTGGCTCGAGCAATCTTAACTTTTCTATTAAAGTTGGCTCTATGCGTATACTTGACATCATCGCACTCGTCCTCAAGATATGATCTTCTACTCATCGCCGGCTACCACGTTAAACTTTTTCAGGATGGCATGATCGAACATGTCTTGAAATGAGTCTCCTCTTGAGTTCTTGAAGCTCTTCCCACATTCCTTGCTCCATTCGAATTTTGTATCTCTACGAAGTCAAATTGCGTTAATGGAATAGCGATTCGAGAATATCCTTCAACGAATCTCGATAATAACCAACTAAGCCAGAAAGCTACGATTTCGACATCGACTTAGAGTTGCTTCTCAACTATGACTCATATCCCAATCTTGGATAAAGACGTCACAATGACACCTATCGCTTTACTATCGCGCACTAATATGACGTCCCCTACAGAGAGTTCCGCTTAGGTGAATTCCACAAAGGAAGTCACAAGATAAAGGCTCAAAGTACCAAATTTATAGTTGAATTTTTAACTCACAAGTTCAATAGAGCCATTCGATATGAGATTTTAGAAATGAGTTTTGTCTGGGGTTCAAAGTCGATACAAAATTTAATATCGAGCTTTGGGAGTAAGCCAAGAAATTCTTCAGAAATACGTCGGGAAAAATCAATAACAATGGGAATATTATTCAAATCGACGTGTCTTTATTCAAATCCATAACATGGACTAAGAAAATTTGACATCCGTAATAAACGAATGACTTCATGGCTTGATATGAAAATGTTTGACTACAATGGTTTGATTGCTTGAATTGAATAACAGTTGCTTAGGAATATGAAAACTAACAACCTTATTAAAATAATCAATTTCGGCATTGATGAGTAGTTAACCTTAAAATCACATCAAAAACAAATATCTCTATAGAAATAAGGTTAACGGGTAATGTGATAGTGCCAACCCTGAATCAAGCAAGATTTATAAAAGCGATTGGATGTGATGAAAGTTTCTCTAACGGAGTTTCCACAGATAGGTCAAAGTCTAATTTCTCCCGAGTCAAGTTTAAACGTTGAGCGCAAGTAGAAGAGAGATAAAAGAATGGGTAGAACCGATATCTAGTAAGGTATATACTTCGCAAGAATTTATAATTAACTAAACCGTGCTAACTTCGTTCGGGTTCCTTGTATTTTAATGGCCACGACAAACGCTTCTTCCAAGAACCGTTGACTTTGATTTTTTCGGGACATCCTTTTGAGTCACCATTCATTGGATCTGGGTTTCGATATCGCATAATCTCGAGCGATATGTCCTTCTTTTCCACAATTATAGCATACCTTAAACTGTTGTGGGCGGTCAATGATGATATGTCCCCTCTTCCAAGATTTGTAACATACTGACCGGTGGTCGTTCTCCTCCCTTAAAACTAGTTGCATCTTGGCGCCGACGTCTTCACATGGTCGTTGTTGAATCTCCCTTTTTAAAATCTCCTCCCGACTCGCTTCTTCTATTTTCATGGCCACGATTACCACGGAGTAGTGGTTACCGCCTTTATTCAGATTCTTCTTTCTCCGTGGTTATCGTTATTCGATGACCGCTATCTTGATGATGATCCTCGGTTATGGTCCCTCGGTTGAACGTATTTCGTTATCTCGCCTAACAACCGATGAGCCATTGACAACATCCGAATAGAGAAAATTTATGAGAAATGAGATATCGACGTATGTCAGTTTCAAACCTCTCGAAACATCCGCCATAATCGTTCCTCATTCTCCACCAAATGAGGTGCAAACTCGATAACTCCGCGAACTTCGCCTCGTCTTTGGGACACCGCCATGTTATTCTTTCTAGTCTAATAAACTCCACTTCCTTCATACGACGAATACTTTCGTGGAAGTACTTGTCATTGAACTGCTTTCAAACGTCTCCCATGACATGCTGAAAGCGTTGGATGGGTACGCTTCATGATTCCCACCAAGAATCGCCTCGCCACGGAACATAAAGCGCGCGAATGGAACTTTCTATTCCTCCGCATCCCAAGACATCGAATATCCTTGTAATTTGTTTTGACCCGTCTCGCCTTTAATCGGATCCGCTTTCCCTGCACTCGTGGTCCCAACTTTGAAGCGCGCTTGTTGTGACCACCGTGAATTGCTATCATTTCCTCCTCAGATTTTGAACACGAGTCTCCTAAATCGATTTTGCATGAATCGCAAAAAGCTTCTAAACATCCCCTCGTTCATCATCTCGCTCAGCCGTGGTGTTGTTTCATGAGAGGAACATTACCACCACAGACGTTTCTCCTCGTTGGTGAAGACAGCATCTCCACGGTCTCATTTGCTCCATTGTTAATATTCTCAATCGACATTCTCAAATCGTCATAAAATAAGGGTTAATTAAGAAATCAATATATTACATAATATCCCTATATATCGACCAACTAACAAATAAGCTTAGGTAGGACACACTAAATAAGGATTTACTCGTCTCTCCTCCTAGTTTTATTCCCGATCTCGCGCCGGAGATCATATCCCTAAGCTCGATATTAATCATGACGCCCCAAAATAGGTATACACAACACCCATTACGAGTCGCCAAATACATGGTACAAGAAGCAAACTACAACTTCAATAATACAAATGTCGTCGTGAAATACTGCACAATATATATTGTGAGTTTAAATATAATATTGTCTTTCAGATAATATCCACACGCAAATAAATCCCCATCATAATTATTGATTCATTATTTTACAAAATGGTGAGGACTACTAAACAACTCTCTCTAGAACCTTCATTCCATACCCGACTAAGACTACTACATTCTCGCCTCCCCGAGAAGAAAAATGGAACAACAAGGAAAAGGGTGAGCTCAACTAGCCCAAGATAAAGAATATTATGACTAAGATAATATACAACAAATTATCGTTAGTCTTCAACAGGAAAAATCGATAGAATACAATGTACAACAAGTTTCAGATCAATATTCGTAATTGGAAATAATAATTCATGTAAGAGTTACGTAGAGAATGAAATCTACTATAATCTATGAATTTAACGGTCCATCATCAATATTTTATCCTCGTAACATCAATCAATATGCATCACGGAATCAAATATTCATCTTTGCACTACTGTGCCAAAGATATTCATCGATTAGTCATGTTCATTTAAACACTGCTCATCTTTGCACTACAGCCAAAGATATTAATCAATCTGGCCATATTCATCTCAACACTGCTCATCTTTGCACTACATGTGCCAAAGATATTCTTCAGAAATCATTCATCTTTGCTTTCACAGCCAAAGATATTCAATAATATCATCATTTAAGACTAAGGATGATGAAAATATTTTTAAGAAACGAATCCAATTGAAACAAAATGACAAGGATTAAGGATTAAGGATTCGCATCTTGGTTTTATCCACGTCCAAAATACCTCAAAAATAATCATAGTGGTGTAAAATTCAAGAATGATCAAAACATGGATACAATCGAGTTAGTATCCGTAATAGATATGTTTTGGACGAAAAGAAGAAATTTTATTTTGATTGAATAAGACCAGATATCGTGAATAAAGTCTTTGATACGTGAATAGTAACTCGACACCAAAAGTTCCAAATTTGATAAAAACTTCGAGATCAACATTTCAAAGATAATGATATTGAAGAAATAATATCATTACGAAAAAATAATATCCCTTACCTCGAAAGATCAAGATTTTACATTTAGAATACCGGGTATAGTCTTTGAAAGGAACTTGCAACCGCCTAAAGCAATACTCAAAGTATACTCAAAATACTCACAAGAATACGCTCGATAATATAGAGAGAAAACTTCAGTTTTTGTGTGATTTTCAATTTAACCCAAGACCCTATTTATAGAAATTCGCTAGAACACCAAAAGTTAAAATTTAATAAATTAATAATATAATTATATTATTTTCTACACATGTCTAGAATCTGATTTCAGCCATCAAACACATGCCACCTTCTAGAAAAAATAAGAAAAAACGTTTTTCTAATTTTAAATATTTTAAACTTCCAAAAATCAATTATTTTGAGCTTCTAACTTCAATAATTCATAATAAATAGCCCTTTCATCAGAAAATTCGAATCTCGCGAGTTTTATAGGAAATTCAATTCTCTACAACTTTGCAGAAGAAAGTTTTTCCAAATTCCAATCAGAAATTAACCGAAATCCACAAACGGGCAATTTTACTGTGCTATAATCAAATTTCAAATAATAAATGGGGTCCAACCGACATGTTTAACATGTTTTAAACATTTATTACAACAAAAATACTCTTCCTCCTCGATACTCATATATCCCACATTCGTTGTAAAAATATCACCGTTAATATATTATTAAAATAATATATTTAAATGAATTATTTTATCGGAAAAAGATAAAATATTAATTTTGAACAATTGTCATTTTAAAAATTTTCTCCATCTATATCCATATAAAATCAATATTTTCCTCATCATATAAATCAATAATTAATTATTCACAAATAATATTATGTAATCACAATATCGACAACCGCATAGCTTCTTAGGAAGAGGGGCTTTCCAATAAGAATTTCTTTACATCTGGTACGCAATTAGGTGACCAAACCTCTCCCAGTACAGTAACTTTCTAGACATTGCCAATAATGTTATCTAATAATATTATTCAGATAATATGAATTATTGCTTCGATAATGAAAGATATATCGTGTAATGACAATTATTGAAACAACAAAGAATATAAAATATCAACGCAAAGCAATTATTAACTCAATAAAATATTGAAGCATTAATTATCGTAACCATTATTGAGTAGTGCCTTCTTACGTAAGAATCAATAATTGGTGCAATACTGGTGCTCTGCTCAACAACGCGTATTAGTGTGTTTTAACCACCGGGTATTCCAACAAGATAATTCAGAATAACTACGCCGTTATTTAAAAACAACTTATATTTGTCGCTTTCTTCATCCAATCGCTTTAGTTATGGGGCCCACACACATGGTCGCTACTGTTAAATACGAATATTCTAACCGCATTTAATATTCCACGACCAAACGAATATTCCCCGACAACAATGAATATTTTATAACCACTTGCTTATTTTGAAATATTTACATATTTAACCCTTAACTATCCACATTAATCAAATCAACCCTTACTATTTCAAAATAATAAATAAAGGAAATTCCTTTTTATTTAAAAAAAATTTCGGGGTCTTACAGTACCTCACCCTGGAGGTTCTTGGGGTTATGGCACAAGTAGCTCAGGAGGATGTTTACCCGAGAATATGAAGAAGGCATTCCGCCTTGGATGTTCACGCCGCAGCGGAAAGGCTCAGCACTGGAGCAGATCAAGAAACCATACTCTTGAGAGGCCGAAGAGGGCACTCTACCTTATCTGTTCTCGGGATTATGGTTGAAGCAGACAAAGAAGCAAGCCCATAAAGTATACACCTGAGAATACGAAGAAGGTACACCACCTTGAGTATTCTCACCACAGTGAGATAGAGTTCTCCACCGAAGTAGATCTAGAAGTCGCACTCCCGAGAATTCACTGAGGGCACACCGTCCTGTGGATACTCGTCCTCGGAGAAGTCCGTCTAAAGCTACAGGTTCGGACAGAAAAGACCAGACTGTTCAGAAGAAGTCTTGAGGAGGTTTATGACCAATTCGGCAGAAAGATGTTTGCCCACCTTTGATACGTGGAAAGGGCCGAAGAATGCTAAGACGTTCCAATGTACTTCTGAATGTGAAGACGCCTTTCAGAGAATAAAGACCTATTTTTCTTCGACGCCTTTGTTGGTGAAGCCTGCTCCTGCTGACCCTCTGTATTTATACTTAGCAACTAGTTCGTTGGCAGTGGGAGCAGTTTTGGTGCGAGAAGTTATCGTCACTTTTTCATTACCTATGCATTGAAATGTGTGTGTGATTAAATATACAAAAGTTGTTTTATTTAAAAGTAGTGTTATGCCTATTTGGACCTATGTACAAAGGGTTTAATTTACATAAAAGTTCATTTTTATCAGATAAAGCATATAAAAGTGAGGTTTTGAAATCTGATTTTTAAACCCTTTTACTCAAATGGGAATTGAGGTCTTTAATACTTCCATTTTAACTAGATTCGACTTGATTTAATTTTATTAAGATGCAAAACATCTTTGGCAATAAATTGAAACTATTTACATGATTTTTCACTATATTGGGGTCTTAAATTTGGATACCGTTTTAAGGCCATAGATTTACATTTACAATGGATTGCAAGTTAGTTGTACAACTTAAAAAGTCCATCACGTACGGGAACCGGATCTAGATTTATTGATTAAATCGTAGACCATGTGGCTTCTAGGCTCACATGACATTAGTTAAAAGCTTGTAAGAGGCATATTTAAACATACTTTGTACATCTAACTTAAAAATTCGCTAAACAAGGGATTTATTGATCAAATCCTTGTATGTGAGTAAACAAGCTTCCCGTTTCCTCTAGATACAGATCTAGGGTCACGTGATTGCTAAATATTTACAAAACTAGAAAGTAAACAAGATTTATATAGATCTTAGTCATTCTAGCTCAAAGGTTCAGGTTTTGCAATTTTTGAATCGATTGAAAGTTAGATTTGCTGTAGATCCAGGATAGATCTAGTCAAATAAAGGCAAATATCAATTATTTACACCAAATGAAGCGGTAGAAAAACTTGAACTATGTACTACTAACTAATTTATATATATATATATATATATATATATATATATATATATTAAAGTAGTAAATGGACATGCATCTAAGAGATCTTCTAATATAAGACGAGATCCGCAAACAACCTCTTTGAAAGTTTGCTAGAACTTGATGTCAACCAGGGTGAAAACTTGATATGTTGAAGTTTATATGTATACAAGTGTTTATAATAGATATTTATAGAATTTGGAGCAAGATTTAAGTTGTTTTCTCTTAACCTCAGATTTTCTCTCTCCTGAACCTCCTCTTTGTCTCTAAAATCTGCTAAAAATGAGATGGGGTGGTGTATTTAAAGCCCCAGAGCCAGTAGTAGGTAGACACTGGTCGGGTCTTGTCAGGGCCCCATCGCCTCAAGTCCGATTCACTCGACGGCGTGTGTTGTCTTTGAAACCTTCATAACTTGCAATCCATGCAAGAATCCGGTGGGGGGATGTGTCATACCATTCCGGAAAGCTCTTTCTGAGAGCTACACAATGACATATGGCTTGCCTTTTTTCAAATCTGTGAAGATGGGTGCATGACCAAATTAAATATCATTTTCAGGTCTTCGCAGGTAATCTGTTGATCTGTCTTGCATAGTTTGCACTCGGTTTGACTGGGTTTGCTCTTGTGACCCTATCCACACAGCTGGATGATTGTTTTATATATTTTGTTTTGCAAAATGATATTTTTGCACTCATTCGGGGTTGTCTTCAGGGTTGAAGTGACTGTTGTTGTTCCTTGGGATTGTCTCCGCAATGAAAAAAGATATTTTTGCCCTCCTACAAAGTTAATAAAATGAAAACAAAATTTCGAATGTCTACATTAACCTTATTTTCTTGCTTTTGAAAAGTACAATTAAATTTTGAAATGTACTAAAGCTTTAAAATGTATAATATTAATGTAAATTTATATTATCAAAATATGAGTCCACTACTAAAAAATATATATATACAATGTAGGAGGGCTATCAATATCAACAAAAATTTATATAATATTGTTATAAATGGGTAAATGCAAGAGTAGAATTAGAGGATAGGGCTGAGCAAATATTACACTGTTATTTTCTTTATCTATTTACCAGCTTAATTATAATAATAATATATTAAGTTATGCAGACTGGAATTGAGATAGTTAATTATGAATAAATTATTCGATATATATATATATATATTATGTTCTTTAAAAATATTAATTAATCATCTCATGATACTATATAAATAGTAGTAAAACAAATTGTATACTTGGTTATTATTTTGTTTTTCGTTTTTCCGAAAATGACGACCTACGTCTACACTTACCATAAACGTAACGCTTGACACGCGTTAATGCATGAGAGCATAAGCAAGTGGCGGGACGCTTGTGGTTTCGCCACCTGGCTGATACGTGTCCAGGCGAGAGGGCCTGCATCTCAACTTCTGCTTCTTTATGGACCGGACCTACCTAGATTTGTGTGCAATAATAAGTAAAGTACTAAAAAACCGGTTATACACCCTGTGTAGTACGTGTACTCTACACTCTACTCTAAATCTAAGTTTGGGCCCAAATCCTTAAGCCACTTACCGGCGGCCGTTACTAACCTCCTCGTCGGTCCCTTTTTCTTGCTATAACTCGGGATTCGATTGGATCCATTTTATACTCTACTCTACAGTCTACTCTACTCTACTCTACTCTCTAGTACGTAGCGTAATTCTACGGACACTATCCAACCATTTATGCGTATTATATTATACTTACAATATACTATAGCTGAAACTTCATAGCTACTTGCAGCTAATTAATAATGGCGATTGTGACGACTGGTAATATAATTATATATAGGGCTTCTGCTGCTGCTGCTGCTGCAATTGAGCTTTGGTAAGCTACAGCCTACATACATGTATATATATGTATTTGGATCAGATTATTCTAGAACCAGTTAGCATGAAGTCAACAAAGTTTCACTTCACGATTAATACAAATACGTCTGATCTTGTGGCGTGGCGGAGATCTCCTCCCCCATTCGTGTGTTATTGGGCATGAAGTGAACTTACCTGAAGTTCACTTCATGCTAACTACTTTCGTTTATTCTGTATGTTAAATTGGTAAATTGATCGATACAATATTGACATGAATACGTCTACCGACACACGTATTGATCAATTAACTTCATATTAACAACTATTATATGCTAACCACTTGCATTCACTTACTTTTTTATTCTCTAATCTAATTAATATAAGCTCACTAATTGACTAACTACTCTGCTGATTAATTATAATATTGATTCATCTACCTTAGCTGATTAATTATACTTAACTTGTTTCTTGAATTTCTAGTTTTAATTATGGATTTGCTAGCCCAATAATACATTTCCAATTCTATTTTATACTCGCTCTGTTCCAATGTTTTAAATAAGATTATTATTTAATTGTGAAAGTGAAATATTTGTAATCATGAAATTTATTATGTCAATTTTAAGTTTGAGACTTTTTAGAAAGTCATATATTTTGGAACTAGGATAGGAGTATATGATTAGAATTTGACGAAAATAAAAGATTAATATAGGTGGTAGTCTCACTCATTGCTCCTCATCAGATCACCAGGCCACTTGATACATATTGTTATTTATGAAGTTTATTTTTGATGTTTTGGTGAAATGATTAATAAAATCTTGACACGCATAACGAGATTTTACAGATCAATATTTTATCGATTAATTAACCAACTTACCAAAAAAAAATAATTAAATGTAACGGGATCCGATACATACATTCCTCGGATGGGAATGATATTTTTGGGGGTTTGACTGAATAAAGTCTTTTTCATTTAGTAGATGTGATGTGATGTGATGTGATAGCATTACTTTTTAAACCAGTTTTTAATATCTTTATTAAAACGAAAAAATGAGGTGGAACCCGGTGGTCAATCACGGAAAGCACTCTCAATATCTCACAATTATCACTCGCTCAAATTTCGAGTTCAAATACATGCAAATGATCATTAATAGTTTTTATTTATTTATCATAAATTCATTCAAAATGTCATGATTAAAATGTATTATTATATTCCAAACTCATGTTTATTATCCAACTGATCATTTCCTTTTATTGGTTTTGGTTCATTCATGGTCGACTCTATTATGCCTATTCTTTCCAAAGCAAACTGTTTAGTATATGAGTACTGGTTTTTGCCCTAGGATAGGATGTAGTCGAATCCTATTAATTACTTTTAGATTTGATTAATCCCGTCATTTTTACTTTTGTAACGTGTTTGTTTTAATTATTATAATTTTGAACTATATTTTCATATAGTATAATTTTTATGGGATATAACTTAAAGTAATTTTGTTCATGATTATTTAAAGAATTGGATAAAAATTTATCGTAACAAAGATTTCATATTCTCATTAGTTTAAGTATAGATAGATAGGATAGATGCATCGGTATTCTTAAACAAAGTTAAAAGTTAATTTTGTCCCCAAATTTTTAATCTGGTAGGAATTATAATACTTAATTAGACATGTTATTAAATAGTCTTCTTTTTCAAGTTATTTTATTAGCTGGGACTAATAATGTCAAGTCTATTTTTAAAATTGAAAATTTATATTGCTTTAACAATACGCTTGACAATTATTCTGATTCCAGTTCTCGAACTGAAAAGTGATTAGATTTAATGGTAGTCCCTTTATGTCACAACTTTCTCTACTTTTGTAAATGATCATTGTGTTAGGCTCTAGTGCCCTTAAGAGGGTCCATCTTGTGCTTTTGACCACGTCTAAGAGTGACTTGGGTTGAGGTGTCTGGCACCACATGGTTGATCGGTCCCATAATTCAATGGTTTGAGGGTCTACAGCTACCCCAATTGATCTTCAAAATCATAACTTAATTTCTCTCACACACTGAGATCTCATCAAATATATGCATCTAGTAATATTGTATATGTTAACCTAGTAGTAATACCTACAAGACATAACTTATCTCTTGTTTGTAAGGTTTAGATTCAACCCCTTGTGAATGTTACAAATTCCTAGCTATAATTTGTTGAATTTAATCATATGACTACTAGTACATTTCTTGAACCTAAATTTTCTAAGGTCAGTAATATGTTACTACTACTTTTCCTTTTTTGGTTTTCTAATTCTTCGAGGCCAGCCTATTTGGTTTTATCAAACGTATTTGGCAGTATTAATTACATGTTGTGTACGTATGGGTAGCTAAAAATAGAAAAAGGATCTTTTCTTCTTGTATTCAAGTCATCATCATGCCATACCATTAATGGATTATGGCTCAAGTAACATTTATCTCTCTCTCCTCCCTAATTACAATTTCTTTTCCCTTCAAGTGCAGCTGCGGATATAGGCCTTGTTAGTCTCATCTCTCACAAGCTTAGCCAAAAGTCATAAACTTTTTAAGGAAGAAAATCCTATCCTATAAGAAATCATCTCAAAATGGTGGTAACCGACCAGTCGGATATTTTATCCCAAGGTGAGATCGAATCACCATTGCAATCAGCAGATCAACAAATACCCAGGAACCATGCATTTCCATCACTGGGCCGTCAGTCATCAATTTATTTCCTCACTCTTGATGAGTTTCAACACACCCTCTCGGATGGAGGCAAAAACTTTGGATCGATGAACATGGATGAGTTCCTTAACAGCATTTGGACAGCAGAAGAAAATCAAGCTCATGCTCAACAAGCTCAAGTTTCCAATACCAGCACTGTCATCACAACTGTGGCGGCCACAGCCACACCCCTCGCCACTAACCTTAATGCACAATTTCCTCTAGGTGAGATCAGTTCCTCAACAGACAAGGGAATTGCTAAACAATCGAGCTTGCCAAGACAAGGCTCTTTAACTCTTCCGGCGCCTTTGTGCCGGAAAACAGTTGAACAAGTGTGGTCTGAGATACATAAAACTCAACAAGAACAGCAACATAATAGTAGCAATAATGTTCAGAATTCGGGCTCCACCCAGCGGCAGCCTACATTTGGAGAAATGACACTGGAGGATTTTCTGGTGAAGGCAGGGGTAGTTCAGGAACAGGGTCATCCTCCCCTACAGCCTCCGCATCAGCCCTACGGGCTATACCAAAACAGCAACAATACAGCAGTTGGACCTAGCTATTTGGCTAGGACTATTATGCCTCTAGGAGGAGGAGGAGGTGGTGGTGTTAGTGTCCCGTCATTCCCAGCACTGCCACAAAGCACTGTTGGAGATGCGACCACGTTTGTTGCAGGTGGAAAAAGGAGTGCCAGCGCATACCAACCGCCAGGAATTTGCTACGGTGGGAGGATACCGGATGGTGGTGGTGGTGGAGGAGGTTATGGACAGGTGCAAGGGCTGGGGTTGGGTTCTCCGGTGAGTCCAGTTTCCTCGGATGGGATGGGTACAAGTCAAGTTGATAATACGAATCAGTATGGGTTAGATATGGGTGGTACGAGGGGAGGACGGCAGCGGATTTTAGATGGTCCAGTGGAGAAGGTGGTTGAGAGGAGGCAAAGAAGGATGATCAAGAATAGAGAGTCAGCAGCAAGGTCTAGAGCAAGGAAACAGGTACAGTTACTTTAACCACAGAATTTGTGTTAATGGTGAACTTACAATTGATGCTTAATACTTGATTGATTGAACTGGATGTACGATTCTTTTCTGATTCGAGACGAGGTGCTAATTGTGACAAATTTGGTGTATTGATGTGAAGATCACCAAGTTATTTACTAGTTTCGTGTTGAACTTTGAATATTTTTTTTTTATAGAAAATAATACACTGGCTAAACTGCCTTAATAAAGTGAAGCCAGATGATAGCTGCTGCTAAAAGTTTTATGTAATTTCTTATCACTGGTCAAAGTGCGTGTACCAGTGGCATGTTGATTTGCTTGGATATTACTAATAAGATTAATAACAGACGGAAAGAGCCGTGATAGGAGTTGAACCCTGCTAATAAGAAAAGATATCTGAATCCTGAGACTAATTTGTTTGTTATGTACTTGTCAATTTATGCTTTTTTGACAGGCCTACACGGTTGAACTGGAAGCAGAACTGAACCAGTTAAAAGAAGAGAATGCTCATCTAAGACGGGCTCTGGTAAAAATTTATGATGGAGTACAATCTCACTTCACTTCCATTAGTATTCTTCATATCACTTCTCTGGCTGATAAGAATGTCATTTTATGTTGCCCTGAACAGGCAGAGTTGGAGAGGAAACGAAAGCCACAGGTATCGATCGAATCATAATATTAAAATTTTAAAGCATAGTTATCTGCATATATAATTACTAGCTGTGTTCCATGACTCCCAAACTTTGAACAGCCCAGATGATTTATTAGGGTGAGCGGGAAATTCAAAATCAATTGTATTTTGTTAGATAGATTCTGCAAGTAACCAACCCTAGTCCCTAGTGCGCTTGCCACCACTCCTCCACTTCATTGTGAAACGTCTTGTGCAGTATTTTGAAGAAGCGAAAATCAAATCTCAGACAAAAGCTCAAAAAGCAAAAGAAAGGCTGAGAGTGATGAGAAGGAATTTGAGTTGTCCATATTGAAGCAAAACGGCTGGCAGTTCACCTTTTTGCAGCAATGGACAATAAGAGAGTAGAAAAGCAGTGTAGTTCAATTTTTAAGTTGTTTCTGTTTAGAAAACGTAAGATGATCATGTGTATGTTGCCATGTTATTTTAATTGCTAGTCTTTCCCCCCTATGCCCTATGTATGTTTTCAGACAATTTCTTCTGGAAATGTCAAATTCTTACAAACATAAATAGAGAAAGCCTTAATAGTGATATTTTTCACAGAACAAAGATTGGCTTCTCCGATTATTTTTCTTGTACTAATACAAAACAATTAAGTATTGAGCTAAACTTGTCAAATTATCTTGATATGAATTAGTCCCATGAATCACTAAATTTTATGGCAATAAGTTTATATTACTCCTTTGCATGTTTTTTGAGATTTATTTTGAATTATTATTTTGCATGTTAATTATTTGTTTTCTGGTGATTTTGCTACTCTATTTTCGTCCCAACACCATAATAGGAGACAAAAAGAGGTTCATAATCAGAATTCAATACTACTTGCTCTTAATTTTCTGGTGAAAAATAGCTTCCAGTTTTAAGATGATGTTACAGATTACAAAGGGGTTTCTACAACCAAGATATAACATTGCAATGAAACATTAAAATACTATAATTACAGACTAGGTCAGCATAGTTCTTTAGAAAGAATATACCCTTGCAGCCACCAATGGCTCTGAAAACTCCATCCCAAAGTCTAAAAAAGATTTTATTTGCTGGGTCTTGTTGTCGTCAAAGATTGGGATGACCAATGTCTATGAATCACCACCTCGCTAAGCAGATCCTTTACTGGCTGTTGTCATGAAAGACTCACCGCAACCACATTGCCCTTTGGAGTTGGGGTTGATAAATATGAACTCAGACCTGACCATCCAAAGTGATAAGTAACTATGATGATACACACAGAGAGGCTTTCAGTTAAAGAGTGTGCCAAACACCATACTTGGAATTAAAGTATTCTTAGCAAATTAGGGGAAAGTAAATGAACCAAAAAGCAAGACTAGCAAAACTAGTATCTCCAGTTGGATGAAATTCACATATCATTTCATCATTTTTATCTATTTCAATTATAAGTTGCCAAGTTGGGAAAAGCTAAGTTTGTGAGGGACCTCATGACTTCAAGTGTCTGGATAGTTTGTGCAACCTGCTTGCTGTTGAAGCTACTCATCAAGAAATTCCTTTTGTTGTCTATGATTTACCCCCAAGTTATTTGAAATAAAAACTGTTTTCTGTTCAAGGATGACCCAGTTGTTTACCCAAAACTCTAGTTGATCATCTAGCGTATATTACGAAAAATTAAAAACTAATATAACGGGGGGACAGTCAAGGACATATCTCCAAATTATGGGAAGAAAAAAAGAACAAAAAACAAAAAGAAAAAACAGGTTCATAGCCTTGGATCTAGGAACAGGCTATCAATAAAAACCTAGACAGAAAATATAGAAGAAAAACAACAGACTTCGAAAGGTTGTATCAAGAAAAAAGGCTGCTACTTCTTTATTTAACATGTTGTATGCCTGTAAAACAGCAGCAATTAGGTGTATGTAGGATCCCATGTATATACTCCATTTGATTTCTTAAAGTTCATATCCAACATATATAAATATCAAGATGCGACTTTATTTAGAAAAGAATCTCTAACATGCGTGTCTCTCAAACTGAACAGGCACGCACTTACCATATAATGACTGCATGATAAACACAACAGAACAAGGAGAGTCATTGCACTTGCGTGTGTGAGGAAAAAATGTGTAATATAAAGAATTTTGTTATTTATCTCTTCTTTTGAATTGCAATACATCAAACAAGACTGACCTTCTCTAATGCTCATTTCAACACTAAGAGTTCTACACTAATAAAATTGATCCTCCCCTCCATCTATACTCCTCCCGGACAACCCACGAGAACCTAAACCAACATTTGCAAAAAATTTAAAACATCCATTTTACTTGCTTAATTGAAGTTGAAACTTCTATCCTTTCCCGAACCCATATTATGGAAAGGATGAGAGACAAAAACAATTATTCCTCCAAATACCTCTTTAGATCTAACTTCATAGTTTAAAATCTGAGATTGTAGGCAAGCATTGAGCCAAAATTGGATTGTACAATATTCATCCTTGGCATGAAGTTTGGATTTTTGATACTTCAAAATCCAAACAAAAATTTATAGTCAAGTTTTCCACTCTCTATTTTTAATAAGTAAGATTTGGCCAAGTTTACCTCAAAAGCGGGGCACGAAAAAAGAGGCAGAGATAGAGAATGAAGTTGATTTATTTAGATCTCATTTTATTACGTATATGGTTAAATTGGACACAGTTTACTTACCAGATCCTCTGATCCAAGCTATAAGCTATATAGTCTCTCATCATTCAGTGATTAACTTTTTATAAGTGCACTAAAAATCCATAAGCCCAACTTATTTTTAATATGATGACGCAGCCTTCTCTACTTCTTAATAAGTGTGACGCACCCTTTACTTACAAGATGATTCCTACGTAATTTGCAAACAGTGAGATTCTTATTACCTTTGTGTATCAAGCTCTATCCTAAATTAAATTTTTCCGACCCTTAAATTTACTAAGCATTCTACTTAATAAAACCAAAAAGAGTACAACTGATCATGACTACATAGCTAATCATGCTTTACTATGAATAAGCATCAATTCATCAATGTTGTGATAGAACCTTAGGAAAGGATACTCAGAAGTGAACGGATAGTTTGTACTGGTGCAAGTCACAACTAACAAGTTAGCAATTTGTGCAAGTAGGGTGAACGGGCACAAAGTACAAACAGTAACCCCTAGTATTGAGGGATTATACAATTTATATCAGCACCTTCCTCAATAAAACTCATATTCTAGTTGCTTCAGATGAAAAATGTAATTGTGTAAATGCTTAAATTACTGTTTCCATTATTACTCTAGCTGAAAGAAGAAAACTAAATTGAATTAACAGATCACTTTCATGCTTTCTGCTTGTTTTCTACCATAAACACCTAAGAACTGATGTATCACTCTGCAATTAAGAAACAATCATTTGTACCTTAGTTTGTCATCTACAAAATCCATCTTTGTTCCAATGACATGCATGAGAGCTTTGGGATCAATTATTATCTTCACACCCTTTTCCTCGACCAACTCATCATATTTCCCCTTTTCATCTATTTAAATCAGTGACAGAGAAAATAAGAAATCAGCAAAATAGAATCAACCAACTATATCACAAATTACTATAGATAATTAATAACATGAAATATGTAATGACGAAAGGGTTGGTGGCAAACCGGCGTAATTAAGGGTGTAGGATAAGCCGTTACAGCCGCGAGCCTTAACGCCAAGCTTGAGAAAGGGGCGCTGGCGATGCTGCAGGAGTTGGCTTATCCTAGCGGCGGCGGCGTCCGTTATTGTTAGGGCTTGGCGGCGGAGGGCCGGACCGATCTTCTCTGCCGCCTTGGCCACAATTGAAGACGCCATTAGAGTATGAGATCGAAGATGAATGAAATAACGCAATCAATTTTCCAATTTTAAGTTTTTTGACCGTCAAATACTTGGATGTTTAAAAGACTCATACTTAAGGGTAATTCTGTCATTAAATATTTTGTCCGTAGATAGGAAAAAAAGATGCAACAAAAATCTATCTAATAAAATACAAATAATTTTAAATTTTCTGTTCATTTAATAAATTATCCTAGTAGTCCAAATTTGAGATAAATTGTTTCATTTAATCTCAATTGCTCATACAAAGACGATCTATATTTTGGGATACAACTAGTCTTACTATATTAGAGGAATGAAAGAATTTGTATATAAAAATAAAGGAAAATTTAATTTGTCAGAGAGAGAGAGCTTTATAAAAATTTACTTAAATTAATTTTATCCCATCTAATTATATATTTTAATTTGGTTGGACCATAAGAGAGCTACTTTAAGCCCACGCGTCTTTTCTTGAAAAAGACGAATATAATGGTGTCACAAATTTCATTTTTGAAATTTGGAAATTTTTAAAAAGAAGTATTTTTTTTTAAAATACTTAAATTATTTTATTATAAATGTTTTAGTATTCTTTTTAATATTAATTTTAAATTAATAATTAGGATAATTTTTCATATTTTTATATTTATTTTTATCTTTTTTTTAAAATTCAAACACATCCAAGAAAATATTTTTTATAAATAAATTTAACATTTATAAGGTATTTTATTTAATCACATTTTGAAGTCAAATTATAAAATTTATACTAATTTATTTAAATTTAATCAAGGCAATGTAAATTATGTAAAACATTACATAATGTTTAATTGCATACTTTGATGTTTTAAAAGATTATATGAATCACATTAGTTTTAAATTTAATTTTTTACAAATTAATTTAAAAGGTCAAAAATGTTCTCTTTTGTAGAATAGACATACCCAGTAGTACATTTATTTTGATATTGTAAAATAAATCATTAAAAAAATTGATATATATTTTTAAAATTTTAAAATATCTAAATATATTAATTATATCAATCCCGTTGAACAAAATTTGAGAGTGAGAGACTGACTGTTCTATCAATTTTATGGTCAACATACAACAAATCAAGACTGTCTAACCAACAGATTAACATTAACACTACTACTTAGGAGAGTAAAGTTTTAGCTCCATAACCAAAAGAGTCCAAAGAAACGTAAACCCCCAATTTAGCAATTCTGTTTCGTTCAATTCTAGCAGTATTCTGCGACCGTCCCAGGTAAGGTATTTCTCACACCCGAATGGCATTTCATCTTTCTTGTACATTTCTTGATGTTTAGGGTTATATTGTTCTGAAATATTTCTATCAACTGTTACTCATTCTAGTGGATTTGATTAGTTAACTATCTTCTGGCATCATTATTTTGTCGGTTAGTATTGGGACCCTGTTGTGATTCAAGAAGATGTGAATGTGATATCGTTAACTTCCTATGACTTATGCTTTGTTATATTATATAGTTGAGCTAACTTCCTATTGCTTATGTGTTATCTTATAGGTCAATGTGACTGTATTTGTAACTCTCTCTCTTTTTTAATGGGTTTGTGCTAATTATCTTCCGTGATGTGTTGGCCTGGTTTCTGATTTATAGGCATTGGAAGAGTAATTTCTCTGCATTTTGACATAAAGGAAATTCGGTTTCTTTCTCTTTTGGCAGTAGCTAAACTTGAGATTTGGGTATTCCATAATGGCAATGTGTATATTGCCCTATATTACACCTTCAGATACTCGAAACCCAATGGGGGTCTTCTTAACTGTTCTTGGAGGGAGACTTTCAGTGCAGAATCACCTGTGCAGGGTTGGCTCTGTGAAAATGTGTGATGAAAAAATTGGGGTGTGGGGTACTGTTCAAAAGGCTGCTCTACATTGGTCTCTGGTTAAATGTTCAGCAAACTCTCAGGGTGTCAATCAATATCAAAGTAAAGACCCATTTCTATATCTACACCCGGAAATTTCAATGCTTAGAGGTGAGGGGAACAACACCGTGACTAATCCTAAACAGGATTGTTCAAGTGGAAGTGTCACTGAGAGCTTAAGATATTCATCGAGCTCAAGTAATTACAATGAGGCTAAGATAAAAGTTATTGGTGTTGGAGGTGGCGGGTCTAATGCAGTTAATCGTATGATACAGAGCTCAATGAAAGGTGTGGAGTTCTGGATAGTTAATACAGATATTCAGGCCATGAGGATGTCGCCCGTATTTCCTGAGCAGCGATTGCAAATTGGACAAGAGCTCACCAGAGGACTTGGTGCTGGTGGGAACCCAGATATTGGCATGAATGCTGCCAAAGAAAGCAGAGAAGCTATAGAAGATGCAGTTTACGGTGCAGACATGGTCTTTGTGACTGTAAGTTAGGCACTTGTGTAGCCAGCTTAAATTGCCCAACATAAACTGTTCTGTATTTCCATAATAGGATTTTATGATGAACCCCAAAAGATATAGTAGGATTTTGTAACTTTCTGTGTTTTATTAAGAGTGAAGCTCAGGGATATCTACTTTTGCTTTAGCCAGGCCTTCTGGAAGGCTCTTTTTTTCACCCTTTACGTATGTGTTCTTAAAAGACTTCTTTTTTTTCTTACTGTGGCATATTTCTTGTTTTTCTGGTTACTTTGTCAATGAGGAGAGAATCAATACCACTACAGAACATCAATGGCTTTATGCCAAAATAGCAGCAAAAGAATTTGTTATGCCATGAGTGAGATACATTTGTTACCATGAAGCTAGCAATCAAGTGAAAAGTCTTTTTTGTTATCCAGATTTTCATTTTGGAATTAGAAGACCTATGACCGTTGCATTGTTCAGCTATATAGATTATGCATTTTTTATTTTAAATTTTCACTTTACAAGCATTGTTGGTTCCAAATATGTGTCTAGTCCTTTTTTATTTAGTCCATACTGGATTATTGGTTCTTCAATCCATATTCTTCTTCTTTCTTAGTGGGCACTGGGCAGAGTAACTAAGATCTCTTGCTGAATTGACAATTCCAAGTTTTTTTTATGCAATCACTACAATTGGCTTTGCTGGTCTTGAAGTTTTTTTTCCCTGTCAGTTGGATCTTGAATATTCTTGTCGGTTGTATTTCCACAATATAACAACATAACTTTGGTTAAGCAATTCTGCATTGCAGTGTAGCCCGTCTGCAATCCTAGTGGCAGCAAGCCATCTGATTCATCACTTCAAATAATTAGTGCTCATGTTTTGCAAATAATGGACACATGTTCAATTGTAAAACCTTGGTTGTGAACATACAGTAGGTTGAGTCATTGATATAAAGGTTAAATATTCAATTACATTCTAATTACCAAGGCTCTGCATGCACATGATATATCGATGCTGATGTTGAAGTGATGGAAGAGTTGCCAAAATTTTCTTTATCTTTTAACAGAAAAATATTAGGTAGTTTTAAAATATTCCAAAACTTCAATTCTTGTAGGGAGACATTTCTGCTGTTGTTAAACAACATTTCTTTATCTTTCATCAAAATTAAATTATGATAATCAGTGGATGTGATTCATAGTAGTGAAATGATCTACAAGCATGCCATGAATTATAAGGTGGAATAGAGATCCTGTAGTAATTGGTCTGTTTTGGCCTGATGTTGCAGAATTTCATGCGACTATCTGCTGGAATAGTGAAATGCTTTCTCTTATCTGGGAATTTAAATTTTTATGTGCAGGCTGGAATGGGTGGAGGAACAGGCACTGGTGGGGCCCCTGTGATTGCAGGGGTTGCAAAGTCGATGGGTGTGTTGACTGTTGGTATTGTCACAACCCCTTTCTCTTTTGAGGGGCGAAGAAGAGCAGTTCAAGCCCAAGAAGGCATTGCAGCTTTAAGAGAAAATGTTGACACGCTAATTGTCATTCCAAATGACAAGTTATTGACTGCAGTGTCACCATCTACCCCAGTAACAGAAGCATTCAACCTTGCTGATGATATACTTAGACAAGGTGTTCGTGGTATCTCTGACATAATTACGGTATGGACACGTCAATAACTTGTTGAAACAAATTTGACTTCTATCTCTGATGATTTGATTATGCCAAGCAAAAATAAATAGAAAAAAAACTTTAAAATAGGGAAGAAGTTATGGCATTCTGGGTGTTACTTTTCTTTTTCCTGGATAGGTTTGGGTATGTAAGTATTAAGTTGTAATTTGTTTCAATGTTTCCGTGTCCACTTCTAGTTACGTGATGTTGGTGATGACTACTCTACTCCTCTTTAGTTCTTCCATCATTGATAACAATAATATGTAGAATTCTGTAAGAAGGGTTGCTAAAGTAATTGTAGTAACACATTTAACATCTAAGGTGATCAAGACATCCATACTTCTAGAGTTTGAAGTCAGTCTAGATAGAGACCTAACTTTTTGATATTTAAATACATTCACATGTAATATCCCCCTTTAAACCTGAATGGGTTAGCTCAAGTGCTAGTGATCGTAGTTATAAGGGCCTTTCAAGTCATAGGTCATGGGTTTAATACTCCACAAAGACGATGTTTTCCTTGAAGCCTCCCACAAATAGTTTTACTGTGGGATGAATGTTTGTCTGAGACTCTGAGGTATTGCTTGCTTGCACCCAGTGATTTATCCAGTGCAAACCTGGAGGGTAGTGGCTGCTGTTTCCACCATCGTTTTTTTTACAAGTAAAGACGGGTTTCCACCATCATAAAAAATTAAATAAGTACCAGCTTCTTTAAGAAGTTTCATGGGATTAACCACAGAAAAGGGGGTTGGAGGGAGGTGTTGGACATTGGATTTTCTATGAAGAGGTGTGGACATTCATGCATGTGTGTATCACTTTATTCAAGTATTCCGGTGTAAAATTTGTCAGCCATTTCTTTCGGTATATGGATATGTAGTGCATGAGTTTCCTATTATACAAGTTATATAACTTTTGATGTTATTTTCGTATTTAGTTTGTAATGAGTAACTTTGAATTTCAGGTTCCAGGCCTGGTTAATGTGGATTTTGCTGATGTGCGAGCTATTATGGCAAGTGCTGGTTCTTCATTAATGGGGATAGGAACTGCAACCGGTAACTTTTGGAAGCTAATACTTAGTTCTTGATATTTAGATATGTGGTATCATTGTTAAAATTTTAACTCATGCTTTTGGGGGATTCTTTTCCAAAATAAATTCCCCTTGCACATTAAAGATTTAATTTTTTGTTTTTGTTCAATTGAAATTTACAACTTGCTAGACAAGTTAATTTAGCCCGAGTACAGATGGATTTAAAAAATATTTTTTGCAGCCAAGTCCATATGCTGATATGGCGATACCCTATTTGTATGTCAGCTAAAGCTATTAGGATATAGGTCTATCAATCTACATCATACGTTAACTCTCCTCCCTGTGTGTTACTTCCCACTTGCATTTTCGGAGATTAACTAATAATAGGAAAACGATATATCCTCCGACTTTTTACTGCCAACTAAGCCCAGTTGATCAATGCCTTTGAAGTTGCAATTATTTAAGGGGCATGCCATTTCTTTGAAGTTGCAATTATCTGCGAGGCATACAATTGTGTCTACTAAGCTGAAATCGTCATGTATATAGCAGGACTCCTAATAATGGTAACATATCTAGTTTTTGAAATCTTCCATAGAGCCAGTGTTGTACTAACACAAAACTTATGATTTACACAAAGGCAATTTATATTCTTTTATAAGTTGTATCTGGTCTTGGTCTTGCACAGGGAAATCAAGGGCAAGAGATGCTGCGTTAAATGCCATTCAGTCACCTCTATTAGATATTGGTATAGAGAGGGCTACTGGAATTGTGTGGAACATAACTGGTGGTAATGATTTAACATTGTTTGAGGTACCACTCTTTTTCTCTCTCAAACTTCTTTTTAGTTTAGTCATATTCATGGTTTGATCTATTTATAATTCTATTTAGTATTTACGTCATTAACTTTTCTGAAAATATTTACATGTACCTTAAAATGCAAGAATATTGATGGCTCATGGCTAAGTCTCCATTATGTGGGGAAAGACGCTGCACCCTAATCCTGCTTTTCAACAATTTTCAGATGATGACCCTTTTGAGAGAAAATAATTTATGTCTGAAACCCTCAACATGCCTGTGCCACTAATTTACCCTTTACATGGTCTTGTTGAGTTGTTTCACTTGAAGAACAAGAAAATGATGAATCCTTATTCTTTACGCTGTCATGCATCTACTAATTAATGGCAACGATACTAATATCAGTTTTGTACTCACATGCACATTCTCACTATCTTCATACTGAATTCAGTTTTGGTGCATCATTCGTCGTTGAGGACATTTACAATAGATTGTGAAGCTTGTAAATCGTTGTGGTTACAAGAGTGATAATTTAGTATTGTGCGCTAGACAAGTAATAAGTTGGAGTTTCTGAATTATTGAGATTATTTGGTGAGGTTACATAGTGTGTTTATTTGATTCTAAATGTTTCTTCTTGCAAGTTTTTTGTTTTTTCTTCCAATAATGTTTAACTATTCACGGTCATAATCTTATATCGTCTTATTTGCTGGTAGGTAAATGCTGCAGCAGAAGTTATATATGATCTTGTGGATCCAGGTGCCAACTTAATATTTGGAGCGGTTATAGACCCAGCGCTAAGTGGTCAAGTAAGTTACCATTTTCTCAAGCATGAGAAAAATAATCTTTAATCATGCAGACAACAACTTCTATGCTGGTGCATGCAATTAACCCATTGATTACTCTGGTTACTGCTAGAGATAAAATTCATAAGTTTGTGATTGTGAGAGGTTCCTAATTATTAGAATGTTGAAAGAAGTGGTGCTCTTCAATAAATTTATAAGATTGGCTGGTTGCAACATACAACCATCCATTCTTTGTCTTATTATTTTCCCTCTTTAATTTTCAAATCTTTTGATGTGTGGCAAGATTAATATATTCAATTTTTCTCCACTGCAGCCGTTTCTAAATAATCTTGAGATTTGAACACAAAGGTTCATAAAAGGAAAAAAATTGTATATTACATTCCGTAATCTTTTTCATATTATACTGGTTCACTTCTTCCTCCCAGATGTTGGCCTACTTTTGCTTAATAACGATTTTACCAAAAGTAGATATTAATGACACCTTGAACACAATTTTTAAAACTGATAACTTATTTGCAGTCCTTTCTTTTCTGTTTCTTTTTTCTCTTAAAATTTGCCAACTTTAGCTTCTAAACTGTTTCAATTCTTAGGCTGCTATATCCTTTATTGAATTGCACTTTTAGATTTAATTGAAGTTGCACGGGTCTTTCATTCAGGTAAGTATAACCCTAATTGCCACAGGGTTCAAACGCCAAGAAGAAAGAGATGGAAGGTCACTTCAGGTATTAGTTTCCCCTCTTGTTTTCTCACTCATCGTACATGTGCCCGAGCGAACACATTTGTACAGACACTACATGCAAGAACACACACACACACAAAAAATCACAAACTCTTCTTAAGCTGACTGCTTCTTCTGGGAATGTAGGCAGGTCAACTAGCACAGGGAGATGTGACCCTTGGAATCAACCGGCGACCTTCAACCTTGAGTCAAGGTGGTTTAGCGGAGATCCCTGAATTCCTGTGGAAGAAAGGGCGTTCACGCTATCCTTGAGCTTGAGTAGCTCTTTGATTTCCCGTGTAATATAGCCTTCCCCATTTTAGGGAAGTAAAGCATAGCCTATTAGGTTTAGGACTTGCCTTCATAAAGCAGATGTCTTTCTTAGCTGAAAGAACATGGTGCATCATACCAGTCCTAATAAACTGTGTTGTGTAGATTTACATTGTGCTTTAATTTAGCTGAAGTAGATCATTTCATTTATTAGGAGACTGGAGTAAGTGGGATATTTGGTAAAGCTATATAAAGAGCATATTTAGCTAATGTTGCTGGTTTTGTACAGAACGATTGTGATACTCCATTATGAAAAAGCTTTTATCCCAAGTGTATAAGCTGAAGTTGTTACTTGTAAATTGTGGCTCTAGCGGCAAGGGATTTGACTTTTTTTGGGGTTGCGGCAAGAGGTAATTGCAGTTGACAAGTTAACTAACACTATTAAGCATATCAGCTTTTTGGTTACTCGTGGACTTCCATACTCAACTGTCATAAAGTATATAAAAGTATGCCAAATTTTAGTTTTCTCCAATATATCAAAAACTTATTAATATATTTTATTTGTAAGTTAATTTATGAAATACTAAATTATAAAATACTAAAATTTTAAAAGTAGCAAATATAATAATAAATAGTATCATATTAAATAATATTATTGTGCACTAATTAATATAATACTATTTATTTCACAATAATTAGTATTGTGTAATAAATAGTATCATTTTTATTTAATATATTATGATACTAATTAATATGATACTATTTTATTTTTATTTAAAATAGTATCATTTTACTTTTAATTTGTTATGATACCAACTATTGTGTACTAAATATTATCATATTAATTAGTACACTAATTTTATTTAATATGATACTATTTATTATTATATTTTATTCTTTGTTGGGTCATTGATATTTCTCCTATTGGTAGAATGGATTGACGCCTTATATATTATTCATTCAATTCATCGGCCTTCACTATCGGTGTTGACATTATTGGATCTAGTCACTTTATTATCTTTGTTAAGTCCTAATATCTGACTAAATCAAATGAGTCGACCCATCATATATTTAAATATCTTCACTTGGGTTACGAACCCAATGATGATGACAAAGATACTACCAATCGATATCTTACATGGCATTAATAAGGATTGGACGGTTGGCAAATGGGACGAGAGGGATGGGATTAACAGTGTCGGGAGGGTCATTGCACTACGTAAACCGAGTCCCTGTAGTATATCATCATAAAGAAGGTCTTCACAAAGAGGTGCGTTAACGTTCTTCTTACACATTCTCATTCATAATCACATACACACAATCGAGAATTATTATCTCTCTCAAGACACTGGACATTACATCCTCCATTGTTAACCTTGTGAATACGTTCATCGACTCTCACGCTCGAGCTATCCCCACCGAAGTACGTCCCCGAAGCTTATGGTGTTTATCGTGTTTCTTGTGCAGGATCGGGGTGTCTTACGTGATTGGGGCGTGGCGAAGATCTTGGCGTTAACATTGTGTTTATCGTGTTTACTGTGCAGGATCAGGGCGTCTTACGTGATTGGGACGTGATGAAGATCTTGGCGGCGTTAACATGGCGCTTTAGAAGGAGGGCGTTTTCTAGTGTTCTTGAGCTATCAATCATAATATTTCCGGTTGTTCTACATCGGAAGTTATGGCACCAATCGGGGGTTCTCGTTCGAGATCCCGCCCGAATCCGAAGATGGTTGGTCTTTGTTCTTCGACAAATAGATGATCGTGGCCGAAAGGCGAAGTAAAAGGCACCCGCCAGAACTTGCAACCAAAGTGGTCGTCGATAAAGATGGTGGACGAAGGATAGAAGCTTTGGAGGTTCTCTTGGGCCGAGCGAGGATGTATTTGTCATGTGAGCGAGGATGTAGCGAAAGCGAGCAAAGGATATAGTTGTGTGATTCTTGGATTGCAAGCCGAGGGACAAAGCGTTCAATTATGTCCATCCGAAAGATGTGATACGCCTAAAGATGGACAACCGTGAGTTGGAAAGTAGATCATACACTTTGAGGACATGTCTCTGGTGATCCTCATGACAAAGAAGACTAAAGAACCATATTCACGAAAGCATCAGAAGAGGTACTCCACCCTATTGGTCTTGTGGATTATGGTCAAGAGAGTAGATGAAGACCCAATGACCATTTTCCTAATCGATCAAGAGGTACTCCACCCTATTGGTCTTGGGATTATGGTGACGAGTAGATGAAGACCAACAGCCCATTTTCCTAATTGATCAAGAGGGTACTCCATCCTATTGGTCTTGAGATTATGGTCGGGAAGCGAGAGTAGATGAAGACCCAACAACCATTTTCCTAATTGGCCAAGAGGTACTCCACCCTATTGGTCTTGAGGATTATGGTTTGAAGCGAGTAGATGAAGACCCAATGCGGCCATTTTCCTAATGTGTCAAGAGGTACTCCACCCTATGGTCTTCGTGATTATGGTCAAGCGAGTAGATGAAGATTCAACAACCATTTTCCTAATTGATCGAAGAAGGGTATTCCGCCTATCGATTTTCGGGATTATGGTCGCAACAGACGAAGAGACTGATCCAGGGAGCATGCACCTCAGAATACAAATAAGACATTCTGCCTCGAGTATCCTCACCACCGTGACAGAGAGTTTCACCGAAGTAGATCCGAAATTACACTCCGGAAGATAGTCCACCGAGGGCCTGTATCATCATAGATACTTTTCTTGAGATGCCTGCCTAAGGTCACAAAGTTTGATTCAAGACACAAAATGCACCTATATTCCTAAGCATCCAAGAGGGTACTTCATCTTGGGGTTCTCGGGACTAGCGGCACAAACCGACGAGGAGCAATTCAAGAATATATTCACCGAGAATGCAAAAAAAGGCTCTGCCTTGAGTGTTTCGCCGCAGATGAAGGACTCGTCACCAAAGCATATCTATAAGCCGACTTTGGAAATCAACACTTTGGTAAATATTTCAAGGTCGGTTGACATTATGGTCGGACAATTCTTTTTCGAAGGCGATAATAGTTAAAGAAGGCGAGGAGTCCGACAAAGCTAGTTGCAGTTCTTGGTGAGAGGCCGAGCTCGTGGACATTGCATGCAGATGGATATTCATTTTGGACATCGATAACAAGCTATCGAGGATCGATCGCAATAACAATTAATTCTTTGATGCATTATCGAAGTTGGCTACTACGGATGCTTATAACTTTGATGGCATATGGTGTCCTTCCTTGGATCGGATCTTGGCTAAAGAAGATCAAGTACAAGAGTGTCACTTTTGCTCTCATTGATGAGAATCTTTATCGAAGGACCTTTTTCGTCATCATTGCTCAAACATTTGGTTCTATCCGAAGTAGAGTATGTTCTTCGGGAAATTTACAAAGATATCTGTGGTGATCATTTGACCCGAAGTTGTTGGCTATAAAGCGCTTCTTGGCGGGGATATTCATGAAAGAGCGGGAGTCAAGACTGACGTGATTTGATGGCTCATCCATATTCACTTTTTTCACTGTTGATCGTGTTCTATTTGTCCCTAAGGTCACAATGGTGTAAGGAGGTATGGTAGGACTCATTTGGCCATTCGATGGCGACCCACTTATCGTTTATTTACCCCAGGAGTGGTAGACAAAGGTCCTTATGATCTATATTGATTTTACCAAGGGTGGTAAGTCGATGGTCACTATTGATCCCGGTCCTATTTGTCCTATGGTCACTATTGATCCACGGTCTATTTGTCCTAAGGTCATAATGGTGTAAGGAGGTATTGTAGGACTCGTGACCATTCGATGATAGCCCATTTATTTATTGCCCAAATGTGGTAGACAAATCCTATGTTCTATATTGATTTTACCAAAGGTGGTAAGTCGATGGTCACAATTGATCCTTATATCTTGATCCTTATATCTTGGTCCTTATATAATTGTTTCACCAGGAGTGGTAAACAAATGTCTTTATATACTTTTCTACCCCGAGTGGTAAGCAAGATTTTGATGGGTGCAAGGAGGACCCGGTAGAATTCACCTCACACACATACATGTCTCACACGCCATGCGATAAGTATACATTACTTTATTTTGTTCAAGTGTTGAGTTCAATTCATTCAATATTGTTCATTAAATTCTATCCATGAAATTGAGTTCACTTCATTTCATAAATTAAGCTCATATATCGCCTTTATCTAGTTCATGTCCTAAGTTAAGTTCATATACAGATTAATTGATCTTGAATTATTAACAAGAAATGTTCACTCGTAAGTAATAAGGCATGAAGTTGATATTTTAATATTAATTGTTCACAACAAGTTAGAATTTTTACTGAAAGTTCTATACACTAAAGATAAGGAGAGGTCATCTTGAAGCTTCTTCCTTGTCATCGTCACCATCTAAAAGTCTGAAGAGATGGATCTACACTTGGCCCGAGCTTTTTCTTGCCTTTACTTGGCAAATTTCATATCCTTTGGCATACATATGGACGATCTTATTGTTCATTTCGACGGTTTTTCTATATTCGCTGGATCTCCTTATTTAAAGTCTTCTACATGTGGACCCAAATCTCTAAGGGCCGAGGCTCTTCGAGCTCTTCTTCAAGCTTTTGACGAAGTGCCATATATCTTGCTTCTTTAGTATGGATATTGTTATTTTGCTTCGCCAACTCTCGATTAGACTCGGTCGGATCTTCATTCTTCTTCGTCATTATGATGACCATGGAAGTGGCCTTGGTCGTTTTAGTTCTTCTTTGATTTTGTCGATATCCTTCCAAGGCATTCATTGTTGAAGAAGAAGAACATCAAGATTGATTCTTTCTTTCACCAACACGAGACTTAGGATGGCGTTATCCTTCCAGGCGTTATCCTCTTGGCATTCTCTTGATATCCTCTTGGCATTCTCTTGGTATCCTTTTTGACTTCTTTGTATTTGAGGCGGACACACGAATTAGCGTTTACTGAGATGACCATTATTAGTCAATCATTTCAAATTGATGGGCGTGAAGTGAATGAATAAATCAAAACTATCAATTCCTTTAGTCCGTTATTTTCATTCCTTCGTCCATCGGTCAGTGATGGAATTGTTCTTAACCAGGAATTTCATTCTATGGCTCGAGCTTGGTGGTTGAAAGCTCTTCAATTGGTACTTACAGAGGTCAAGAAGATGAACCCTTTATGTTGCTATTTGATGTTCACCGGATGGGCTTGGTGGTCGTATTTTGGGTCTTCATTGGTCTTATTATAATTCCTTTTGTCCTAAGCCGATGCCATTTATAGTTTCTATTAAACCTCCCTGTTTTAATAAAAACCAGAAGCAATGTTGGGTCGTGATATTTCTCTATTAGGTAGAATGGATTGGGCTACATATTGATTAGTCCATTTGGGTCTTCACTATTGGGTGTTGACATTATTGGATCTAGTCACTTTATTATCTTTGTTAAGTCCTTCTAATATCGGACCAAATCAGTGAGTCGACCCATCATATATTTAAATATCTTCACTTGGGTTCTGAACCGGTGATGATGACAAAGATATGGCCGACTGATATCTTACATGGCATTAATAAGGATTGGACAGTTGGCAGGTGATGGATGAGAGGGGATGGGATTAATGAGTGTCAAAAGGTCATTGATACACGGTAAAACCGAGTCCCAGTAGTATATCATAGCAAGGTCTTCACAAAGAGGTACGTTAACGTTCTCTTACACATTCTCATTCATAATCACATACACACAATCGAGAATTATTATCTCTCTCAAGACACTAGACATTACATCCTCCATTGTTAACCTTGTGAACACGTTCTCGACTCTCACGCCGAAATTTATCCCCGACCGGACGGTAGTCAAGCTCATGGTGTTTATCGTGTTTCTTGTCGCGAGGATCAGGACGTCTTACGTGATTGGGACGTGGCAGAAGATCTTGGCGTTAACATTGTGTGTTTTATCGCACATCGCTCGAGGATCGAGCGTCTTACGTGATTGGGACGTGGCAGAAGATCTTGGCGTTAACAGTTACTTTTAAAATTTTAATATTTCATAAATTAACTTACAAATAAAATCTATCTATAAGTTTTTGATATATCGGAGGAAAGTAAAAATTTGAATACTTTTATAATATACTTTATGATAATGACATTTAGGTATGGAAAGTCCACAAGTCAACTCGTCAACTGATATGCTTAATAGTGTAAGTCAACTCGTCAACGCCAATTACCTCTTGCCGCTAGCGATAAGTAAGTCCAAGACATTTAGGTATGTAAGCCAACTCCAATAGTCAAATCTCCTGTCACTGCCACTAGAGCTTCTTGCAGTAGGTAAAGTCCAAGCCAAGGGGCATTTTCGCTAGAAATAATTTCCACCGGGCCTCTTGCTTACCAATAGCGCAAAGGCATCACCACTGTGACCGAATGGCAGAGCATAGAGTTCGAGAACCATTGGAGATATTAAAATCCTCAGCTTCCCTGATTAGCCCCAGTAATCTTGGGGAATGATTATCCAATTAAACAGAGCCTTGGAAATATTACCAATAATCTCCACAAGAACACGATCCATCCACAAAATGGTGAAATCTACTATTATCTCTGACAATAATCTTTATCCCCACAACTTTAGAGATGAACTTAATTGCAGAATGGCAATCGAGACACACTCTTATATTTTTCTTTACTATAATTGGCTTCCCACTTGGCATGCTTATAAGTGCAAATGCAATAGCTATCCTCTCACTATGACGATGAAGAAGCTTCACCTTCATATTATCATCCACATCAAGTGGGATAGAATCTGTATAAGGAATATATCCGGCTTCTATTATCTGATCGAAGAGACTATCAAGCTTCTTGTCAATATCTTCCTTTCTAGGATGAGACCAATCCTCAGCTCCAAAAACATGGGTTTGGTTACCAACATCTACCCAGCTGTAACCGGGCAGTTTCTTTACATTGCTATCTTTCATCAACTTCCTAACTCTCTTCACATCATTCCATTGCCGCTCTTTTGCATATATGTTAGAAAGCAAAACATGAGCTCCACTATTCTCAGGTTCAATCCTCATTAGTTGTTCTGCTGCGAGCTTGCCCCTTTCCTTGTCACCATGTATCCTGCAAGCACCAAGAAAAGAACACCATCCAAAAGCATTCGGCTCAAATGGCATGCTACTTATAAATTCTTCGGCTTCTTTAAGCCGTCCAGCCCGTCCAAGCAAATCAATTACACAAGAGTAATGTTCTGATCTAGGTGTTACACCATAAGTCTTTTCCATGGAATAGAAGTAACTCGATCCTTCTTCTACCAATCCAGCATGGCTACATCCAGTTAAAAGATTGACAAAGGTTATTGCATTTGGTTTCACCACTGTATGAATCATCCTATCAAATATTTTCATTACATCGCTTCCCAAACCATGTTGAGCAAACACACCCAACAACGAATTCCATGCAATCTCAGTTGGTCTACCAATCTCCTCAAACACTTGAACCGAATGTTCACACAAGCCACATTTTCCGTACATATCAACCAACGTCGATGAAACAAATGGATCTTGAATGAAATTGAACTTAAACAATTGGGCATGAAGTTGAGTCCCTTGTTCCAGGGCAGCCTGATTAGCACAAGCCTTGATCAAACAAGAAAAAGTGAACTCGTTAGGTAAAATGAACTGCCTTTGCATCTCAACAAAAACAGTAGCAGCCTTCTCAATTTGATCCATCTCCACAAACCCATCAATCAAAGAAGTAAAAGAAACAACATCTCTACCCCCAGAAAGAGTCCCAAACACATCTGTAGCACTTTCCATATCACCCACTTTGGAATACATATCCGTAAGGGCATTGCACACAGAAACATGCAATTCAAAACCCTTCTTTACCACAGTGGAGTGAAGAGACTTTCCAATATTATAGTCTTTCATAGCCCCACAAACACACAAACTACTAGAAAGAACATGTTGATCAACAATTATATTTTCACACATCATCTCCTTAAAAGCTAACAGTGCTTCCTCAAAGTCACCATTTTTAGCATATCCATCAATCATTGCGGTCCATGACACCTCATCTTTACATGGCATCTCCTCAAAGACCTTACAAGCCTCAATCATCGACCCACATTTTGAATACATATCAGCTAAGTTACTACCCACAAATAATTCATAACTAAACCCACTTTTCAATGCAAGACAATGCATTCGCTTCCCCGATTCAACCGACCCGAGAGCTGCACAAGCTTGAATGACACTGGAAAAGGCAAATTGGGTCGGACTCTCACCCGTTATTCGCATTCGGCAAAATGTGGCTATAGCTTCAGAAAACTTCAAATTTTGAGAAAACCCAGATATCAGTGCAGTCCAAGAAACCAAGTTTGTTTGAGGCATTGTGTCGAACAGCTTGACTGCGCAGTCTAGCTGACCGCATTTCGCGTACATCGAGAGGAGGTGATTGGTGAGGAAGGTACATAATGACCCGGCGGATATTAACTGCGCGTGGAGCTGTTTGCCTTTGTTTAGTTGTCTTGTTTTTGCGTAGGTTTGGATAACGTGCGGTAGAATGGTCGAGTCCCTATGCACATGCTTACTCCAATATTGAAATTTCATAACAGAGCCGTTCAGCAACTACGGGAAGGAAATTTATAACTTCATCAGATATAAGAAAGCTCAAAATGATGGTAGAATTTTTTACCCGTTTTATTTATGGGTGAGATTTGTTAAATATATATACTTTTACGGTGCTAAGAATTAAGACTAAGTTTGGATCAAATGAATGGAAGAAAGAGTTGAATGATTCATTTTAATTTGGCCTCCCTAAAGAATCAAACTCAATTTTTTTCTATTTCAATCACAACTAAACACAATTTTTTCATTTCATATAAATAAATTATTCCATTTCCACTTTTATTACTCTAATCCAAATATAACATAACATCTTTATCATTTGTTTGTCATCTTAACATATTTATAATATTATAGAGTATATTTATGGACACATTCAATGTCATGCATATTCAAATGTAAAATAATAATAAAAATATTTATCTTTCATTTCTTTATAACATTTTCTCTCTCCCCTTTTTACCACTGTCGCTGTTATAAAAGGCCTGGTTGACTTATTCGCATATTAAGAAAGAAGATAAAATGATAAAATCGTTCATATTTAAATTCTCAATTAATTGTATTATTTTTTGAATATTATTAATAATACTCCATAAATATGCATTAATAATAAAAATATAATAATTAATGTTAAGGATATTATAGACAAATTATTATAAAAAATATATTATTTAAAGTAATTAAGTAAACATTTAACTTAAAACTATCTAAAATAATAATGACTTTTATACTTTGGATACCTTTACTGGATGTGCACTTAAATATATTTAATATTATATTTCATTAAACAAAAAAACAAGGTAGAATGAAAATTACGCTCCAAATCAAGCCCTTCATGCCCTTCAATTAGACACAGCAAATGAAATGGGCGATGGTTGAACTAATCATCGGTAAATTGGAAAAGAAAGATTTTTTGATTATTTTGTAAGCCATATTAAGTTGGGTAGGGTAATTGGTAGGCAGTGAATTTTTTTCTTTTTTCGAAATCTTGATACACCAAAAAATAAGTAATAATAATAATAAATATTAAAATAATAAAATAATTTATAATAAAATTCAAATCCAATGCTGGTGAATATGTATAAGCATTTAATTTCTTAACAAAAAGAAATACTACTACTACTACTATTCCTACGGTTAAAAAGTGAAATATGGAAGGTCAGGTTTTGGACTGAGCACAAAGATAACGACATATTTCAAAACTAATAATTATTAGTTTTAAATTAAACAACATATTTTGGAACTAGTAGTACATTTTAAATTAAACTTCACTGCCATCACTATAATTAATACTAACATATAGATAATTTTAAATTTTAATAATTATATTATCTAACTTAAACTAATAATTATTAGTTTTATACTTTGAAATTAAAGAACTATTTCGAAAGTTCATGCAATTGTAATTGTTTGTGAGCGTGAGTAAAGATATATAAAGGATATATTGAGGGAATAAACATTTCCAGCAATAAAATTAAAAGTGATATTAATAGTTGTTGTAATTTAGTTGGTTTGAACCCTTATTTATTTCTTACTGTTTGTCTATGTTCAAAAGTCATGAAGATCAAAAATTTTATTTTAAAAAAAAAACCACGGTAGGGCCAAAATCGCTTAAGTTTCGATAAATTTAAAAAGTTAAGTTCTAAAGTTCTAATTTTTTTACGAAGTTCTTACCGACTGACCCGCTGAGCCTTGGCCAATTTTCCCATGTCTACCTTCAATGATACTCCATCCGTTCCTAATTAAAAGATTGTCGTTTTGTTTTAGAAGAAAAAATTTATTTAAAAATGTTTGTTGTTTACAATTTCCGAGGAGAATAAATTATTTATTTTTCTATATTATTCCTACCCTCTCTCATTGTCTCAAGAAATTCTTCTCCTTGTATTAATAGTTTTTAACTTTTCATAAAGGGTAGTGATGAAATTTTAAACAAATTTTACTTGATAAATGATATTTTTTTAATTCATATGTAAAAATCTACGATAATCTTTTAAGAACGGAATAATAAAAAAATTACTTATAAAGCTTAACTGCATGAAAAATTACGCTCCAACGAATTTTTAGAGAACGTGATTACTAATTTCTAAAACGATAAGTATGGAAGTTTGGGCCATCTCCTTCTAAGCCTGATTTCTGGCCGAACGATACACATGACACTTTAGCTACCTAAACTTTCGTGTTTAGGGTTGTAAATGGTAATTAAAAATTAGAATGTTTGTCCGTATTTGTATTTATTTAAAATTGATATTATTTATATTTAATTTAAACAAATATTATTCGTATTTAATTAAAAATATTCATTTATAAATAAATATGAATACATGTATATATATTTGTATCAATTTAACATTCATCGGTGAACGTGTTTATCGAATCTGATGCGCAATATCATAATTTTGAACAAAGAACCAGTCTTATTATAAAATCATATTATTTTTTAATATCTTCCATAAAGACATTTTATTAAATAGAGTGATTATTTTTTTTCTTCTGAATTTTATAATTTAATCAAATGGTTGATGATTGTGTTATGTTATAATAATATCATATTAGTAATTTTTAAATTATTTATTTACTAATTTTAATTAATTATGCTAATGAATTTGGATAATTATTCAAAAACGGATAATTTTCAAATTCGAATAATACCTTAAAAAATCCGTTAAATATCAAATACAAATAAAATATTTTTTTTCCAACTATTCGAATTCGAATATGAAAAGTGAAGCCCAAATGTGTTATAATTAAGGAGGAGGGGGATGGGGGTTTGATGTCCATGCATGCACATGACTTGTCTACGTTCCGACTTTTATAAGTCACTATTGGTATTAATCTCTTTAGCCATGGCATCACATGCATGCATGTTCTATTTTGATTTCTACGAATGCATAATAATCAAACAACAAATATAAAACCCTATATCATATGGATGGAGCTATCCGTACGTAATTTTACTACTTTGCAATAATTTTTTAAAACCTCACTAAACAGCGAGAGCTAGAATAATTACAATAAAACTCACATAAAGAAAAAAAAATTATAGTTAATACGAACCATAACGAAAATCAAACTAAAAGACTTCAATGTCCCAAGACTCAAGTCTTTGTTTATTTACATCTGATTGTCACTTAATAAATTGTCTCTTATTCGCTAATAGGCATGATGTTGTTTGTTTGGTTTTTTGTTACCTCTGAATGCCTCTTAATCGATAAAACAAAAAATAAAATCTTAATAATTAAGAGGTACCTCTTAATGAAATTTTTTTTATACTTTTTTTATATAAATATATTCAACAATATTATGCACTCATTTTTATTAAATTGAATATTGAAAATTAATAAATAAAATTTGCAAATTGCTATTAAGATAAACATAAAAAAACTAAAAATTTTCTTGAACAAAAGAGCATCAATACGCAAGAATACAAGTCTACCATTGAGATTTTGGTCTATTTCATTGAGTAAATATTTTGTGGGCATTTAAATTTAATATATACATAACATAAATAATTCTTGGGGGCCCTAAAAATTTATAAATTTTAGTGGGCCTAAAGCCCAAGACCAAGTCTTTGTATATAATGCATGCATGGTTACCTCATGACGCCTACAAAATTAGGTATCATCACCCATCTTGGGTTACGTCGGATACGTGATGTAATTCAAATACAACTTACTAATACAATCGTCGTGTACAATACGACAAAACATAAACTGTGAGTTTGAATACAAATATTGTCTACTAGAGATTATACAAACTTTAAAGGAGTCCTCATTACAATTATTATCACGCTTTATTTCACGAGAATAGTGAGGGACTACTAATCTTATCCTCTCGGACCATCACTCCGTTCCCGAGGCTCGTCCAAATTTATATTCTCATTTTCTGAAGAGAGCGGTGAGAGAAAGGGTGAAGCTCAACTAGCCTAGTAAGAAATATTATAACTAAGATAATGCGTAATAAATTATCATTAGTCTCCAACAATGTTAAAGCGGTAAAATATAATGACATCAAGTTTAAGCAGAATGAAACAAGCAATCCATTAAAAGAGTCGAGTAGAAAATAAAATCTACTATCTTTTTATGATTTAAAAGGTTTTTCATCATCATTATCATTTGGGACTCGGTTTAATAAATAATCCACATCATCGAATCACCCCGCACTACTGGCCGAGGATATTCTTTAGTATCACGATCATAATTATCCATGCCCTCTACGGCCAAGAATATTTGTGTATTCATTAATGGTCATGATCGTAACAACAAGCCCATCAATGTACTACACGGGCCAATGAGGGACTTTTACCACATCATTTGTAACATTACGGTGTGATTACACCAAATAATCACAGTCATAATCATACCAAGTCCATCTATGCACACTACAAATACGAGATGACTTTCAAAAATATAAATATGAGGATGATGACAATGATATAAGAATTCAATAAAACAAGTTCAAGAATTAATTTATCCGAGAGCGAATAATGTCCAAATTATCAACATGATAATGCTTTGTAGAGTAAAATTTAAGAATGCTCGGAAGAATATTTCCATGAAAGATCTTGGATGAAGCGCAAATATCGAGGATATTCCACTAATTTCATGGAGTATATAAGTCAAAACTTTAACCATTTGAGTATAATAAAGAATGGAATAACAAAACAAATCATCATGCGTGTGGTACTTGATGTAGAAAAAGTTATTCCAATGAATACTAAATAATGAGAACCGGTCAAAGTGAAATTCGTGCCCGCATGTGATGTTCCAACAGAATAATTGTGGCGCCCCCAAAATTAGGTATACATCACCCATCTTGGGTCGTCGAGATACATGGATGTAATTCAAATACAACTTATCGATACAACTGTCGTATGCAATACGACAAACATAAATCTGTGAGTTTGAATACAAATATTATCTACTAGAGATTATACAAACTCAAAAGGAGTCCTCATTACAATTATTATCACACTATTTCACGCGAATAGTGAGGACTACTAATGCTATCCTCCTGGACCATCACTCCGCTCCTCGACTCGTCCCCAACTATATTCTCATTTCACAAGAAAACGGTGAAAGAAAGGGTGAGCTCAACTAGCAAAGAAGAAATATTATGACTAAGATAATGCGAGAATAAATTATCATTAGTCTCCAACAATGTTAAAGCGATAAAATATAATAGACATCAAGTTTAAGCTGCAATGAACAAGCAATCCATTAAAAGAGTCAAGTAAAAAATAAAATCTACTATCTTTTATGATTTAAAGGTTTTTCATCATCATTATCATTTGAGACTCGACTTAATAAATATTTCACATCATCGAATCACCCTTGCACTACGGCCAAGGATATTCTTTAGTATCACGACCACAATTATCCATGCACTACGGGCCAACAATATTTGTGTAATCATTAATGGTCATAATCATGCCAACAACTGTCCATCAATGCACTACGGGCTAATGAGAACTTTTACCACATCATTTGTAACATTACTACCATGAATACACCAAATAATCCTCGGTCATAATCATACCAAGTCCATCTACGCACTACTGTGCCATAGATGACTTTCAACAAAATATAAATATGAAGATGATGACAATGATATAAGAATTCAATAAAACAAGTTCAAGAATTATTTTATCCAGAATTATTAACGTCCAAATTGTCAACATGATCATCGTTTTGTAGAATAAAATTCAAGAATGATCGGAAGAATATTTCCATGAAAAGATCTTTGGATGAAGCGCAAATATCAAGGATATTCTACTAATTTCATGGAGTATATAGAAGTGAAACTTTAACCTTGTTGAGTATAATAAAGAATGGAATAAGAAAAGAAATCACCATGCATGCGGTACTTGTGATAGACGGAGTTATTCAATAGAATAATAATAACGGAACCGAGTTAGGCAAAAATTTTGCAAGCGTGGATGTTTCAACAGAATAATAAAGAATGGAATAACAATGTAAATCACCATGTATGCGGTACTTACACATGATGGTTATTCCAATGAATACTAATAAGGGCGGAATCAGTCCGAATTAAAATAAAGCATGCATGGTGATATTCCAATGTAAGAATAATAAAGGCGGAACCAGTCCGGTGTAAAACAACACTGAGCAGGATGTTCCAGCAGAATAATAATAAGAGCGGAACCGAATTCAGGTGTAAAACACATGCATGTGATGTTCCAAATGAATAATAATAAAGCGGAACCGAGTCAGGTGTAAAACACATGCGAGCGAGATGTTCCAATGAATAATAATAATAAGACGGAACCATTAAAATTGTAAAAACACGATGCGAGGATGTTCCAGCGGAATAATAATAAAGAGCGAACCAGTCGGTGTAAAACACACAGATGAGGATGTTCCAATGAGAATAATAGAAGAATGTCACCAAGTATAGGGTGATCTATAGCGTATATAGGTTATTCCAACAAAATAATAAGAATTGGAATAAGCAACAGTTCTCTTCACGTGAATAAGAAAGAATAACACTCCTTTTACGAGTACAACAAAAAATATTCCTACCTTAAAAAGAAGAGTCTTGGATATATAAGTAGTGAAGTAGCGAGAATACTTTCTAACTTTTTCTCTCTATAGTTTATCTCTAGAGTTTCAAATTGAATTAGTAAGAAAATAATGAATGAATGAGCTTTATTTATAGAAAAATGGAATGCATAGTAACTAACTCATGAATGGTCGAGATTGATTTACTTTAATCGACCGGTCCATATTTAAAACAAAATCTTTTAAATAAAATATAATATATTCTATTTATAATCTAATAAAGCGAATAACTTTATAAAAGATTTTTACTACGCAAACTTATATACAAGCATTATGCAAACACTATGCATAATAAAATATAAAATATTCTAATTATTGTCTAATAAAAGCAGAGATAGCTTTATAAAAGTATTACATAAGACCCCAACTTTTATAAATAAAGATGAATTTTTCTATAAATATTATTTTTGAATATTATGGAATAAATTTGATATAATGTTATAGTTGTGGGTAATATTTATAAATTTTGTAAAGTAAGCAAGTTGTTATAAAATATTCGTTTGGTCTGGGAATATTCTTTTTTGTCGGGGAATATTCGCATACTTTTACTCAATCATTAAGTGGACCCCACAACGGAAGTATTATCGTAGTTAGAAAACGACAAAATTATCTTTCTATAAAAATAACGGCAGAGGTGTTACCGTTTAAAACCATTGAACTACCGGTAGTAAAAGTACGATGTCTGCGCAGAGTTGTATAGTAATAAGACGATATTGATTATTGATGCTTACGTGAGAAGTCACCATTTACGCCAATTATTTTCACGAGAATTGCTGCATCATATCTCTTATATTATTGATTCAATTATTGTCACAGTATCATCTGTATAATATGTTATAGTATTAATCAATAATTGAGACGACAAGTTATAAATGATTAATAATTGTTGAAAGATTAATATGTGTTGATTAAAAATAAAATGATTTGTGGTAATATTTATTCAATCCTTGATGTATATAAAGAGTCTTATATGGGAGCGTTTGTGGTAAGTTTGATTATTTTATGGGGGGCCCATATGTCATCATCTAAGAGTCTCTTCGTCAATAGTAATTACCTTCGTCAATAGTAATTACCTTTGTGAATCGTAATTACCTTCGTCAATAGTAATTACCTTTACCAGACGTCAAACCACTTGCCGTTTCATATTACAGACGTCGAACCATTTTTCGTTTCACATTACAGGCGTCGAACCACTTGTCGTTTCACATTACAGGCATCGAACCACTTGTCGTTTCACATTACAGGCGTCAAACCACTTTTCTTTTCACATCACCAGTCGTCAAGCCACTTGTCTTTTCACATGGCAGGTGTTAAGCTAGAAATCTTCTATAAATAGAGGACTAGTGCTTCATTATTTTTCACGATTTCATTCAAGCTATAGAGAGAGAAAGTATAGAGAGAATAAGAGAGAAAGAAGAAGAGTATTTTGTTACTACACTACTGCAGTATTCAATCTCCTACTAAAAGTAAGGGGTGTTATTCTTTCTTATTCATGAAGAGAACTGTTGTTATTCCATTGCTTATTATTCATTGGAATAACTTTTGTATACGTGGTTTACCCTATACTTGGTGACATTCTTCTATTATTCTATTGGAACATCCACATGCAGGTGTGTTTTACACCGACCGGGTTCCGCCTTTATTATTATTCTATTGGAACATCACATGCGTGTGTTTTACACGGACACTGGTTCCGTCTTTATTATTATTCTATGGAACATCCATGCATGTGTTTTACACGGACTCGTTAAAATCTTTATTATTATTCATTGGAACAACACCGCTCGGTGTGTTTTATGCTGGGACCGGTTCCATTCTTTATTATTCTCATTGGAATATCCCTGCATGCGTTTCTACGCTAGACACGGTTCTTATTTATTTATTATTCTGTTGGAATAACTTTTTGTAATGCTCTATCGCATGCATGGTGATTTCTTTTGTTATTTCATTCTTTATTATACCCAATTGGTTAAAACTTTAACTTCTATACTCCATGAAATTAGTGGAATATCCTTGATATTTACGCTTCATCCAAAGATCCTTTCATGGAAATATTCTTCTCAGTATTCTTGAATTTTACTCTACCAAGCGAAGATCATGTCGATTTGGATGTTATTGGTTCCTAGATAAATTAATTCTTGAACTTGTTTTATTGAATTCAGTATATCATTGTCATCATCCTCATGTTTATATTATGTTGAAAGTCATCTGTGGCCCGGAGTGCATAGATGGACTTGGTATGATTATGAATGAGAGACTATTCGGTGTAATCATAACCGTAATGTTACAAATGATGTGGTAAAAATCCTCAATTGGGTCGTAGTGCATTGATGGATGGTTGTTGGCATGATCATGACTATTAATGAATACACAAATATTCTCGCCCGTGAGTACATGAATAATTGTGGTCGTGATACTAAAGAATATCCTCGCCAGTAAAATGTAGGGGTGATTCGATGATGTGGAACATTTATTAAAGTCGAGTCTCAACTATAATAAAATGATGAAAAACCTTTAAAATCATAAAAGATAGTAGATTTTATTTTCTACTTGACTCTTTTAATGGATCATTGGTTCAATCGTAGTTAAACTTGATGTTCATTATATTTTATCGGCTTAACATCGTTCAGAGGCTAATGATAATTTATTCTCGCATTATCTTAGTAATAATATTTCTATCGAGCTAGTTGAGCTCGCCTTTCTTTCTTTCAACCGTTTCTTCGTGAAATGAGAATTTAGCCGGGACTTAGCCGAGGAAAGAGGAGTAATGGTCCAGAGGATAAGATTAGTAGTCCTCACTATTCTCGTGAAATAGTGTGATAATAATTGTAATGAGGACTCTTTTTGAGTTTGTATGATCTCTAGTAGACAATATTGTATTCAAACTCACGCTTTATGTCGATTGCATACTACGCTTAAATTAGTAAGTTGTATTTAAATTCGCATCATGTATATCGACTACCCAAGATGGGTGATGTATACCTATTTTTGGGGCGCCACATATTACGCTTTTATATAAAAAGTTTTTACTATGCAAAACACTATGCAGATATTTACGTAACCTTACGCATAATAGAATATAATATATTCTATTTATAGAATAACTTTATAAAAGTATTCTGCTTTTATATAAAAGATTTTTCAGTATTATTACATTAATAATACCAAAAAACTCGAAAGTAACTTATCACTTAAGCATTAATAATTATTCTTTGTGTGCTACTACGCAAACCACGCCAGATTATTATACTTTTAACACCGGTAAGTGTTTCAAGCATTAATCAGTAAAACTTCTACCGTTATTTTCATAAAGTATTTTTATCGTTTTCTCAATCCGGCAATAATTCCGTTAATAGGGTCCACTAATGATTGTCTTAGTTGTACTAATATTCCCCTGTTAAAACGAATATTCCCCACCAATCGAATATTATATAACAACTCACAGATTTTACAAAATTTATAAATATTACCCACAACTATTATATCAATTTCACTCTATAATATTCAAAAATAATATTTATAGAAAATTCATCTTTATTCAAAAAGTTGGGATTTTACAATAATAAAGAATGGAATAACAATGAAATCACCATGCATGCGGTACTTCGCATAGGCAAAGTTATTCAATGAGAATACTAATAAGGGGCGGAATCAGTCCTACAGTAAACGCACGCACGTGCGAGGATATTCCAATGTAATAATAATAAAGACGGAACCGTGTCCGGTGCCAGTAAAAGCCGCATGAGATAGGATATTCCAATGTAATAATAAAGAATGGAACCAGTCCCACAGAAACTAATGCAGACATGGATATTCAAATGAATAGTAAAAGCGGAATAATAGAAGAATGTCACCAAGTATAGGGTATCATGATATAAAAGTTATTCCAATGTAATAATAAGAAATGGAATAACAACAGCTTCTCTTCATGAATAAGAAAGAATAACACCCCTTACGAAAGTACAACAAATAATATTCCCTACCTTAAGAAGAAGAGTACTTGGATATATAAGTAGTGAAGTAGCGAGAATACTTTCTTCTTTTCTCTCTATAGTTTATCTCTAGAGTTTAGTGAATTAAGTAAGAAAATAATGAAGGAATAAGCTTCTATTTATAGAAAAATGAATTCAACTCATAAACATACAATAATTAACTCATAAATGTGCTATGGCTGAAATCATATTATATATATATATATTAATAATAATTGAACTCCCCTCCCACTTTATCAACAAAGCCATCAAAATAATTGTACTCCCCCACGTTTCAAAATCAAACATTATATATATATTATATATGTGACGCCCCCAAAATAGGTCCATTCCATCCAACCCATTTACGAGTCGCCAAATACATGGTATGTAAATAACTACAACTTTACTATTACAACATATAAAGCTGTGAGTTTAAATACGAGATATTGCCATCAGACAATATCCACACGCAAATAAATCCCCATCATAATTATTGATACATTATTTTACAAAATGGTGAGGACTACTAAACGACTCTCTCTAGAACCTTCATTCCATACCCCAGACTAGTACTTTACATTCTCGCCGCCTCCCGAGAAGAAAAATGGAACAACAAGGAAAAGGGTGAGCTCAACTAGCCCAAGAAGAATATTATGACTAAGATAATATACAACAAATTATCGTTAGTCTTCAACAGGAAAAATCTAATAGAATACAATAGACAACAAATTTTAAATCAATATTCGCATTGAAATAATAATTCATTAGAAGAGTTAAGTAGAGAATGCAAACTACTATCTTCTATATATGAATTTAAAAGTTCATCGTCGATATTTTATCCTCGTAACATCAATGATATATATCTCGAATCAAATATTCATCTTTGCACTACTGTGCCAAAGATATTCATCGATTGGTCATGTTCATCTAAACATACATTTCATCTTTGCACTACGGGCCAAAGATATTCATCGAAATCATTCATCTTTGACTACAGGCCAAAGATATTCAATAATATCATCATTTAAGATCGAGGATGATGAAAATATTTTTAAAGAAACGAATCCAAAGTGAAACAAAATGACAAGGATTAAGGATTAAGGATTCGTACTTTTGTTTTATCCATGTCCAACAATACCTCAAAAATAATCAGTGGTGTAAAATTCAAGAATGATCAAAACATGGATACAATCAAAGCTAGTATCCGAATAGATATTTTGATTTAAAAGAAAAATTTCATTTTTCTATTGAATAGTGCAGTATACGTGAATAGTGCCAGATATCGTGAATAGTAACTCCAACACCAAAAGATAGAAATTCCAAAAAAACATCTCACACGCATGAATAGTACTACGTGAATAGTAACTCGTGAATAAGAACTCATGAATAGTAACTCGTGAATAAGAACTCATGAATAAGTAACCCAGACATGAAAAAGTTCCAAATTTGATAAAAGTTCCAACCAATATTTCAAAGATAATGATATTGAAGAAATAATATCATTTGAGAAGAAAATAACATCCCTTACCTCGAAAGAGAGTACTTTAGTCAAACACCAGGATATAAAGCTATGACTTGAACTTGCACCGTGATATCAACACTCAAAGTATACTCACAAGAATACGCTCAAAATATCGAGAGAGAAATAGAGAGAAAACTTCAGTTTCTGGTATGATTTTCAATTCTAACCTAAGCTCCCTATTTATAGGAAAATGCTTAGAACACCAAAGTAGAAAATTGAATATAATAATATTATTTATAAACAAAATTCCTTAGCCCACCTTTGAAATCTGATTTCAGCCATAGCACATGTTAAATGAGGTTCACAAACTCACCAAAAACGTTTTTCTCAAAATAATTAATTAAAACTCCCAAAAATTAATTATTTCGGAACTCCGAAACTTCAATAATTCATAATAAATAGCCCTTTTATCAGAAAATTCGAATCTCGCGACTTTTTATAGGAAATTCAATTCTCTACAACTTTGCAGAAGAAAGTTTTTCTAAATTCCAAACAGAAATTGACCGAAATCCACAAACTAGACGATTTTACTGTGCTATAATCAAATTTCAAATCAAGAAATGGGGTCCACCGACACATAAAACACATGTGTTAATCATTTAATGCCACAAAATACTCTTCCTCCTCATATACTCATATATCCCACATTCATTATAAAATATCATCAAGTTAATATATTATTAAAATAATATATTTAAATGAATTATTTTATCGTAAAAAGATAAAATTTCAATTTTCAACAATTGTCACATTAAAATTTTCTCCATCTATATCACATAAAATCAATATTTTCCTCATCATATGAATCAATAATTAATTATTCACAAATAATATTACAGAATCACAATATTGACAACGTGCGCAGCTCCCAAGAAAGAAGGGGCTTTCAATAAGAATTTCTTCTACCTGGCGCCGCAATTAGGTGACCAAACCTCTCCTTAGATGTAACTTTCTAGACATTGCCAATAATGTTATCTAATAATATTATTCAGATAATATGAATTATTGCTTCGATAATGAAAAATATTGTGTAATGACAATTATCAAACAACAAAGAATATAAAATATCAACGCAAAGAATTATTAACTCAATAAAATAATCGAATGAAGAATTCTGTGTAACCATTATTGAGTAGTGCCTTCACGTAAGAATCAACAATTGGTGCAATCTGGTGTTATTCGTGTGTTTTAACCACCGGGTATTTTAACAAGATAATCTGTGAATAACTACGTCGTTATTTTTAAACCACTTATATTTGTCGTTTTTCTTCATCCAATCGCTTTTCGTTATGGGGCCCACACATGGTCGCTACTGTGGTTATACGAATATTCCCGACAGCATTTAATATTCCACCACTAAGCTAATATTCCCAAACAACAATGAATATTTTATAACCTTTGCTTATTTTCAAGTATTTGATATTTACCCCTAACTATCCACATTAATCACATCAACCCTTACTATTTCAAAATAATATATAGAGAAAATTAAATTTTATTAATAATAAGTTGGGGTCTTACAATATATATATAATCACCAATCATCATATATATATATATAAACATATATATATATATATATATATAAATATCATGTTACCTTCCATATAAAATAACTCTCGTGAATCTGCCCATTTCACTAATTTCTTCCACACACGGGCCCCACATGTGGCCCCACTATTAAAAATAATTTCTTACCGATTATTTTGAAAAATGGGTAAATGGGGGTCCATAAAATAAGCAAAATTCACAACAATTACTAAATCAATAATTGAACAAAATTGAGTGACTTCTCACGTAGGCATCAATAATCAATACCGTGTGCTACTATGCAACCACGCCAGACATCGCTTTTTTTAACACCGGTTGTTTCAACACGATTAGCAGTAAAACTTTTGTCGTTATTTTCATAAAGTATTTTTGTCGATTTCTCAATCCGATAATAATTTCAATTCTTGGGTCCACCAATGATTGTGTCGTTGTATTTAATATTCCCCGTTAAAACGTATATTCCCCACCAATCAATATTATATAACAACTTACGTGATTTTTGCAAAATTTATAAATATTACCCACAACTATAATATTATATCAATTTCACTTCATAATATTCAAAATAATATTTATAGAAAATTCATCTTTATTCAAAAAATTGGGGTTTTACAATCTCCCATTCTTATGAAATTTGGCCCTCGAAATTAGGGTACGTACCTGGTATGTCGAAGAGGTAAGGATACCTTGACTTCATTTCAGATTCTAACTCCCAAGTCATTTCCTCAACATCGTGGTTTCTCCACAAAACTTTGACTTGAGGTATAACCTTGGTACGTAGAATATATTCCTTCTTATCCAAGATTTGAACAAGAATCTCTTCATACGTTAAATCTTCTGCTATTTCGTCCGGTTCTAACTCAATAATGTGGTTCGAGTCTTCCACATATTTACGTAGCATGGATATGTGAAAAACGTTATGAACACGAGACATACTTGGCGGTAAAGCGAGTCTATAGGCCACAGTTCCTACTCGATCGAGGATTAAAAATGGGCCGATGAATCGAGGATTGAGCTTTCCTCTATTTCCAAATCTCGTAACTCTTTTCCATGGAGCAACACGTAACAATACATGATCTCCTATATCGAATTCCACATCCTTTCGATGAAGATCAGCATAACTCTTTTGTCGATCTTGTGAGGTTTTTATACGTTGCTGGATCGTTTGAATCATTTCTGTAGTCATACATACCAACTCCGGTCCCAACAACGTTGCTTCTCCCACCTCATCCCAGGTTACTGGAGAACGACACTTTCTTCCATACAACGCTTCGAATGGAGTCATGCCAATACTTGTTTGATAACTGTTGTTGTAGGAAAACTCCACCAATGGTAAGAACTTGTCCCAACTTCCCTTGAAATCAAGGACATAGAGTCTTAATAGATCTTCAAGTGTTTTAATGGTCCTCTCCGATTGTCAGTCCGTCTGAGGATGATATGCCGAGCTAAATCGTAAATCTGTGCCCATAGCTTTTTGCAAACTGACCTAAAATCGTGAAATGAATCTTGGGTCTCGATCAGAAACTATGGATACTGGCATACCATGCAGTTTTAAAATCTCATTTATGTACATATGAGCAAGACGTTCAAGTGTATAAGTTTCTCGTATTGGTAAGAAATGAGCAAATTTGGTCAATCTATCAACAATGACCCAAATTGCATCAATATCTTGAGAAACTTTGGGAAGACCAGTAACGAAATCCATGGTAATGTGCTCCCACTTCCATTCTGGAATTTCAAGTGGTTGCAATGGACCTTTTGGTAGTTGATGCTCTGCCTTGACTCGTTGACAAGTTAGACACCTTGAGATAAACATCGCTATCTCTCTCTTCATATTGCTCCAACAAAATGTATGTACGTCAAGATCACGATACATTTTGGTACTCCCTGTGATGGATTTCAAACGGTGTGTCAGTGCCTCCTTCATTATTTTATACTTTAAATCGTGGTCGTTAGGAACACAAAGTCCGAGTCGACTCAAGTATTCCTTCTTCATCGATTCTTGCTTCCTAAGATAGCACCTTCTTGCACTTTTTTCCTCTCATGCGATCACCTCCTGTGTCGTCAGAGCTTGGCAGCCTTTAACTTTATCAATTAAAGTTGATTCTACTCAGATATTCGCCATCATCACACGGGTCCCCCTGAGTCTTTAACTCTATCTCCATCCTTTGCAAGTCACACTAAATGGGCCTTTGTGTTGACAATATCGCACTCAGACTTGCATATGATCTTCTACTCAATGTGTTACTACTACCACATTCGCTTTTCCAGATGGTATTGGATGGTATGATCATAATCTTTCAACAGTTCAAGCCAACGTCGTTGTCGCATGTTGAGTTCCTTTTGAGTGAAGAAATATTTGAGGCTTTTTATGATCCGTAAAGATCTCCACCTTCTCCCCATACAAGTAATGCCTCCAAATTTTAAGTGCGAAGACCACAACTGCTAAACTCTAGTCCGCGAGTAGGATAATTCCTCTCATATTCTTTGAGTTGTCGTGGAGGCATAAGGCTATGATTTTCCCATGTCGCATGAGAACACATCCTAAACCTTTGCTCAAGCATCATCAGAGATGACAAATCCTTCGAACCAGATGGTATTGTCGTAACAAAAATAAATGAGTCTCTCTTGAGTTCTTGAAAACTCTTCTCATATTCCTCGCTCCAAATCGAACTTTCAGATCTTTTCGAGTCACCGAGTTAGTGGAGTAGCGATTCGAGAAAACCCTTCTACTAATCTCGATAATAATAACCAAATAAGCCGAGAAAGCTACGATTTCGATAATCGATTTAGGTTGCTCCCACTTTGAATAGCTTCAATCTTCATCGGGTCAACAGATATTCCATGACTTGATACCACGTGCCCAAGGAATGCTACTTTCTCAAGCCGTAACTCGTGATTTCTTCAACTCGCATAAAGCTTATATTCATGAAGCTTTTTGAGTATCAAACCTCAAGTGTTGCTTTCATGATCTTCACGGCTTTTTGAATAAATAAGGATGTCATCAATAAAGATGACCACAAAGTGATCCAAATATTTCTTGAATACTCTGGCTCATCATATCCATGAAGGCAAAGAGGAGCATTAGTCAATCCAAAGGACATGAATAGAATTCATAATGCCCGCATCGAAGTTCTCAAAGCCGCCTTTGAATGTCATCTGCTCTAATCTTCAATTGGTGATATCCTAACGAAGATCAATCTTTGAAAAGAATTTGGCTCATTGAATCGGGTCAAAAACAGTCATCAATACTTGGCAATGGGTACCTATTTTGATGGTGACATGATTCAACTCCCGATAATCAATACAAAGTCGTGATACTCCCATCTTTCTTCTTCACGAATAGAACAGAGCACCCCAAGGAGAAGTACTAGGACTAATAAAGCCAATGTCTAACAATTCCTGCAGTTGAAGTCTTTAACTCCTCAAGTTCAATAGAGCCATTCGACATGGGGCTTTAGAAATGGGTTTTGTACCGTGTTCAAGGTCGATACAAAATTCAATTTCATGCCTAGGGTAGGCTAGGAAGTTCTTCTTGTGGAATACGCCAGAAATTCATTAACAATAAAATATTATTCAAAACCGACGTATTTTTGTTTAGATCTCGTGATATGAGCTAAGAAAGCTTGACATCCGCTTTTTCAATAAACGAATAGCTTTATGGCTTGAGATGACAAAGTGATTGATTATAATAGTTTGGTTGCTTGAATTCGCATAATAGGTCGATTAGGAATATGAAAGCTAACAACCTTATTTAAAATAATTAATTTTTGCATGATGAGTAGTTAACCAATCAATCCCTAGAATTACATCAAATGCAAGTATTTTAATGCCATAAGATCGATTGTGTAATGTGTGGGTACCAACTTGAACCAAACAAGACTTATAAACCGTGGATGTAATGAAGGTTTCTCCCAACTGAGTTTCCACAGATAAATCAAAGTCTAATTTCTTGAGTCAAATTTAATCGTTAAGCGCAAGTAGGAGAAATAAAAGAATGGGTAGAACCAGATCAAATAAGGTATAGACTTCGCTAGAGTTTATGATAAGCTTACCCGTGATGACCTCATTCGGGTTCCGCTTTTCGGGAGGTCACTACAAACGCCTCCTCAGCACACCGGCTTTGACTTTTTTCGAGATGAACTTTGGTGCCTCCATCTAAATTGAACTTGTCTTGGTGAATGACAAAAATGGGCCAGGTGACCTTCTTCCACAATTATAACACGCTTTTGACAAGCATCGCGCAATTTGACCGATGTGTCTCTCCTCCGTATTTGAAACATACGATGATAGGTGGTCATTCTCCTTCCTTAACAAATGGGTCTTTGGTACGACGTCTTTCCATCATTGTTGAATCTTATCTTCTTGAAATGTCCATTTTACCGTCTTCGCCATGATTACCACCAAGTGGTTACCATTTTCGCATGTTGATTCCTCCACATTTGTTATCGCCATTTCGATGATCGATACCACTAGTATTTTCATGCCGCCACCGCTTTTTCTTAGTTAGTGAGGTATTCTCTATCGCCGCCCAATAATCGAGCCCTATTTACAACATCCGAGTACAAACACGCTTTATGAGAAATAAGATATCGACGTATCTCCGGTTTCAAACCTCTTAAAACATTCGCCATTCGCCTCCTCATTATCGACCAAATGGGATGCAAACCGGATAACTCCGCAAATTTAGCCTCAGTATCACATACACGATCATATTGTTTTATTCCAATTTGATAAACTCCACTTCTTTCATGTAACGAATACTCTCTGGAAAGTACTTGTCATTGAATAGCTCTTGGAACTTCTCCCAAGACATCTCGAAAAGGCCAATCTAGGTAACGCTTTTACGATTCCAACCAAGAATCGCTTCTTCACGCAATACATGAAGGTGGCGAAGGAAATTTTGCTCTTCTGAGCATCCCAAGACATCAAATATCTTGGTGATCTACTTTATCCATGCTTCCGCTTTTAAGTGGTTTTGGCTCTCCTATAAACTCCGGTGGTCCCACTCCTCGAACTGCTTAGCGTTGACCGTCCGAGAGTTTTTTGTTTCCACCTATATTTTGGACAGAGCCGCTTTCACCGATGTCAGCATGAATTGAATAAAGCCTCCGAACAATCCATCATTCATCATTTGGTCGGTGTTGTTGTTTGATGAGATTGTCGCCTTCCTTATGCACATTCTCCCGATTATTGATATGTGGAGACTCAACTGGCCTCTTGTGCTCCATTGCTATTTTCAACATTCTCGGATGTCATTTTCAGACATCGCCACAAAACAAAGGTTCATTAACATATAACATATTATCCATATACTTTGACCGACCAATTAAATACCAAATAAACTTAGTAGGTCATACTAATAAGGAATTCTGCCTCTTCCCTCCTAGTTCTAGTCTCACATCTTAGCCAAGGATCATATCCCAAGCTTTGATACTAACCGTGATGCCCCCAAAATTAGGTATACATCACCCATCTTGGGTCGCCTTGGACATGGTATGTAATTCAAATACAATTTACTAATACAATCTGTGCGTGTATAATACGACAAAACATAAACCGTGAGTTTGAATACAAATATTGTCTACTAGAGATTATACAAACTCAAAAGGAGTCCTCATTACAATTATTATCACACTATTTCACGTAATAGTGAGGACTACTAATGTTATCCTCTCGACCATCACTGCTCCCGACTCGTCCCAACTATATTCTCATTTCAAGAAAGAATAACGTTGAAAGAAAGGGTGAGCTCAACTAGCCCAATAAGAAATATTATGACTAAGATAATGTAGAATAAATTATCATTAGTCTCCAACAATGTTAAACCGATAAAATATAATAGACAACAAGTTTAATCAGAAGGAACAAACAATCCATTAAAAGAGTCAGTAGAGAATAAAAAATAAAATCTACTATCTTTTAAAAGGTTTTTCATCACTTTTATCGCCGGGACTCAAATTTTAATAAATAATCCACATCATCGAATCACCTCGCACTACTGGCCAAGGATATTCTTTAGTATCACGACAACAATTATCCACGCATCATGGCCAAGAATATTTGTGTATTCATTAATGGTCATGATCATGCCAACAACTCGCCCATCAATGTACTACGGGCCAATGAGGACTTTTTACCACATCATTTGTAACATTACTACCATGATTACACCGAATAATCCTCGATCATAATCATACCAAGTCCATCTACGCACTACAAAAGCCACAGATGACTTTCAAAAAATATAAATATGAGGAGAGGATGATGACAATGATATAAGAATTCAATAAAACAAGTTCAAGAATTAATTTATCCAAGAACTAATAACGTCCAAATTGTCAAATGATACATTGTAGAGTAAAATTCAAGAATGCTCTCGTAAGAATATTTCCATGAAAAGAGATGAAGCGCAAATATCATTCAAGATATTCCAAATTTCATGCTATAAGTCAAAACTTTAACCAACCGAGTATAATAAAGAATGGAATAACAAAAGAAATCACCACGATGCGTAAATATCAAGAGATATACTAATTTCATGGACATAGAAGTTATTCCAAAATAATAAAGTATAATAAAGAATGGAATAACAAAGAAATCACCATAGATTTCATGTATGTGTTATTCCAACAAAATAATAATAAACGGAATCAGTCCCATTCTCATCCATTATTTGAATCATTATTCTTCATCCATATCGAATTCAGTCGACCGCTACGCATTGTGGTAATTCGAATTGGCGTCGGGCTCCGTAATCACGGCCCAAAAAGAAAGTCCATTTAATCTATTTTCGCTTTTTACTGATCTGGACGCCTTTTTCTACAATTATCAACGTTGGGCTGTAAAATTTTTTACCCACAGACGCCTATTCTCCTTCGCTTCAATAAGCTTTCTTCTTTAGCTGATCTTTTGATTTTTAAATTCCTCGATTCATTAAACTTTATTATCTTACACCCCGCCAAAGCGTAAAGATTTTGTTCGAAGCATCACATACATCGCAAGTAACCCAATTTTGAATTGTTGTATCCCTTGTTCCACTGACCGCTGTCAAATTTCTCTTCAACTCCTGCTCTTCTAGCTCACTTAACACGATTGTAATTCTAAGTTTCGATCATAAATTTCTTCTAACCACCTCCTCAGTGTTCTCTTCTTCCCTCTTCTTCCCTCTTCCTCACTTTCACCGCTACCTCCGCGAACTCAGCCTTCCTAAAAATAACAATTAGTTCTTCATTCACTACGTGGATATCTCTAATTTGTTCAATCGACAATCGCATTAACTCCGATTAGTGATTAAAGGTGTCCAATGGTCACATTCACTCCATCGTGAATATTTTCACCGCCATTTCCAAACACCGCCACAACACAAGGGTTAATTATATATCAAATATTATCCCTATACTCCGGACCACCAATTAAATACCAAATAAACTTAGGTAGGTCATACTAATAAGGAAATTTCGCCTCCCTCCTAATTCTCACATCTTAGCATGATTCATATCATTATCCTAAGCTCGATATTGAATCAGACGCCTCCTAAAATTGGGGTATATCGCCACCCATCTTCGCCGCTCACTTTCACATGGTATATATAAATTCAAATACAACTTACTAATATAATCGTTGTACAATACGGACACAAAAACCGTGGAGTTTGAATACAAATATTGTTCACTAGATATTATACAACCCTCTCAAAAGGAGTCCCCATTACAACTATTATCACACTATTTCATGTGCACATAAAGAGGACTACTAATGCTATCCTCTCTCGACCATTACTTCGCTTCCTCGACTCGTCATCCAAATTTATGTTCTCATTTTCAAGAATAATGAAAAGAAAGCCGGTGAGCTCAATTCAGCCCAAAGAAGAAATATTATGTCATTAGCTCTCTTCAATGTTGTTAAACCGATAAAATATACAACCAATAACCGGCAGAAATTAATAAGAAACCATTGGGCAGAGTCAAGTTAGAGAATAAAGTCTACTATCATCTTTAGGTTTTAAAAAGGTTTTCATCAATTTTACCGCCGAGACTTAGCTTAAATAAATAAACTACCACATCTAATCATCCCCGTACATCACTGGCCAAGGATTTTCATCAAATTATCAATGGTCATTACGATTATATCTAATCACCCCTCGGGTCATAATCATACCAAAAATTATCCATCATCGCATTACATGTGCCATCGAGGACTTTGTCACATCATTTATATCAAGTCATGATTATACCGAATGCATCCCTCGGTCATAATCATACTAAGTTCATCTACGCATCGTAAGTTTCCAAAGATAACATAATATAACACGAGGATGATGACAATGACATAATAATTCAACATAAAACAAGTTCAAGAATTATTTAATCCATGAATTATTAACGTCCAAAACGTCAATAACGATAATCGTCAGAGTAAAATTCAAGAACGATCGTAAGAATACGCCATGAAAAGACATCCGATGAAAAGAAATGCGAAAAATCTTTAAATAAAATATAATATATTCTATTTATATAAAACATTTTTACTACGCAAACACTATGCAATACTATGCAAAACATTTAATAAAAATACTACGCAACACTATGCATAATAAATATAATATATTCTATTTATGTAATAACTTAATAAAGTATTCTATTTTATATAAAAAAGATGTTTTCTGTTTTATTACGTTAATAATACTTAATAAAAACAAAACGCCATTATCGCTATAATAATTCATATTATTAATCGATAATACCGAATCAAACCGAAATGATTTCACATAGGTATCATTAATCAATATTACTAGCCAAGAACTAACGACATCGGTCATTTAATATTCCCGGCCACTTCGTACTTTTACTTAAAATTTATAAATACTAACGCACAACTATATTATTATCTCAAATTCTACACCATAATATAAAAATTATTATCACTCAAATTTAAATCTTTTATTATTAAAACTCAGTCTGCCAACAATGATATAAGAATTCAACAAAACAAGTTTAAGAATTAATTTATCCAAGAACTAATAAAGTCCAAATTGTATCGCTTTCAGAAAGAGAAAATGCTCGTAAGAATATCGCGAAGTTATCAAAGGATGACCCATTAATTTCATGGAGGAAGTAAGTCCAAACTTTAAACTAACCTGAAAGATAATAAAGAATGGAATAATAAAAGAAATCACCATACATGCTAGTATTTCACATGTATTGTGTTATTCCAACACAATACTAATAAAGATTTTAATCGTGTCCCATGAACGCATGTGATGCATGTGATATTCCAGAATAATAATAATAAAGATGGATCCAGTCCCGGTAAAACACATGCATGTGATATTCCAATGTAATAATAAAGAATGGAACCAGTCCCCCAGAAAAACGCATGCATGTGATATATTCAATGTAATAAGTAAAGAACGGAATAATGTAAGAATGTCACCAAGTATGGTGATAGATCACAGATAATTGGTTATTCCAATGTAATAATAAGAAATGGAATAACAAAGTTCTCTTCATGAATAAGAAAAAATAACACCCCTTACGAGTACACAACAAATAATATTTCCTACCTTAAGAAGAAGAGTATCGAATATATAAGAAAGAAGTAGTAATACTTTCTTTTTCTCTCTATAGTTTATCTCTAGAGTTTAAAGTGAATTCGTAAGAAAATAATGAAGGAATAAGCTTCTATTTATAGAAAAATGGACTGCATAAGAATTAACTCATGAACGGGTCAGATTGATTTACTTTAATCGACTGGTCCATATTTAAAGCAAAATCTTTTAAATAAAATATAATATATATATATATATATATATATATTAATAATAATTGAACTCCCTCCCACTTTATCAACAAAGCCATCAAAATAATTGTACTCCCCACGCTTCAAAATCAAACATTATATATATATTATATATATATAATATATAATCATCATATATATATAAACATATATATATAAATATCATATTACCTTCCATATAAAACAACTCTCGTGAATCATCCATTTCACTAATTTCTTCCACACACTGCCCTCTACATATGGCCCCACTATTATTAAAAAATAATTTTCACCGATTATTTTGAAAATGGGTAAATGGGGTCCATAAAATAAGCAAAATTCACAACAATTACTATAGCAATAATTGAACAAAATTGAGTGACTTCTCACGTAAACATCAATAATCAATATCGTGTGCTACTATGCAACCACGCCAGACATCGCACTTTTTTTAACCGGGTATTTCAACAGATTAACAGTAAAACTTCCACCGTTATTTTCATATAAAGTATTTTTGTCGTTTTTCAATCCGATAATAATTTCGTTAGGGGGTCCACCAATGATTGTGTGGTTGCATTTAATATTTTCGTTAAAACTAATATTCCCCACCAATCGAATATTATATAACAACTCACAGTATTTTGCAAAATTTATAAATATTACCCACAACTATAATATTATATCAATTTCACTCCATAATATTCAAAAATAATATTTATAGAAAATTCATCTTTATTCAAAAGTTGGGGTTTCAACCCTAACCCCTCCCCCAAATTTTATATATATATATATATATATATACGCGTTGTAACTTTGTTTGCTATCTCATTCCGTTTTGTGAAGTAATTACTAGCTACGTTCATCTTTTAAGATTAAATGTGTGGGTAAGGAAATCGTGCCTTGCTAGTTAGGATTTCGTATTAGCTGAAGAGTAGAGAAATCGACGAAGAGTGTGGAATTGATTGATTAATTGAAGAGGGGAGAAGAACAGGTGAACGATTATTCCAATGACACGTGACAGAACTCTCAGAATTAGGAAATCGTGTTAGGGTTGCAGGGATTCTAAGAGTCTTCTTGAGTACTTCGAGTTGAGAGAATGTCCAAGTCTTGAGTGCTTTGAGAGAATGTTTTTGAGTGCTTTGAGAGAATGTCCGAGCCTCAAGTCCCAAAAGAGTTCCCTTCCTTCATAGAATGGAAGGCCTATTTATAGAGTTTTCTGAAACTTAAGTAGTCACATGTCAGGCATATGTATTTAGGGAAATTCCAGAAATACTCTTTAGTCATTAGGATAATGCTCATATCGCCATGTCCTTCTAGCCGTCAATCTAATTCCTCAATCAATTTTCAAAACGAGCCGTCTCCACGAGCCTTCTGCCCAGGGGCGGATCCAGCCCATTAGTTCAATGGGGTCAATTTTTTTAAAATAAAAATTTATAAATAAAAATAAAATACAATAAAATAAAGACAGAATGTGAGGAATATTGCAAATAATTGTGTGAGCTATCATATAAAATCGATATTGTTTTATGTAATTGAATACACTTCCTTAATCTTATGTTATATATAAAATGATATTTTTTAATTTTTTAAAACACTATTATTATAAGAGACACTTCTGGTGTCCTCTAAAATAAATTATAAAACTAAATAATATTGTTAAAATATTATTTATAATAATATTGTTAAAATATTATTTTATAATATATTTTCGAGATTTCATTGTTTGAAACTATCGTGGTGATAGTCTCATTTCAATAAATTGCAAAAAATATCATGTATCAATGTAAAGCTTTACTAAACAATATAAAAGAGTGGAGTGTTGGTGTTAGTAGAAATTTGAGACATTTAATGATCTTTTTAATCGAATTTTTATTTTCACTAAATACTTTATAAAATCAAAATCAAATTAAAAATTGACTACCAAAAATTCAGTGGGGTCAATTGACCCCACTTCCCTAAGGTAGATCCGCCATACGCTTCGCGGACAAGACACGTAAGAGCTTCTCCTAAGATTACAACACATTTATTTCTGATTTTTCCGTCTTTATTCAATTAAATTATGCGAACTCTAATTTAATCGTAGAACTCTAATTGTGCATTTAATTCAATTAAATCATGTGAACCCTAATTTGCAATTAGGCCCACAAAATGTACCGTGTGATCTCATACAATACCACAACCATATTAATATAATTACTCCTATTATGCTTTTAATTGTTTGGACGGTTGTGTAAGAGAGAGGGAGAGAGATTGGTGGCCATGACCGTTAATAAAATTGTCTGAATTTTATTCAGCAATTTAAAAACTTTTTAGATATTTTGATAATTGTCTGAATTTTAATAAAATTGGAGTTTGCTAACTTTTTCCACATAATAATAATAATAATAATAATAATAATAATAATAAATTACTAAAATCGACTCATTTTCCTTGGACGTTGTTTTAATTACTTATTGTAGGAAATAATATTTGTATTGTTCGATCTATTAATTAATTTTATTTTTGGCAATTGATATTAATTAAAGATGCAATTCAAACCATATTAATTAAAGATCCACATGCACCACCATATATAGGTCCATAACCATATTTTCTTGGGTTGAATTGAAAGATGTAAATGTGGTGCATGCCAGAATAGAGAGGAAGAAGAGAGAATTAATTAAGAAGGGTTTGCGAGGGGGTTGGTAGTATATTATGTAATTTGACCAATCGAATCCATAGATGGAGCCGGCCGGAGGAGCTGTAAATAAATTGTTTGCTTATTTCCGGCCGGAGGAATTGTGTAAAACCCCAACTTATTATAAATAAAATCGAATTTTCTCTAATTATATTTGTGAATAATAATGTATTAATTTGATATAATTCTCTAGTTATTGGTGAAATGTGCAAATTTTGCAAAATATGCAAACGGTTATAAAATAATCATTGTTGTCGAGGAATATTCGTTTAGTCGTGGAATATTTTTGTTGTCGGAGAATATTAAATGCACCAGTAGCGATTTTAATGACCCCATAATGAATAACTATCGGATGAAGAAAGCGATGTTTGAGTTTTTATAAATAATGACGTAGTTATTACCATTAACATTGTTGGAATACCCGGTGGTTAAAATACGAGAATACACGTGGATGCAGTATTGATGAATTATTGATCCTTACGTAAGAAGGCACTACTCAATAATTGTTACGATGAATTTATTATTCAATATTTTATTTTATTGATTCAATAATTCTTTGCGTTGATATTTTATATTATTGTTGTTTCAATAATTGTCATCGCACGAGATTTCCCATTATCATATCAATAATTCATATTATTTGAATAATATTATTAGATAGCATTATTGGCAATGTCAGAAAGTTCATCGAGGAGAGAGGTTTGGTCACCTAATTCGCTACCAATAAGGAGAAATTTTTATTGGAAAGCCCTCTCTTTCCGAGAACTACTGGTTATCATAAATGTGATTCGTAATATTATTTGTGAATAATTAATTATTGATTCATATGATAAGAAAATATTTATTTTTATGTGGATATAAATGTTGGATATATGTATTGTGGTTAAAATGAAGGAGTTAATGTTGAGTGTGTTTTATCATTATTTTTGTCGGAATGAAGGTATTAAAAATTAAACCAAAGGCTTTTGAGATATATTGTGTGAGTTATAATTTTAAATCAAATAGTTGGATCGTTGTTATTTTTGGATATGTTATACATATATAAGTTGAGTATATGTCCATAAATTTTGAACCAATTAAAATGAACGTATGATTTGTTATGAATTTTAAGAGTTGGTGATTCGTAAATTAGGTTTATAAATGATTTTGGTGGAAAATTTAGAATTGAGTGGGCCCCACTTGTGGTTGGTGAAGAAATGTCTTTGAATTTATTTTAAATGTGATGGGTGGAATAAGAATAAGTAAAGCCATCGGGTTGGTGTCAAGTCTGCTAACATTTTCCTATAAATAGAGGCTAAGTTAGAATTAAAAATCACACCGTAAACAAGTTTTCTCTCTTTCTCTCTCTAGATTATTGAGTAAATTTTGTGAGTATTTAGATACTTTGTGAGTTTCATTCATCGGTGCAAGTTTCCTTCAAATTTTTTATACCGATATTCCAATCAAGTATCTGAGATATTTTAGGTAAGGGATGTTATTTTCTTCATATATGATATTATTTCTTCAATATAATTATGCCAAGTATTGATCCGAATTTTATCAAATTTGGAACTTTTTGTTATGGGGGTTACTATTCACGTGATCTACAAGACTATTCAATAGAAAAATGAAATTTTCTTCTTTTTGTCCAAGATGTCTATTATGGTTACTATCTTTGATCAGATCCATGTTTTGATCTTTATTTTTGATTTCGCTTCAAAATTGGTATTTATAAAATATTATTGATCTTGGATAAAACTGTTATACTGAATCCCTACTATTTGTCCTTCCGTTTCTTTGGATTCGCTTTTCTTTAAAATATTTTTCATCATCCTCAGTCCTAAATGATGATATTACTAAATATCTTCTACCAGTAGCAAAAAAGATAAATGATCAATCGATGAATATCTTTTGGCGTAGTGCAAAGATGAACAGTCTTTGAGATGAACATGACTAATTTGGTGATATAAAATGAATATCTTTGGCTGTAGTGCAAAGATGAATATTTGATTAAAGATGTATATTGATTGTTGTTCTGAGGATAAAATATTGATGATGGACTTTTAAATCTTAGAAGATAGTAGAACTCATTCTCTACTGGACTCTTCTAATGGATTGTTGTTTCATTGCAGATTATTGATCTAAAACTTGTTGGCTATTAAATTTTATCATTTTTTTCCTGTTGAAGACTAACGATAATTTGTTGTATATTATCTTAGTCATAATATTCTTTATTGGGCTAGTTGAGCTCACCCTTTTCCTTTTTGTTCCATTTTTCTCGGGGAGGTAAGAACATAAGCGAGAACTATTCGATGTATGCGGAGTGATGGTTCTAGAAAGATGTTTTAGTTAGATCCTCACTATTTCGTAAAATAGTGTTTGAATAATATAACGAGGACTTATTTGAGTGTGGATATTATCTAGAAGACAATATTTGTATTTAAACTCACAGTATGTGTTGTCGTATTTTGCACTACGACAATTGTATTATGAAGTTGTAGTTTGCTTTTCGTACCATGTATTTGGCGACTCGGAATGGGTGTTGTATACCTATTTGGGGGCGCCATGATTGGTATCAAAGCTTAGGGATATGGTCTCTGGTAGAGATCGGGGAATAGAACTAGGAGGAGAGATGAGTAAATCCTTCGCTAGTATGTCTTATCTAAGCTTATTTGATGGTCGGTCATAATATAGGGATATTATGTGATATGTTAATTTTTAATTAACCCTTGTTTTATGGCAGTGATTTAAGAATGGCCACCGAGAAGCGTTAACAATGGAGTGTATGAGGCTGTGGAACAACCTTTAGTTACAAAACCAGAGAACGTGCAACAGAAGGCAATATTCCTCCGTAAAAACAACTTCACCGAGCAAACGATGAATGATGGAATGTTTAGGAGCTTTTTTGCAGTTCATGCAAAACCGCAGACGAGGAGACTCGTGCACAAAATACGGGTGGAAATGATAAGAATGCGCTGCTTGTCACAAATGCAAGCGATTCAAGGAGTTAGGACCACCAAAATTAAAGGGAAAGCCCGATCCGATCATGGCGGAAATGTGGGTCAAGCAAATTACCAAGATATTCGATGTCTTGGGATGCGAGGAGGAATGAAGGTTCCATTCGCCACCTTTATGTTTCACGGTGAGGCGTACTCACTGGTGGGAGTCAGCGTGCATCTACCCAGTCAGACTCAAAGATGTCTTCTTGAAACATTTCAGAAACTATTCAATGACAAGTACTTTCCTGAAAGTATTCGTCATATGAAGGAGGTGGAGTTTATCAGACTGGAACAAAACAACATGACGGTGTCCCATTACGAGGCAAAGTTTGCAGAGTTATCCAGGTTTGCACCTCATTTGGTCGAAAATGAGGAACGAATGACGAGGATGTTTCTGAGAGGTCTAAAGCCCGAGATTCGGAAATATCTTATATCTCATAAATTTTCTTTATATTCAGATGTTATAAACATGGCTCAATTATTAGAGCGAGATAATGAGTATGTTCAACCGAGGGACCACAACCAGGGTCATACCGGTGACAACAGTCATCAGAGCGATGATAACCAACGAGGAGGGAAAAATACGAACAAAGGCGGTAACCACTCGGGTGGTCATCGTCATATAAGACCCCAAAATTTTTTAAATAAAAAGGAATTTCCTTTATTTATTATTTTGAAATAGTAAGGGTTGATTTGATTAATGTGGATAGTTAAGGGTTAAATACGCAAATATTTCAAAATAAGCAAGTGGTTATAAAATATTCATTTTTGTCGGGAATATTCGTTTGGTCGTGGAATATTAGGGAATATTCGTTTTGGTCGTGGAATATTAAATCTTTTGGGAATATTTAGGACAACTTGGCAGCATGACCATGTGTGGGCCCCATAACTGAAAGCGATTGGATGAGGAAAACGACAAAGTTTGGGTGGTTATAAATAACGCGTAGTTGTTACCGTTAAGATCATTGAAAACCCGATGGTAAAATACGATGAATACGCGTGGTTGCACAAGAAGATATTACCAGTATTGCATGTAATTGTTGAATTATTGATTCTTACGTAAGATGGCACTACTCAATAATTTTCACAAAGAGTTCTTCGCTCAATATTTTATTTTATTGATTCAATAATTCTTTGCGTTGATATTTTATATTATTGTTGTTCAATAATTGTCAACGCACATGATTTCCCATTATCGGATCAATAATTCATATTATTTGAATAATATTATTAGATAACATTATTGGCAATGTCTAGAAAGTTCTCATTTAAGGAGAGGTTTGGTCACCTAATTGCGCCAGAAGAGAGATCCTTATTGGAAAGACCCTCTTTCGGAGAAACTGGTCATCATAAATGTGATTCGTAATATTATTTGTGAATAATTAATTATTGATTCATATGATAAAGAAATATTTATTTTATGTGGATATAAATGATGGATTTATTTATGTGGTTATAAATGAAGAAATTATTGATGAGGTGTTTTATCGGTATTTTATCGATCGAGGTATTAAAAATTAAATCGTGGGTTTTAGATATATTGCAGGCGGGGTTATAATTTTAATCCAAATAGTTGGATTGTGGTAATTTTGGGTATGTTATACATACATAAGTTGATATATGTCCACAAATTTTTGAACCGTTTAAAATTCATGAATGATTTGTTATGAATTTTAAGAGGTGTCTCGATTCTAAATTAGGTTTATAATTGATTTTGGTGGAAAATTCTAGAATTGAGTGGGCCCCACTTGTGGTTGGTGAAGAAATGTGCTGAATTTTATTTCAAATGTGGTGGGTGGCAATAAGTAGCGAGTGTAAAGCCATCGTAGCAAAAGTCAAGTCTGCTATACGGCTAACATTTTCCTATAAATAGAGGGCTAAGTTAGAATTGAAAATCACACCGTAAACAAAGTTTTTCTCTTCTCTCTATATTATTGAGCGTATTTTGTGAGTATTTAGATACTTTGAGAGTTCTTCATTGCTCAAAGACAAGTTTCATTCAAAGATCACTTCCGACCTTTTCTTCCAAGCATTGATTCTTTGAGGTAAGTGGATATTATTTTTTCGTAATGATATTATTTCTTGATATTGTGACGACCCCAAAATAGGTCCATTCCATCCAACCCATTACGAGTGCCAAATACATGGTATGTAAACAACTACAACTTTATTATCACAACAATAAAGCTGTGAGTTTAAATACAAATATTATCTTCTAGACAATATTTATACTCAAATAAATCCTCATCACATTTATTGATACATTATTTTACAATAATGGTGAGGACTACTAAACAACTCTCTGGAACCTTCATTCCATACCCCGACTAGTACCTCGCTACATTCTCGCCTCCCGAGAAGAAAAATGGAACAACAAGGAAAAGGGTGAGCTCAACTAGCCGGTAAAGAATGTTATGACTAAGATAATATACAACAAATTATCGTTAGTCTCCAACAGGAAAAATCGATAGAATACAATGCATACAACAAGTTTCGGATCAATATTCGAATGAAATAATAATTCATAGAAAGAGTTACGTAGAGAATGAAATCTACTATAATCTATGAATTTAATTGATCATCATCAATATTTTATTCCGTAACATCAATCAATATTCATCTCAAATCAAATATTCATCTTTTGCACTATCACAGCCAAAGATATTCATCAATCTGGCCATGTTCATCTCAACACTGTTCATCTTTGCACTAAAGGCCAAAGATATTCATCATCGGTCATGTTCATTTAAACACACCCATCTTTCTCTGCACTGAGCCAAAGATATTCTTGAAATCATTCATCTGCATGCACTACGGGCAAAGATATTCAATAATATCATCATTTAAGACCGAGGATGATGAAAAATATTTTTAAAGAACGAATCCAATTGAAACAAAATGACAAGGATTAAGGATTAAGGATTCGTACTTTGTTTTATCCATGTCCAACAATACCCAAAAAATAATCATAGTGGTGTAAAATTGAGAATAATCAAAACATGGATCAATCAAAGCTAGTATCCAAAATAGATATTTTAGACTAAAAGAAAAATTTTCATTTTCTATGAATAGTGCCGTATTCGTGAATAGTGTCAGATATCGTGAATAGTCTTGAGTATCGTGAATAGTAAGAACACACACCAAAAGATAGAAATTCCACAAAAACATCTTCTTCACGCTTCATGAATAGTACTTTCGTGAATAAGAATCCTTCGTGAATAGTAACTCATGAATAGTAACTCGTGAATAGTAACTCATGAATAGTAACCCAGAGCATGAAAAAGTTCCAAATTTGATATAAACTTCGGATCAACATTTCAAAGATAATGATATTGAAGAAATAATATCATTACGAAAAAAAATAATATCCCTTACCTCGAAAGACAAGATTTCTAAGGAAGGAAAGGCTCAAGTGATTTGAATGAAACTTATATCAACAAAGAACTCTCAAAGTATCTAAATACTCACAAAATACGCCAATAATATAGAGAGAGAAAGAGAAAACTTTGTTTCGGTGTGATTTTCAATTCTAACTTAGCCCTCATTATATAGAAAATGTTAGCCGTACCAAGCGAGACTTGACTGCCACGATGGCTTTACTTCGCTACTATTGCCACCCACACATTTGAAATAAAATTCAGCACATTTTTCACCAACCACAAGTGGGGCCCACTCAATTCTAGAATTTTCCACCAAAATCAATTATAAACCTAATTTAGAATCCGACACCTCTTAAAATTCACAACAAATCATTCGTGCATTTTAGCGATTCAAAATTTGTGGACATATACTCAACTTATGTATGTATAACATACCCAAAATTACCACAATCCAATCAATTTAGGATTAAAATTATAACCCCATAATATATCTCAAACCCCGATTTGATTTTTAATACCTCCAATCAGATAAAATAACCGATAAAACACCTCAACATTAATTCCTTCATTAATAACCACATAAATAAATCCATCATTTATATTCATATAAAATAAATATTTCCTTATCATATGAATCAATAATTAATTATTCACAAATAATATTACTGAATCACAATTATGACAAATGTGGTAGCTCCTGGGAAGAGGGCTTTCGACAAGGATCTCTCTCATCTATGGCCGCAATTAGGTGACCAAACCTCTCCTTAGATGTAACTTTCTAGACATTGCCAATAATGTTATCTAATAATATTATTCAAATAATATGAATTATTGATCCGATAATGAAAAATTGTGCAAATGACAATTATTGAACAACAATAATATAAAATATCAACGCAAAGAATTATTGAATCAATAAAATAAAATATTGAATAAAGAATTCATGTGAAAATTATTGAGTAGTGCCATCTTACGTAAGGATCAATAATTCAACAATGGCAATACCGTCTGGTCTTCTTTGTGCAACCACGCGTAGACACGTATTTTTAACCACCGGGTATTCCAATGCGGTCTTAATCGTAACAACTACGGCAATTATTTATAACCACCCAAACTTTGTCGTTTTCCTCATCCAATCGCTTTTCAGTTATGGGGCCACATGCGGTCATTTGGCCGCATTTCACGAATATTCCCCGACAGACGATGCGAATATTCCACCACGAAAACGAATATTCCCTAAGCGATGCGAATATTCCGCACCAAACGCGAATATTCCCGACAAAAATGAATATTTTATAACCACTTGCTTATTTTGAAATATTTGCGTATTTAACCCTTAACTATCCACATTAATCAAATCAACCCTTACTATTTCAAGATAATAAATAAAGGAAATTCCTTTTATTTAAAAAAAATTTCGGTCTTACAACCTCCCTCCTTATGAAATTTAAGTCCTCGAAATTGACGTCGATACACAGTGTTTCAAAAGGTAAAGATACCTCGCTTTCATTTTCGTTTCCAACTCCCCAGTCATTTCCTCAATAAAGCATGGTTTCTCCACAAAACTTTAACTTATGGTATAACCTCGGTACATGCATGTCATGTTCTTTCCTCTACAAAATCTTGATGGTACCTCCTCGTGACGTTAAGTCTTGCTATCTCGTCCGGTTCTAACTCAATAGCGTGTTTGGGTCGTCCACATATTTACGTAACATCGATACGTGAAAAGCGTTATGAACAGCGCCACGCCATACTTGGTGGTAAAAGCGAGTCTATAGGCGCGGTTGGCCTATTCGATCGAGAATTTCAAATGGATTAATAAATCGAAGGTTTGAGCTTTCCTCACCTCACCGATTCTCGCTTTTAAAATAACAACTTCTTGTACCTTCTTCTTCAAATTCATGACTCCGGTGTGTGGCTTGGCGACTTTAACTTTATCGATTAAAGTCGATTATACTCGTATATCATCAACGCACTCGTCGTATATCATCACGTGGGTACCTAGAGTTTTCATCTCCATCTCTATTATTTGTATATTATCTGAAATGAGTCTTTGATAATATCGTTTCCGTGACTTGTATATGATCTTCTACTCAACACGTCGCCTACCACGTTCGCTTTTCCGGGATGGCATGGTCGTAACATGTCTTTGAAATGAGTCTCTCTCGAGTTCTTGAAGCTCTTCCCACATTCTTTGCTCCATTCGAATTTTGTATCTCTATGAGTTAAATTTCGTTAATGGAATAAGCGACTCGAGAATATCCTTCAACGAATCTCCGATAATAACCAACTAAGCCTGAAAGCTACGTATTTCGATTCATCGATTTAGGTTGCTCTCAATCGTGACTCATATCCCAATCTGGATAATACGTCACAATGATGACACCTATCGACCATTTATCGCATCTAATATGACGTCCCTACGGAGAGTGCGCAGGTGAATTCCACAAAGGAAGTCACAAGATAAAGGCTCATGTACCAAATTCTATAGTTGAATTTTTAACTCCTCAAGTTCAATAGGAGCCATTCGATATGAGATTTTAGAAATGAGTTTTGTCTTAGGGTTCAAAGTCGATACAAAATTTAATATCGAGCTTTTGGGAGTAAGCCAATAAATTCTTTGAAATACGTCGGGAAAATCAATAACAACAAGAATATTATTCAAATCGGCGTGTCTTTATTCAAATCCATAGCATGGACTAAGAAAATTTGACATCCGTAATAAACGAATGACTTCATGGCTTGATTGAAAATGTTTGACTACAATGGTTTGATTCTTGAATTGAATATGTGTTGCTTAAGAATATGAAAACTAATAACCTTATAAAAAGCAATCAATTTGGTACGATGGTAGTTAACCTTAAAATCACATCAAAAGCAAATATCTCTATAGAAATAAGGTTAATGTAATGTGATAGTGCCAACTTGAATCAAGCAAGATTTTTTTTTTTTTAAACAACGGATGTAATGAAAGTTTCTCTAACAGAGTCTCCATAAATAAAGTCAAAGTCTAATTTCTCGTGAAGTCAAGTTCAAACGTTGATTGCAAGCAAGAGAGATAAAAGAATGGGTAGAATCGGTATCTTCAGTAAGGTATAAACTTCGCAAGAATTTATAATTAACTAACCTTGCGCTAACTTCGGGTTCCTCGCATTTTAATGGAAGTCGCACAAACGCTCTTCTAGGAATCGTTGACTTTGACTTCTTCGGGACATCCTTTTCGAGTCATCGCCCCATGCACTAGGTTTCGATATCGCATAATCTTTGGCGATATGTCCTTCTTTTCCACAATTATAGCATACCTTAAACCTGTTGTGAAGCGGCCAATGATATGTCCCTCTTTCCAGATTTGTAACATACGACCGATGGTCTTTCTCCTCCTGGAACCGGTTGCCACACCTACACGACGTCTTCACATGGTCGTTGTTGAATCTCCTTTTTAAAATCTCCTCCCAACTCGCTTCTTCTATTTTCATGGCCACGATTACCACCGGAGTGGTTACCGCTTTTGTCCGTATTCTTCTTTTCCACTTCGGTTATCGTTATTCATGACTACTATCTTTGGTATGATCCTCAGTTATGGTCCCCTGTTAAACGTACTCGTTATCTCGCCTAACAACCTGAGCCACCTTACATAAACATCCGAATAGAGAAAATTTATGAGAAATGAGATCACGTATCTTAGGGTTTCAAACCTCTCGTAAACATCCGCAATATCGTTCCTCATTCTCCACCAAATGAGGCTAAACCTGGATAACTCCGCATGAACTTCGCCAGATCTTTGGGATCTGTAATATTATTATTCGCCTAATAAAACTCCACTTCCTTCATACGTGAATACTTTGTAGTACTTGTCATTGAACTGCTTCAAACGCTCCCACTGATTATGCCGAGTGCGGCAAATTGAATGGGTACGCTTCCGCGATTCCTACCAAGAATGCCTCGCCATGGAACATAAAAGTAGCGAATGGAACTTTCTTCGTTTCGCCTTCAGCATCCCAAGACATCGAATATCTTGGTAATTTGCTTGACCCATGTTTCCATTATGATCGGATCTGGCTTTGAATTCGTGGTCCTAACTCTTCGAATCGCTTGGGCTGTGACCACCTGGTGAATTGCTATCATCTCCTCGCGTATTTTGAACACGAGTCTCCTCAAATGCGATTTTGCATGAATCTGAAAAAGCTTTTAAACATCCCTCGTTCATCATCCGCTTTCAGAATTGTTATTCACGGGAGGTACATTGCCGACTGTTGCACGTTCTCTCCTCGTTGTTAAGACAGCATCTCCACGGTCTCATTTACACCACTATTAATATTCTCGATCGACATTCTCATTCTTTGTCATTATAAAACAAGGGTTAATTAAATAAATTAACAAATCACATAATACCCATATATCTTGACCTAACCAACAAATAAGCTTAGTAGGACACACTAGCGAAGGATTTACCGTCTGCCTCCTAGTTCTATTCCCCATCTCTCCGCCAGAGATCGTATCCCTAAGCTCGATACCAACCGTGATGTGACCCCAAAATAGGTCCATTCCATCCAACCCATTCGAAGTCGCCAAATACATGGTAAATAAACAACTACAACTTTATTATCACAATAATAAAACTGTGAGTTTAAATACAAATATTATCTTACAGACAATATTTATACTCAAATAAATCCTCATCACATTTATTGATACATTATTTTACAATAATGGTGAGGACTACTAAACAACTCTCTCTAGAACCTTCATTCCATACCCCACTAGATTCATTACATTCTCGCCTCACGAGAAGAAAAATGGAACAACAAGGAAAAGGGTGAGCTCAACTAGCCCAAGTAAAGAATGTTATGACTAAGATAATATCTGACAAATTATCGTTAGTCTCCAACAGGAAAAATCGATAGAGAATACAACGAATAACAAGTTTCGGATCAATATTCAGCAATGAAATAATAATTCATAGAAGAGTTCGTAGAGAATGAAATCTACTATAATCTATGAATTTAACGATCCATCATCAATATTTTATCCTCAGAACATCAATCAATATTCATCTCGAATCAAATATTCATCTTCTTGCACTACCAGCCAAAGATATTCATCAATCAGTTATGTTCATCTCAACACTGTTCATCTTTGCACTAAAGGCCAAAGATATTCATCGACCATTCGTATTCATTTAAACACGCTTCATCTTCAGACTTCACAGCCAAAGATATTCTTGAAATCATTCATCTTTGACTCACAAAAGCAAAGATATTCAATAATATCATCATTTAAGACCGAGGATGATGAAAAATATTTTAAAGAGCGAATCCGGTGAAACAAAATGACAAGGATTAAGGATTAAGGATTCGTACTTTGTTTTATCCATGTCCAACAATACCTCAAAAATAATCATAGTGGTGTAAAATTGAGAATAATCAAAACATGGATACAATCAAAGCTAGTATCCAAAATAGATATTTTAGGCGAAAAGAAAAATTTTCATTTTTAAATTGAATAGTCTTATAAATGATTCGTGAATATGGTCAAGTATACGTGAATAATCTTAGTATACGTGAATAGTAAGAATCAAACACCAAAAGATAGAAATTCCACAAAACATCTTCACGCTTACATGAATAGTACTCGTGAATAGTAACTCGTGAATAGTAACTCATGAATAGTAACTCGTGAATAGTAACTCATGAATAGTAACCCCGATATGAAAAGTTCCAAATTTGATAAAACTTCAGATCACATTTTTCAAAGATAATGATATGAAGAAATAATATCATTACGAAAAAAAATAATATCCCTTACCTCGAAAGCGATTGCCGGAAGGAAAGGTCGGAAGTGATCTTTGAATGAAACTTGTCTTGTAATAAAGAACTCTCAAAGTATCTAAATACTCACAAAATACGCTCAATAATATAGAGAGAAGAGAGAAAACTTTGTTTCGTGTGATTTTCAATTTAACTTAAGCCCTCTATTTATAGGAAAATGTTAGCTTACGCCAAGGATTTGACCACTGTGCGATGGCTTTTACCGCTACTATTGCCACCCACCACATTTGAAATAAAATTCAGCACATTTTTCACCAACCACAAGTGGGGCCCACTCAATTCTAGAATTTTCCACCAAAATCAATTATAAACCTAATTTAGAATCGGACACCTCTTAAAATTCATAACAAATCATTCGTGAATTTTAACGGTTCAAAATTTGTGGACATATACTCAACTTATGTATGTATAACATACCCAAAATTACCACAATCCAAATTGGTCGGATTAAAAATTATAACCCCGCAATATATCTCAAAACCCCGATTTAATTTTTAATACCTCCAATCAGATAAAATACGATAAAACACCTCAACATTAATTCCTTCATTAATAACCACATAAATAAATCCATCATTTATATTCATATAAAATAAATATTTCTTATCATATGAATCAATAATTAATTATTCACAAATAATATTACGAGAATCACAATTATGACAACCAGCCGCCTTAAGGAAAGAGGGCTTTCGATAAGGATCTCTCCTTATCAAGCGCAATTAGGTGACCAAACCTCTCCTTAGGCGTAACTTTCTAGACATTGCCAATAATGTTATCTAATAATATTATTCAAATAATATGAATTATTGATCCGATAATGGGAAATATCAAAGGTGACAATTATTGAACAACAATAATATAAAATATCAACGCAGCAATTATGAATCAATAAAATAAAATATTGAGCAAAGAACTCATCGTGAAAATTATTGAGTAAGTGCCATCTTACGTAAGGATCAATAATTCAATAATCTTGCGTAATATCACAAAGCCATCTTCTGTAAACTGAATGCCGTATTATCGTGATTTTAACCACCGTATTCCAATGCCTTAATCTGTGAATAACTACGTGAATTATTTATAACCACCCAAACTTTACGCTTTCGTTTTTCTCATCCAATCGGCTTTCGTTATGGGGCTTGCTACCACATGGTAGCTGGCCGTCGCATTTAATATTCCCGACAAAGATTTAATATTCCCGCGACCAAACGAATATTCCCAAACTGAGACGAATATTCCACGACCAAACGAATATTAAAGCAAAATGAATATTTTATAACCACTTGCTTATTTTGAAATATTTGCGTATTTAACCCTTAACTATCCACATTAATCAAATCAACCCTTACTTATTTCAAGATAATAAATAAAGAAATTCCTTTTATTTAAAAAAAAATTTCGGGGTCTTACAAATATCATTATCTTTGAAATGTTGATCTCAAGTTTTATCAAATTTGGAACTTTTTCATGTCGGGTTATTTATTCATGAGTTACTATTCACGAGTTACTATTCATGAGTTATTATTCACGAAGTTACTATTCATAAAGTACTATAAGCTAAGCGTGAAGATGTTTTGTAATTTCTATCTTTGGTGTGTCGGAGTTTTATTCACGATATCGGCACTATTCAACCTAAAAATAAAATTTCTTCTTTTCGTCAAAATATCTATTCGGATACTAGCTTTGATTGTATCCATGTTTTGATCATTCTTGAATTTTACACCACTATGATTATTTTTGAGGTATTTTTTGGAATGGATAAAACCAAGTACGAATCCTTAATCCTTAATCCTTGTCATTTTGTTTCCTTTGGATTCGATTTTCTTTAAAAATATTTTCATCATCCTCGGTCTTAAATGATGATATTATTGAATATCTTTGGCACCAGAAGTGCAAAGATGAATGATTTCTCAAGAATATCTTTGGCCATGTAGTCAAAAGATGAATGATTCGAAGAATATCTTTGGCCCAGTAGGCAAAAGATGAGCGGTGTTTAAATGAACATACCGATGATGAATATCTTTGGCCTTTAGTGCAAAAGATGAGCAGTGTTGAGATGAACATGACTGGATTGATGAATATCTTTGGCTTGTAGTTAAAAGATGAATATTTGATTTGAGATGAATATTGATTGATGTTACAGGATAAAATATTGATGATGGACCGTTAAATTTACATAGATTATAGTAGATTTCATCTCTACGTAACTCTTCTATGAATTATTATTTCATTCATGCGAATATTGATCCGAAACTTGTTTGTCTATCAGATTCTATCGATTTTCCTCGTTGAGACTAACGATAATTTGTTGTATATTATCTTAGTCATAGTATTCTTTCTTGGGCTAGTTGAGCTCACCCTTTTCCTTGTTGTTCCATTTTTCTTCTTCTGAGGCGAGAATGTGTAGCGAAGTCTTTAGTCGGGTATGGAATGAAGGTTCTAGAGAGAGTTGTTTAGTAGTCCTCACCATTTTGTAAAATAATATATCGATAAATGTGATGGGATTTATTTGAGTATAGATATTGTCTAAAAGATAATATTTGTATTTAAACTCACAGCTTTTTCTTGTTGTAATAATAAAGTTGTAGTTGTTTAAATACCATGTATTTGGCATTTCGGAATGGGTGTGGTGTATACTATTTTAAGGCGGCGCGGTACTGGTATCGAGCTTAGGATATGATCTGCATGAGATCGGGAATAAAACTAGGAGGAGAGACAGTAAATCCTTCCGCTAGTGTGTCCTACCCAAGCTTATTTGTTGGTTGGTCATATTATAGGGGTATTATGTGATTTGTTAATTTATTTAATTAACCCTTGTTTTATGATAGTTTTTTTAGAATGGGTCAGCGAGAACGTTAACAATGGAGTGAATGAGATCGTGGAGACACCTCTAATCGCCAACCGGGATAATGTGATGTCGGTGAAGAAGGAATTAGAGATATCCATGTGGTGAGTGAAGAATTGATAGTTGACCACGAGATAATCGCAGAGGTAACGGTGAGTGAGGAAGAAGAGGAAGAAGAGGTACCAAGAGAGTTTATTAGAGGTATTTTATGATCGAAATATAGAATTGCAAAATCGTATTCATGAGTTAGAAGAAGCGAAATTAAAGAATTGCGAGGCAAATTGGAGCAAAAGGATGCAACGATTCAAACTTGTGTTACCCGATCACGTGATCTTGAATGAAGCGGCTCTTTGGGAGTATAAGATAATAAAGCTGGAATGCGAGTGAAAGAAGAAATAAGCGAACAGTGAGAATGAGTGATGCATGGGTAAAAGTTTGCATTTGACGGCGTTGATATTATGGAAAGAGATGTCCAATCTAAAAGAGAAGATTTAACGATGGACTCGGAAGGCGTCGGCAACAACAACACCATCAACAAATTCTAGGGAAGAGAACGATCGCCAGTTAGATCTTTCTGAGATGTGGAGAGGAGGGACATATAAGGTCAAACTGTTCAAAGCCTTCCAAGGTATGCTATAATTGTGGAAAAGAAGGACATATTTCGAGATTAGACGATATCGAAACCCGATCCAGCGTGAATGGTGACTCAAAAAGGATGTCCCGGAAAAGTCAAAGTCGATGGTTCTTGGAAGAGAGTTTGTCGTGATAGAATTCGAAATGTGAGGAAACGAACGAAGTTATACAGGTTAGTTAATTATAAATTCTTGAAGTTTATACCTTACTAGATCATTCTGGTTCTACCCATTCTTTTATCTCTCTTTGCTTTGCGCTCAACGTTTGAACTCGACTACGAGAAATTAGACTTTGACCTATTTATGGAGAATCAGTTAGAGAAACTTTCATTACATCCTCATTGTTTAGAAATCTTGTTTGATTCAGTTGTTAGCCTATCACATTACACGTTAACCTTATTTCTATAGAGATATTTGCTTTTGATGTGATTTAAAAAGGTTAATCTCATCGTGCCAAATTGATTGCTTTTTGTAAGGTTGTTAGTTTTCATATTCCTAAGAACTCGTTATTCGAATTCAAGCAATCGAACCATTAGAATCAAACATTTTCATATCAAGCCATGAAGTCATTCGCTTATTACGGATGTCAAGTTTTCTTAGTCCATGTTATGGATTTGAATAAAGACACGCCGATTTGAATAATATTCACGTTGTTATTGATTTTTCGATGTATTTCTGAAGAATTTCTTCGGCTTACTCCCAAAGCACGATATTAAATTTTGTATCGACTTTGAACCCTAAGACAAAACTCATTTCTAAAATCTCATATAGAATGGCTCCTATTGAACTTCGGAGTTAAAATTCAACTATAAATTTGGTATTCGAGCCTTTATCTTGTGACTTCTTTGTGGAATTCACTAAGCCGAACTCTCTATAGGGGCGTCATATTAAGTGCGATATAGTAAATCGATAGGTGTCATTGTGACGTCTTTATCCAGATTGGGATATGAGTCACGAATGAGAGCAACCTAAGTCGATAATCTAAATAACGTAGCTTTCAGAAGCTTAGTTGGTTATTATCGGAGATTCGTTGAAGGATATTCTCGAATCACTATTCCATTATCGCAATTTGACTTCAAGAGAGATACAAAATTCCGAATGGAGCAAGGAATGTGGGAAGAGCTTGAAGAACTCAAGAGGAGACTCATTTCAAGACATGTTTCACCATGCCATCCTCGGAAAAGCGAGCGTGGTAAGCGGCGTGTTGAGTAGAAGATCGATATACAAATCGAAGTCGATATTGTCAAAGACTAATTTCATTATAATTTACAAATAATAGAGATGGAGATGAAAACTCTAGGTACCAGCGTGATGATATCTGAGTATAATCGACTTTAGTTAAAATTTCGCTTTCAAGCCACCAATGGGCAGGATGCGTGCGTATGAAGAGGAAAGTACAAGAAGGAGCTATTAGGGCGAATTGATGAAGAAGGAATACTTGAGTCCACTCTAGACTTTGTGTTCTAACGACTACGATTTGAGGTACAAGATTATGATGGAGCACCTGATACACCATTTGCAATCCATCCTCGAAGTACTAAAATGTATCGTGATCTTCACATACATTTTGGTGGAACAATATGAAGAGAGATTGCAAAGTTTATCTCGATGTGTTTAACTTGTCGGCGTGTAAGGCTGGAGACATCTGGTAAAGAGATTCCAGAACCACTGAGATTTCGGAATGGAAGTCAGGGAACACATTACCATGGATTTAGATTACGGGTCTTCCTACGGTTTCTCAAGGCATCAATCTTTATTTGGGTTATTGTTGATAGATTAACCAAGTCCGCTCATTTCTTGCCGAAAATCTGGAGACTTATTCCTTGAGCGTCTTCTTTTAGTATATGACGTGAATGAGATTGTGAGGTTTAAGCACGCCCGTGTATCCATAGTTTTGGATAGTGACCAAGATTCACTTCATGATTTTGGGTTAGAAAGCTATGGGCGCAATTTACGATTCAGATTTTGTTAGTTTGTAATATTCATAACGCAATCAAATTGCATAAAATTAAGCGAGCGTGTAAAATCGAGAGTTAAAAAATTTACAAACCATATACGGATCATCCTTTATGCATAATTATTAATTAAACGAAAAGATAAAGAATAAAATCATACCAAGAAATCGAAGCTTCCTCGTATGCAAGTCACCTCCAAATCCTTTCGCGTTCAATCTTGAATCTAGGGTTTGGTTCCTTCCTTTGATCGGCGTTAGCCACCCAAATGTTTGGCTCTTGAGGTGATCCACCGAGGAAGAATAAAATTGAAGAAGATGGGTGTTATGGCTAACCTAGTTTTATCTCTATAGAAAGGCATACTCCCAACAACTTGGAATTATTACGTACTTTGTTAAAGTCAATAACCCATTATTACCCTACCCGTAATAAGACTCCTCTTATTTATAGATGTGGGCAACCCATCTTAACAATTAAGGAATTGAGTTTTAATTAATTAATTCTTTTAATTAATTAAGCTCCCTAATCTTATTAGGATAATTGATTAAACTCCTTTAATTAATTTTCCTTCCTAATCCAATTAGGAATAAATGAGTACTTATATTAAATTAATTCCTAAACTCTTTTAGAAATTAAAATAATAATAATTGTAATAATATTAATAAGACTCCTCTTATTAATTTATATTTAATATTTCTAAAATATTAAATAATAAATATTAAGCTATTTAATTTATTCTATCACCATAGATTAAATTAAATATACATAACATATTATTACGATTATGCCATTAACTTCTTAAATAATTATTCTTCCTTTTTATGGTGTGACCTTTTTAGGTTCTTGACATTAAAACGGTCATGAATAAATCAATTAGAACAATTTAATCTTATTTAAATAAATAAATTAAACAATTAATTTATTTAAATAATATTTATTCTACAATAAGGATAAATTCTCTCAGCGATCAACGCACTTTCGGATAATATAGATTTCAACATTAATCGTTAAAGAACCTTTGAGTAAATAATTACTGTGACAATTCAATCCTTCCATCTGATGTCCCAATTAAATATAAGACATGGAATTCATTGTAAAGTCTTATTTTATTTAATTATATGTATTTCGATCCTTAAATGCTAACTCCAAATAATGCAAATTAGAAACTCCTTTCTAATTTCATTACGCCTTATTGCCAAGGACTCTTGGGTTGTCGTTTATCGAATCACATAGGACATTTCTCTTCTTTTATTGAAGTGGTAGATTCTTTATTGATCGTACATTATCTCCGTGTACAACTTATTATACCCAAGCATACCCTTTGATATACCACAAGGGTCTTAAGAATAAGTCAAAGTATAACTCATCATACACAAGATACTATGATGATCTCAAGTCCAAGGATCACATGACTACTATCACTACTGAGAATTCCTATTAATGCGAAATAAAACTCCATTAGGTATTCAGCAGCGAAGCCCGCTCGGTGTATTTATTCTCACAATAAGCACCTACATACTTGCTTTAGTGTCTCCACACAAATGATCAGTTAGATCAATCATCCTCATCCAACGAAACAAGCGTATGTACCCGATCTATCCGATTCCACTAATCCCCGATTTAGTAATCCAACGATTGGGAACTATTTTAGTTTTAAGCTTCTAAGAATTTAGATCTCATTAGAATGATCATCATCATTATTCTAAAAGCATCGCTTAAAACTACGGGTTTATCACGTATAATAAAAGCGGCATCATGTAGATAATTAAAACCTTTAATAAATTAATACTTTTTTTATTAATAAATGAATAAGATTGTTACAAAGTATATGCTTTATCATCAAACGTGATTGGCTTTGTGCATACTACTTTCATTTGGCATATACCATCCTCAAACGGATGGGCGATCGAAAAGGACTACTCAAACTCTTGAAGATATATTAAAACTACATGTCACTAGATTTCAAAGGAAGTTGGGATAAGTACTTTGCCATTGGTGGAATTCTCATACAACAATAGTTATTAAACAAATATAGGCATGGTTCCATTCGAAGCATTATATGGACAAAATGTCGTTCTCCAATATGTTGGGATGAGGTGGGTGAAAGCAACATTGTTGGGACCCGAGTTAATGCATTATGATATGACTAATGATTCGACAACGATACAAACCAGCACAAAGATCGACAAAAGAGTTATGCGGATCTTCATCGAGAAGGATGTGGAATTTAATGTAGGGATCATATATTATTGCGAAGTTGCTCCATGGAAGCGGAGTTACAAGATTTGTAGGAAGAGGAAAGCTCAAATCCACGATTTATTGGTCCATTTCAAATTCTTGATGAGAAGTAGGAAATGTAGCCTATGTAGACATGCGTTACCTCCAAGTATGTCTCGTGTTCGATAATGTGTTTCATGTATCGGTATTTCGTAAAATGTGAAAGACCCGAACCACGTTATAGAAGTTAGAACAGGACGAGATAGCCAGAAGACTTAACGTGTGAGGAGGTACTGCCAAGATCTTGGATAGGAAGGGAGCACGTCCCACGCTACAGAAAAGTCATACCACAAGTTAAAGTTTTGTGGAGGAATCATGCTTTATAGAGGAAATGACCGGGAATTGGAAGCGGAAATGAAAGTGAGGTATCCTCACCTTTTTGAAACACAGAATACGTCACGCCAATTTCGAGGACGAAATTTGCGCATGAGGGGAGGTTGTAAGACCAGAAATTTTTTTAAATAAAAGGAATTTCCTTTATTTATTATTTTGAAATAATGAAGTTGATTTGATTAATGTGGATAGTTAAGGGTTAAATACATAAAATATTTCAAAATAGCAAGTGGTTATTAAATTTTCATTTTGTCGGGGAATATTCGTTTGGTCAAGTGGAATATTCGTCTTGTCGGGGAATATTCGTTTGGTCGTGGAATATTAAATACTTCGTGTGGAATATTAATATTTACGATAGCAAGCGATGTGTGGCCCCATAATGGAAAGCGGATTGATGAGGAAAACGCACAAAGTTTGGGTGGTTATAAATACTTGGTAGTAGTTATTCTGAGATTAAAATATTGGAAAACGGTGGTTAAAAAATACGATGTCTGGCATGGTTGCCACGATGCTACCAGCGGTATTGTAATTGTTGAATTATTGATTCTACGTAAGATGGCATTACTCAATAATTTTCCACGGTGAGTTCTTTATTCAATATTTTATTTTATTGATTCGATAATTGTCTGCGTTGATATTTTATATTATTGTTGTTCAATAATTGTCAATTCTTGGCGATATTTCCCATTATCAGATCAATAATTCATATTATTTGAATAATATTATTAGATAACATTATTGGCAATGTCTAGAAAGTTACGTCTAAGGAGAGGTTTGGTCACCTAATCATGCGCGCCAAGAGGAGAGATCCTTATCGAAAGCCCCTTCACTCGGGAACTTGAAATTGTTGTCATAATAAATGTGATTCGTAATATTATTTGTGAATAATTAATTATTGATTCATATGATAAAGAAAATATTTATTTTATGTGGATATAAATGATGGATTTATTTATGTGGTTATAAATGAAGAAATTATTGATGAGGTGTTTTATCGGTATTTTATCAGTTGGAGGTATTAAAAAAATTAAATCGGGGTTTTGAGATATATTCATTGGGGTTATAATTTTTAATCCCACCGTTGGATTGTGGTAATTTTGGGTATGTTATACATACATAAGTTGAGTATATGTCCACAAATTTTGAAATAGTTAAAAATTCACGAATGATTTGTTATGAATTTTAAGAGGTGTACGATTCTTAAATTAGGTTTATAATTGATTTTGGTGGAAAATTCTAGAATTGAGTGGGCCCCCTTGTGTGGTTGGTGAAGAAAATGTGCTGAATTTTATTTCAAATGTGGTGGGTGGCAATAGCAGCGGAGTAAAAGCCATCGGTGGCAGGTCGTCAAGTCTCGCTTCGGTACGGGCTAACGTTTTCCTATAAATAGAGGCTAAGTTAGAATTGAAAATCACCGTAAACAAAGTTTTTCTCTTCTTCTCTATATTATTGAGCGTATTTTGTGAGTATTTAGATACTTTGAGAGTTGCACGCTCAAGATAAGTTTCATTCAAGATCACTTACTCCACCTTCCTCCGGGCGCATCGATTCTTCGAGGGTGGATATTATTTTTTTTCGTAATGTATATTATTTCTTCAATATCATTACGCCTTAAATGTCGATCTCAAGTTTTATCAAATTGGAACTTTTCATGCTCGGGTTACTATTCATGAGTTACTATTCACGAAAGTTACTATTCATGGTTACT
>CM035171.1:21588261-21788261 GCA_020205615.1 Panax quinquefolius
GCTTACGTGCATAGATGGACTGTTGATTGGTATGATTATGACCATGGATTATTCGATATAATCATGACCGTAATGTTACAAATAATATGATAAAAGTCCTTATTGGCCCGTAGTGCATTGATGGACATATGTTGGTATGATCATAACAATGCGTTCTCTTCGGCCAAGGGTGTAAAGATGAATTATTGTTTGGCATGATCATGACCATTGGTGAAAAGACGAATATCCTTGGCCCGTAGTGTATGGATAATTCGTGGTCGTGATACTAATGAATATCATTGGCCCGTAATGCATGGATAATTTATGGATGTGATACTAACGAATATCTTTGGTCGCAGTGCATGGATAATTCAGTGATGTATTGAGCTGAGTCTCAGCGATAAAATATTGATAATAAACTTTTAATTCGTAGAAGATAGTAGATATCATGCTCTACTTGACTCTTCTAAAATATGAGTTTAATGTCTTTGGCACATGGTGCAAAGATGAATCTGTTAATGAATATTTTTGGCCCGTAGTGCAAAGATGAATTTTTTTGTATGATTATGAACATGAACTGTGATTTGGTATAACCATGATCTTTGATGTTTCAGGCAAAGACAGGTGATAAAAATTATATTCGTCCTGGGTGTGAAGAGGAATTTAGAATCACAATTATGATTATGAGTTATTCACATGATTGTGGACATGAACTGTTGATTGATGTTACATGGATAAAACATTGTTGGTGGACTTTTAACATGTAGAAGATAATAGACTTTATGGTCTATTTGACTCTTCTAATGGATTGCTCGTTCTGCTGCCACTATGATTGAAAAATTTTATCATCTACCATATTTTCCAAATCTCTGATGAAGAAGGCTATTGATAATTTAATTATCTTTAGTCATGATATTCTTTATTGGGCTAGTTGTGCTCACACTTTTGCTTCACAATTCTTTTCAAGTAATAAAAATGTAGCTGGGTCGGGCAGGGGTAACAGGGGAATAGAACAATGGTCTATAGCTGTTGAGGTTTCTCCTAAAATAGTATGAAATTTTTTTTTATTGAGAATTATAGATAAGTGTGTCGTATTTTATACATCATTTTAACTGTTGATTTTGGTGAACCGAATAGGGTGAGGTGAACCCAACTTTAGAAGGGCATTTTTGCCACTATCATACAAGATGTCTAATGACAGGCGACTTCGTGTTATCATAAGACAGGGTTGTGCACATGCACTTGCTGATTATATCTATGAGCACTACCTATATAATATTGGAGTTTGGTTGAAATATAATTCTCCATTGGAGACAATGGAGATAATTATATGTCAAGAGAAGACTTACCATTGAAAAGAATATGATAGTCATCTTCTCATTTTTCTTTGGGGTCTATTGGGTCAACCAAGGATAATTCTCGAGTCATATGATATCTATCATAAATTCGATGCATGGCCTCTCATGTACGAAGGTTTCCTTGAGAATTTTCCAAAGATTTTAATTTCTAAAACAATTATTGACTGCACTTTTATGTAAAGTACCATTGTAAGGTGTTGTGGTCGAGGCGCCATGAGAGTTACATATATTTATATTAAAATTAACAACTTATGTATTGTCGTACTCTGTTCGACAGTTCAACAGTTGTATAAATGAAATTTGTATTTGATTTCTGTAATGTGATATCTGACGACTCAAAATGGATCGTGTGAACCTATTTTGGGGGCGTCACACCTAAGCACATGGGCATATCAGTTGCAAGAAATATTTAACAACTATAATTGTCCACTTTATAATAGCCCAACTAGAGGTATAAACTGTATTCTTCAACGTTGGTTCATTTAGTACAATGTACTAGTTTTAGTTTATTTTTACCTTAAGCTAAATAGTAATAATTTAGGTTTTTCAAAAATTAAATTTTAAATCTTGAATTCGAAGTTGTAGTACAGTAGATCCATGTAAAAAACAGATGGAATAACCTAATACCATTAGGTCCATTAATTACCTTCTAATTTGTGAGAAGGGAATAATAGTCTTTTCAAATAAAACAACAAAATAATAAAAGAAATTAGAAAGGAAAATCATAAAAAGAAAAGGAAAAGATATATTCTTTCTATTACATCTTCATCCTCCCTCTTCCTTGAAACCAACTCTCCCTCCCATCCCTCCTCATTATCCTTGATTTACCCTCATTAAAGCTATGCATCAGATGGATCAACCTTCCCTACAATTGCTACTAAATTAAAAGTTGGTTTGTGGGTTTAGATATTTAAATTTAAATAGATAGATTCAATAAAAAAATTATGATAAAATAATTTCTAAAAATAGAAATTTATTTATTTTTGACAAAAGTATTTTGAAATTTAAAATATCTATTTACTATAAAGGCTTTCAAAGAGATTAAAATATTTTAAATTTTAATTTGACAACGCTTTTTAATTTATCACACCAGCATGCATATTGAGCTCTTAATCTATTTTGTCCAAGTATAAAAGGATAATATTAGTTGTCTCAAATTTGAGACCCAACCTTTAAAGAAATGAAGGATTTCCATGTTTGTTTATTGTTTGTGAGTTTTAGTAATTAATTTTTTTTTTTAAACCCCTTTATGAAGAGTACAATATAATCTCATAATCAAGTATATTATCACACTATTACAATATCAAAAGCCAATTAAGTTTCATTAGAGGAAGAAAAAATAAACTCACAAACTAATAAGCGTTGCATAAAGAGAAAAGTCTCACCAGAGGAAAAATAAACTCACAAACAAATAAGCCTTGCTTTTCTAAAGTTAAAGAAATGTTCACTTTTCAACAAGCAACTATTGTTTTAGGATTCTATATAAACCTTTTGTAAAGTTGTCACTTTCTACTTTAAATGTAAAAAATACTCCTTGAGGCATGTTTGTTAGTTTGTTCTATTTCTTGCAAGAAAAAAGTTTTGTTCTTTTAGTAATAACAACTTGGCTTCAAGAAAGGAACTTCAAAGGTAGAATTCATAAAAGTTAACGAAAATGTTGATTAAGATACACGTGCGAAAGGCAAGACTTTCACCTCATAAATTAGGACTAGTATTGTATTTTTGACTTTATTTAATTGAATCAAAATCGTTTAAGGTACCATAAACCCAATTCATTTTCACCAACCCAAAAAATTATGATTGAAAGTATTACTGGATAAATGTTTTTTAAGTCAATCTATCTTAAATCAACTTACAAGTGAGTCAATCAACCAATTTTTTTTATAGTAAACTCATTATAATTTTGTTTACTTACAAATTGTTAGAAAATCCGTTAAATCATGTTGACTTTAAACAAAAATACACATAAGCTGATGAGTTGTAAAAAAAAAAGCTTATGTGCCAAAGATTATCCTACGTGACCTTTATTATGTGGTTTTGGAGGAAAATTTTTATGAAGAAAATGAAAAAAATATTTTAAAGTATAATATAAATTAGAAAAGTTAGCCAAAAAAAACAAAAAATATATATTTAATTATTTTTATAATTAATATCAAATGATTTTTATTTAATCAAGTGACAGATAAATATAATTAAGGAAATTGTAAAACATAAAACTAAAAATTTGCTAATTAAAATTAAGGGGAATTGAAAGTTTTTTTAAAAATAAAATAAAATCAAAAAAATTAAGAAAAAAAATATGGAAAAAATAATTTTTTTACTTATTTTTATAATTAATATAAAAATAATTTCTTAGGTAAGGCTTAAATATAATTTCAAATGAATTTTTTACATTTATTAAATGTCATACACATTTTTTTTTCTCTCTCTCTCTCCCATTTCATCAAGCAAAGAACAATCAAATGCAAAATGAGATCAAAATCTATAATCAGAAGCAACCACAGACTTAAATGAACGATTAATTTGTTGAATTGAAGATTGAAGAAATTATTGAAAATATTTTCAATTAAATCAATTATCTCTCCCCCGTACACCAATATCTACATGTAGACACTCGAAATTTCGCATTCCTGTTACTAACTATACAAGAGGGCAGAAATGTCTTTAGTCCCCGGAAACAACCCCAGGAGATCATTAAACCAGTTCCCCGGAGAAAACCCCGGGAAATCATCAAACTAGTCCCCGGAGACAACCCCGGGAAACCATCAAACCAACCCCGGAGGATCAAATCAACTTCAGAGACAAACTTGAGGATAGACAGAAGTCAACAACTGTTAAACCCTGGAGACAACCATGAGGAAAGACAACTGCAACACATCAAGCCCAAAAATCAAACTGGAAGGACAAAAGAGTAATTTTGCCAACTCAACATCAAATCAAATTACCATGAAGAAGGTCATGCAGAACCATAACAACAATCCCGAGTGAAAACGATGCAAGATAGCTCAACGGATAGATTGTGAAGACTCAAAGATTTGGCCATGGACCTATCTTCTCGGATTCAAAAAAGTTCAAATCTCATGTCATTGTGTAACTCTCGAAAAGGGCTTTTCGAAAAGGTATATCACACCTCCATCGGGTTCTCGGATTGAAAGTTATGAAGGTTCAAACAGACTGCGCGTTGGTCGTAGTGCACACACTTCGAGACGACGAGACACCGGTAAGACCCACCAGTCGGTTCGGGTAGACTCATGGTACATCATGAAATGAACTTCATGATTGTTTGGGTCTATATATACACCCTCCCCCCTTTGGCTTCTAAGAGAAAATTAGGCAATAAGAGGGCCCAAGCAAGAGAAATTGAGGCTAGAATAGCTGAACGGAGCTCAAATTGTGCTCTAATTCTTGTAAAACTTCTTTTTAAACACTCATATACATATATACTACAACATATCAAGTTTTAACCGGTGGAAAACAAGTTTTGAGGCGTCAAAAGCCGTTCGATATCCATTCTCGTGTCTAACTGTAAGATTTCGCCATATTTAACTTCTTAGCTTGCTTTAATACGCATATAAGTGCTTTATACAACTTTTGAACGGTTGATATTCATTAGATCTAAAGTTTTAATCGTTCATTTCTTGTAAATAGTCAATATTTGAGTTGTATTGACTAAATCTGTACTGGATCTAGCCAGATAAAACTTTTAACCGGTTTAAAGGTTGTGAAACCTGAACTCGGAAGCTAGAATGGCTAAGATATGTACAGATCTAGTTTTTTTTTCTTGTTTTTATAAATATTTAGCAACCACGCGGCCCTAGACTTGTATCTAGAGGAAGCTGGAAGCTTAAGCGTATGCAAGGATTTGACTGATGAATCCTTTGTTTTGCGACGTATAGTGTAAATATATCTGTTTAGTTTTAGTATATTTGCTATGTAGGCTATTTATGTGATATCATGTGAGCCTAGGAGCCATATGATCTAAGATCCAGCTGACGAATCTAGATCTTGTTCCCATGATGGACCCTTTTCAGTTGTTCAACTAGCTTGCAAATTTTGTAATTGTAAATATAGAACCTTAAAACGGTTATCCAGATTTAAGGTCCTCGTAATAGTGAAAACCTTATGTGTAGTGCTCAGGGATACTTTGATGGCTTTCATGCCCATAAGGAGCCCGTCACTTATATATATATATATATTATTTTGTCAAAGATGCTTCGCATCTCGAGAATAAAATCAAAACAAGTCGAATATTGAATAAAATGAAAGTATCAAAGGTCTCAATTACTATATAAGCATAAGGATTTGAAAACTTGTTTTCAAAACATCATTTTATATGTCTCGTATTAAAACTGAACTTTTATACAAGTCAAAACCCTTTGTATATAGGTGCAAAAGAGGCATAACATTACTTCCAAATAAAGCACTTAGGCCCAATTAAACTGCAATGCACACACACATATACACATAAATTAGGGAACAAAAAGCGCGGTAACCGTGTTTCACGAAAGCCGGGGGGGGGGGGGTGCCTAACACCTTCTCCCCGCTTAATCAAGCCCCCGAACTCTATGAATCTTTGTTTCCAATACAAATTAAACAGAGTCCAATATTGGGCCATATTGCAAAATCTTTTTAAACTTGGTTGAGTTGGTACAACCATTTAACCCATACCAACTGATGACTTTGTCTAATCCGGACCAATAAAATCAAATATTTTCGAATCGTCGACATTCTATGTCGGTCTTTTTACTGAAAACCTCACCCTTCAGATCAAACAAACTCACATAGAAAACATAAAGGGTTAGAAACAGATAGAAAGAGGGAGATAAAATGTGACGCCCCTAAAAGAGGTCCATACAACCCAATCTGAGTCGCCAAATACATGGTACAAAAAATAACTACAACTTCATTATTACAATTGTCGTGCAAAATACGACAACACATATGCTGTGAGTTTAAATACAAATATTATCTTCTAGACAATATCCAAACTCATATAAGTCCTCATTACAATTATTGATACACTTTTTTACAAAATAGTGAGGACTGCTAAAACAACTGCCCTGAAACATCACTCCATACCCCGACTAGTTCCCGCTATATTCTCGCCTCCTGGTAAGAAAAATGGAACAAAAAGGAAAAGGGTGAGCTCAACTAGCCCAGTAAAAAATATTATGACTAAGATAATGTAGAATAAATTATCGTTAGTCTTTAATAAATCAGATAAAATATAATGGACACCAAGTTTTTGATCAATATTCGCAGCGGAAATAACAATTCATTAGAAGAGTTAAGTAGAGAATGAAGTCTACTATCTTCTATAATTTAAAAGTCCATTATCAATATTTTATCCCTGTAACATCAATCAATATACATCCTGAATCAAATATTCATCTTTGCACTGCGGGCCAAAGATATTCATTTGTATCACCAGTTTGTCATGTTCATCTCAACACATGTCCATCTTTGCACTACGGACCAAAGATATTCATCAAGTAATCATTCATCTTTGCACTACAGGCCAAAGATATTCAGTTATATCACCATTTAAGACTGAGGATGATGAAAAATATTTTAAAGAAAACGAATCCAGTGAGATAAAAGGACAAAGATTAAGGATTCGTACTTCAGTTTATCCAAGTTCAAAAATATTCCATAATAATCAATTGTGGGGAAAAATTCAAGAATGAAGATCAAAACATGGATATAATCAAAGATAGTAACCATAATAGACAACTTGGACCAAGAAAAGAAAATTTAATTTTTCTGTGAATAGTGTCGTATACGTGAATAGTAACTCATACACAAAAAGGTAAAAATTTCATAAGAAAAATCATACTTCATGAATAGTACTCATGAATAGTATCGTATTCATGAATAGTGTCGTATACGTAAATAGTATCGTATACGTGAATAGTAAACTCGACATGAAAAAGGTAAAAATTTCATAATAAAATTTATACCAATATTTCGGTATAATAATATTAAAAGAAATAACATCATGTACGAAGAAAATAACATCCCTTACCTCAAAAGAATAGTACTTCTGACTAAAATATCGGATATAATGCTGAAGAAAACTTGCACTGCTTATCAACTCTCAAAGTATCTAAATACTCACAAAAATAAGCTCGATATTATAGAGAAAGAAATATTTGATTCTGGTGTGATTTTCATTTCTAACTAAGCACCCTATTTATAGAAAATGCTTAGCACATCAGGATTGACAAAATCCCTTCGGTGGCTTCTACGCACCCCTTCTTTGAAAAATGAGCACACCACTTTTGAAATAATTCTCAGCACATTTCACACCAACAAAGGACAAGAGTGGGGCCCACCCATATTTTTAAAAAAAATATTTATTTTTAAAACTTCAATAATTCATAATAAATAGCCCTTTTATCAGAAAAATATGAACCTTATGTCTATTCCATATAAAATTTAATTCTCTACAACTTTATAGCAGAAAATATTTTCAAATTCCAAATAGAAAATGACCGAAATCCACATACGGATTATTTTTAATACCTTTATTCCGACAAAATACTTATAAAACACCTCATCATTAATTCCTTCATTTATATCTACATAAAATAAATATTTTCTTATCATATAAATCAATAATTAATTATTCACAAATAATATTACAGAATCACAATAATGACAACCTGGTCGTTCCCAAGAAAGAGGGAGCTTTCTGATAAGGATTTCTCATTACTGGCGCGCAATTAGGTGACCAAACCCCTTTCCTAGACAGATCATCCTTAGACATTGCCAATAATGTTATCTAATAATATTTTTTAAATAATATGAATTATTAATTTGATAATGGGAAATACTGTGCAATGACAATTATTGAAACAACAATAATATAAAATATCAACATAGCAATTATTGAATCAATAAAATAAAATATTGAACAGTAATTACTGTAACAATTATTGAGTAGTGCCTTCTTACGTAAGAATCAATAATCCAAAATCTTGTATGCAATACTGGTGTGCTATTGTTAAACCACGCCAGACATCGTGTACTTTAACCACCGGGTATTCCAACAATGTTAACGGTAACAACTACGCTGTTATTTATAAAAAAATTAAACTTGTCATTTTCTTCATCCGAAATTTTTCCGTTATGGGGCCCACAAATGGCTGCACCATCGTACGAATATTCCCCGACATCAAGAATATTTCACGACAATAATGAATATTTTATAACCACTTGCTTATTTAAAATATTTGCGCATTTTACCCATAACTAACCATATTAATCAACCCCTTACTATATCAAAATAATAAATAGAGGAAATTCAATTTTATTCATAAAAAGTTGGGGTCTTACAACCTCCCCTCCTTATAAAATTTCGTCCTCGAAATTGACGTACGTACCTGGTATTTTGAAAAGGTTAGATACCTCGCTTTCATTTTTGATTCTAACTCCCAGGCCATTTCCTCAATAACATGGTTCCTCCACAAAACTTTGACTTGAGGTATAACCTTTGTGCGCTGGACATGCTCCTTCTTATCCAAGATCATGACAGGTACCTCCTCGTACGTTAAATCTTCAGTTATCTCGTCTGGTTCTAACTCAATAATGTGGTTTGGGTCTTTCACATATTTATGAAGCACAGATATGTGAAAAACATTATGAACACGAGACATGCTTGGAGGTAATGCGAGTCTATAGGCCACATTTCCTACTCGATCAAGAATCTCAAATGGACCAACATATCGTGGATTGAGCTTTTCTCTCTTCCAGAATCTTGTAAATCCCTTCCATGGAGCAACACATAACAATACATGATCCCCAATATTAAATTCCACGTCCCTTCGATGAAGATCAACATAACTCTTTTGTCGATCTTGTGAGGTTTGTATACGTTGCCAAATCATTTGAATCTTTTCCGTAGTCATGCGTACCAATTCCGGTTCCAACAATGTTGCTTCACCTATCTCGTCCCAGCATACTGGAGAATGACACTTTCGTCCATACAACGCCTCGAATGGAGCTATGCCTATACTTGCTTGATAACAGTTGTTGTAGGAGAATTCCACCAATAGCAAGTACTTATCCCAACTTCCTTTGAAATCTAGGACATAGAGTCTTAATAGATCTTCAAGAGTTTGAATAGCCCTTTCTGATTGCCCGTCCGTTTGAGGATGATATGCCGAACTGAATTGTAAATCCGTGCCCATAGCTTTCTGCAAACTAACCCAAAATCGTGAAGTGAATCTTGGGTCACAATCTGAAACTATGGATATTGGCATGCCACGCAATGTCACAATCTCATTCACGTCACATCTGAAAGAGACGTTCAAGGGAATAAGTCTCCCGTATCGGTAAGAAATGAGCAGGCTTGGTTAATCTATCAACAATAACCCAAATCGCATCTATGCCTTGAGAAACCTTGGGAAGACCCATAATGAAATCCATGGTGATGTGTTCCCACTTCCATTTCAATTTATTGGTTAAACAAAAATACACATAAGCTGATGAGTTGTAAAAAAAAAGCTTATGTGCCAAAGATTATCCTACGTGACCTTTATTATGTGGTTTTGGAGGAAAATTTTTATGAAGAAAATGAAAAAAATATTTTAAAGTATAATATAAATTAGAAAAGTTAGCCAAAAAAATAAAAAAAAACAAAAAATATATATTTAATTATTTTTATAATTAATATCAAAATGATTTTTATTTAATCAAGTGATGAGATAAATATAATTAAGGAAATTGTAAAACATAAAACTAAAAATTTGCTAATTAAAATTAAGGGGAATTGAAAGTTTTTTTTTTAAAAATAAAATAAAATCAAAAAAATCAAGAAAAAAAATATGGAAAAAATAATTTTTTTACTTATTTTTATAATTAATATAAAAATAATTTCTTAGATAAGGCTTAAATATAATTTCAAATGAATTTTTTTACATTTATTAAATGTCATACACATTTTTTTTTCTCTCTCTCCCATTTCATCAAGCAAAGAACAATCAAATGCAAAATGAGATCAAAATCGATAATCAGAAGCAACCACAGACTTAAATGAACGATTAATTTGTTGAATTAAAGATCGAAGAAATTATTGAAAATATTTTCAATTAAATCAATTATCTCTCCCCCGTACACCAATATCTACATGTAGACACTCGAAATTTCGTATTCCTGTTACTAACTATGCAGGAGGGCAGAAACGTCTTTAGTCCCCGGAAACAACCCCAGGAGATCATTAAACCAGTTCCCCGGAGAAAACCCCGGGAAATCATCAAACTAGTCCCCGGAGACAACCCCGGGAAACCATCAAACCAACCCCGGAGGATCAAATCAACTTCAGAGACAAACTTGAGGATAGACAGAAGTCAACAACTGTTAAACCCTGGAGACAACCATGAGGAAAGACAACTGCAACACATCAAGCCCGAAAATCAAACTGGAAGGTCAAAAGAGTAATTTTGCCAACTCAACATCAAATCAAATTACCATGAAGAAGGTCATGCAGAACCATAACAACAATCCCGAGTGAAAACGATGCAAGATAGCTCAATGGATAGATTGTGAAGACTCAAAGATTTGGCCGTGGACCTATCTTCTCGGATTCAAAAAAGTTCAAATCTCATGTCATTGTGTAACTCTCGGAAAGGGCTTTTCGAAAAGGTATATCACACCTCCATCGGGTTCTCAGATTAAAAGTTATGAAGGTTCAAACAGACTGCGCGTTGGTCATACGAGCAAGACGTTCAAGGGAATAAGTCTCCCGTATCGGTAAGAAATGAGCAAACTTGGTTAATCTATCAACAATAACCCAAATCGCATCTATGCCTTGAGAAACCTTGGGAAGACCTGTAATGAAATCCATGGTGATGTGTTCCCACTTCCATTTCAGAATCTCAAGTGGTTGCAATGGACCATTTGGTACTTGATGCTCCACCTTTACACGTTGACAAGTTAAATACCTCGAGATAAACTCCGTGATCTCTCTCTTCATATTTCTCCACCAAAATGTATGTCGAAGATCATGATACATTTTGGTACTCCCAAGATGGATTGCAAATGGTGTGTTGTGTGCCTCCATCATGATTCTATGCTTCAAGTCAGAATCGTTTGGAATGAAAAGTCTGGCTTTGACTCGAAGTATTCCTTCTTCATCGATTCTTGATTCTAGAATAATACCTTCTTGTACTTTGTTCTTCATACGCATCAGCTCTGGGTCTGTGGCTTGAGCAACTTTAACGTTATCGATTAAAGTTGGTTCTACTCGTATATTTGATATCATCACATGGGTACTTGGAGCCTTTATCTCTATCTCCATCCTTTGTAAGTCGTATACAATGGGTATTTGTGTTAAAAACATCGCACTCGTACCCGCATACGATCTTCTACTCAATGCGTCAGCTACCACGTTTGCTTTTCTAGGATGATATTGAATGGTATGGTCGTAATCTTTTAACAGCTCGAGCCAACGTCGTTGCTGCATATTGAGTTCTTTTTGGGTGAAGAAATATTTGAGGCTTTTATGATCCATATAAATCTCCACTTTCTCCCCATACAGGTAGGGTCTCCAGATCTTCAACGAGAAAACGACTGCTACCAACTCCAGATCATGAGTATGATATATCCTCTCATATTCTTTGAGTTTTCGCGAGGCATAGGCTATGACTTTCCCATGTTGTATGAGAACACATCCTAACCCTTTGCCCGAAGCATCGTTGTAGATAACAAATCCATTCGAACCAGATGGTATTGTCAGAACAGGTGCCGAAATGAGTCTCCTCTTGAGCTATTGGAAACTCTTCTCGCATTCCTGGCTCCATACGAATTTTGTATCTTTCTGAGTCAGCTGAGTTAACGGAGTAGCGATTCGAGAAAATCCTTCCACGAATCTCCGATAATAACCAGCTAAGCCCAAAAAGCTACGTACTTTAGTCACCGACTTCGGTTGATCCCAACTTTGTATTACTTCAATCTTCTCCGGGTCAACAGATACTCCATGTTTTGACACCACGTGCCTAAGGAATTCTACTTGCTCAAGCTAGAACTCGCATTTCTTCAGCTTGACATATAACTTGTTATCACGAAGCCTTTGAAGTACCAGCTTTAAATGGTGCTCATGATCTTCACGGCTTTTGGAATAGATGAGGATGTCATCAATAAAGACAACAACAAACTAATCCAAATATTCCTTGAACACACGGTTCATCATATCCATGAAAGTAGTAGGAACATTAGTCAATCCAAAAGACATGACTAAGAATTTATAATGCGCGTACCGAGTTTTGAAGGCAGTCTTTGGAATATCCTCAGTTTTAATCTGCAGCTGATGATATCATAAACGAAGATCGATCTTTGAAAAGAATTGTGCTCCTTGTAACTGGTCAAACAGGTCATCAATACGAGGTAGCAGATACCTATTCTTGATGGTGACATGGTTCAACTCTCGATAGTCAATGCAAAGTCGCATACTCCCATATTTCTTCTTTACGAATAAAATAAAAGCACCCCAAGGAGATGTACTAGGACGAATGAAATCGATGTCTAACAACTCCTGTAGTTGGACCTTTAACTCCTGAAGTTCAATAGGATCCATTCGATATGGGGTTTTAGAAATGGGTTTTGTACCAGGTTCAATGTCAATAAAGAATTCAACTTCACGTTCTGGGGATAGACCGAGAAGTTCTTCAGGAAATACGTCAGGAAATTCACTAACAACAGAAATATTATTCAAATCTGACGTATTTTTGTTCAAGTTCATGACATGGGCTAAGAAAGCTTGACATCTGTTTTTCAATAAACGAATGGCTTTATGACTTGATATGACAGTGATTGACTTTAGTGGTTTGGTTACTTGAATTTGCATAACAGGTTGGTTAGGAATATGAAAACTAACAACCATACGAAAACAATCAATTTTGGCGTGATGAGTAGTTAACCAATCAATCCCTAAAATCACATCAAATGCTAGTATTTTCAAAGAAATAAGATCGAATGGTAATGTGATGGTCCTGACTTGAATCAAGCAAGATTTATAAATTATGGATGTAACGAAAGTTTCTCCTAACGGAGTTTCAATAGATAAGTCAAAGTCTAATTTCTCAGGGGTCAAGTTCAAACGTTGAGCACAAGCAGGAGAAATAAAAGAATGGGTAGAACCGGTATCTAATAAGGTATAAACTTCATAAGAGTTTATGATTAGCTTACCCATGATCACTTCGTTCAGGTTCCTCGCATTTTAGACAGTTAGGACAAACGCTCTTCCAGGAACCACCGACTTTGACTTGTTCGGGACAGCCTTTGGAGTCACCATCCCCGTTGGACTTGGTTTCGCTACAGGACAATCTCGAGCTATATGACCTTCCTTTCCACAGTTATAACACACCTTGAATTGTTGTGGCAGTTTGGGCTGATGTGTCCCTTTTTCCCGCATTTATAATATACGACCGGTGGTCGTTCTCCTCCCTTAGAAACAATTGATGTTGGTGCTGACGTCTTCACGTTGTCATTGTTGTACCTTCTCTTTTTACAATCTTCCCCCGACTCGCTTCTTCTACTATCATGACCACGATTACCACCAGAGTGGTTACCGCTTTTGTCTGGATATTTTCCTCCCCGCTGGTTATCATTGTTTTGATGACTGCTGCTACCTGTATGACCCTGGTTGTGGTCCCTCAGTTGAACAAAATCATTATCTCGTTCTAATAATTGAGCTCTATTCACAACATCCGAATATAGAGAAAATTTGTGAGAAATGAGGTATTGACGAATTTTAGGTTTCAAACCTCTTAGAAACATCTACGTCATACGTTCCCCATTCTCTACCAAATGAGGTGCAAACCTGGATAACTCCGCTAACTTAGCCTCGTACTGGGACACAATAATGTTGTTCTGTTCCAGTCTGATAAACTCTACCTCCTTTATATGACGAATACTTTCAGGAAAGTCATTGTCATTGAACAGTTTCTGGAATGCTTCCCAAGACATATTGAGTGCGGCTGGCTGGGTACGCTTCACAGATTCCCAAAAGTAATATGTCTCACCACGGAACATAAAGGTGGCGAATGGAACCTTCTGTTCCTTCGTGCATCCCAAGACATCAAATATCTTGGTAATTTACTTAACCCACATTTTTGCCTTAATCGGATTCGGCTTTCCCAAAAACTCTGGTGGTCCCAACTCTTTGAACTGCTTGGCTGTGATAAGCCGCAGGTTGCTATTATTTCCACCCGTATTTTGTACACGAGTCTCCCTCGTCTGATTTTGCATGAACTACAAAAATCATCTAAACATCACATCATTCATCGTTTGATCGGTGTTGTTGTTTACAGGAGGAACATTGTCGTCCTGTTGCACGTTCTCCTGGTTGGTGATTAAAGGTGTCTCCACGGTCTCATTCACTCCATTATTAACATTTTCAGCTGCCATTCTCAAATACTACCATAAAACAAGTGTTAATTAAAGAAATTGACATTCCACATATTATCCCTATATTTCGACCGACTAATTAAATATAAATAAGCTTAAGTAGGACACATTAGCGAAGTATTTACTCGTCACTCCTTTCCTAGTTCCAACCCCAGATCTCCATCAGAGAGCATATCCCTAAGCTCTGATACCAACTGTGACGCCCTCAAAATAGGTCCACATAAACCATTCTGAGTCGCCAAATACATGGTACATAAAACAACTATAACTTTATTATTACAATTGTCGTGCAAAATACGACAACACATATGCTGTGAGTTTAAATACAAATATTATCTTTTAGACAATATCCAAACTCAAATAAGTCCTCATTATAATTATTGATACACTATTTTACAAAATAGTGAGGACTGCTAAAACAACTGCCCTGAAACATCACTCTACACCCCGACTAGTTCTTGCTATATTCTCGCCTCCTGAGAAGAAAAATAGAACAAAAAGGAAAAGGGTGAGCTCAACTAGCCCAGTAAAAAATATTATGACTAAGATAATGTAGAACAAATTATTGTTAGACTTCAATAAATCAGATAAAATATAATGGACAACAAGTTTTAGATCAATATTCACAGCGGAAATAACAATTCATTAGAAGAGTTAAGTAGAGAATGAAGTCTACTATCTTCTATGATTTAAAAGTCCATCATCAATATTTTATCCATGTAACATCAATCAATATACATCATGAATCAAATATTCATCTTTGCACTCCGGGCCAAAGATATTCATTTGTATCACCAGTTGGTCATGTTCATCTCAACACCTGTCCATCTTTGCACTACGGGCTAAAGATATTCATCAAGTAATCATTCATCTTTACACTACAAGCCAAAGATATTCAGTTATATCACTATTTAGGACTGAGGATGATGAAAAATATTTTAAAGAAAACAAATCTAGTGAGATAAAAGGACAAAGATTAGGGATTCGTACTTCAGTTTATCCAAGTTCAAAAATACTCCATAATAATCAATTGTGGAGCAAACTTCAAGAATAAAGATTAAAACATGGATACAATCAAAGATAGTAACCATAATAGACAACTTGGAACAAGAGAAGAAAATTTAATTTTTCTGTGAATATTGCTGTATTCGTGAATAGTGTCGTATACGTGAATAGTGCCGTATACGTGAATAGTAATCCCAACACAAAAAGGTAAAAAATTCATAAAAAAAATCATACTTCGTGAATAGTACTTGTGAATAGTACTGTATTCGTAAATAGTGTCGTATACGTGAATAGTAACCTCGACATGAAAAATGTAAAAATTTCATAATAAAATTCATACCAATATTTCGGTATAATGATATTAAAAGAAATAACATCATTTACGAAGAAAATAACATCCTTTACCTCAAAAGAATAGTACTTCTGACTGAAATATCGGATATAATACTGAAGAAAACTTGCACTGCTTATCAACTCTCAAAGTATCTAAATACTCACAAAAATACGCTCGATATTATAGAGAAAGAAACTTTTGATTCTGGTGTAATTTTCATTTCTAACTAAGCACCCTATTTATAGAAAATGCTTAGACACTAGGATAAACAAAATCCCTTCAATAGCTTCTACGCACCCCTTCTTTGAAAAATGAGCACACAACTTTTGAAATAATTCTCAGCACATTTCACACCAACAAAGGACAAGAGTGGGGCCCACCCATGTTTTTAATGAAAATATTTATTTTCGAAACTTCAATAATTCATAATAAATAGCCTTTTATCAGAAAAATATGAACCTTCTATCCATTTCATATAAAATTTAATTCTCTAAAACTTTGTAGAAGAAATGTTTTCCAAATTCCAAACAGAAAATGACCGAAATCCATATACGGATGATTTTTAATACCTCCATTCTGACAAAATACTGATAAAACACCTCAGCATTAATTCATTCATTTATTTCCACATAAAATAAATATTTCCTTATCATATAAATCAATAATTAATTATTCACAAATAATATTACAGAATCACAATAATGACAACCAGGTCGTTCACAGGAAAGAGGGGGCTTTCCAATAAGGATTTCTCCTTACTGGCGTGCAATTAGGTGACCAAACCCCTTTCCTAGACAGAACTTCCTTAGACATTGCCAATAATTCTATCTAATAATATTATTCAAAGAATATAAATTATTGATCTATTAATGGGAAATACTGTGCAGTGACAATTATTGAAATAACAATAATATAAAATATCAACGTAGCAATTATTGAATCAATAAAATAAAATATTGAACAGTAATTACTATAAAAATTATTAAGTAGTGCCTTCTTACGTAAGAATCAATAATCCAAAAATATTGTGCAATACCGTGTGCTACTGTGCAACCACGCGTATTACTGTACTTTAACCACTAGTTATTCCAACAGTGTTAACGGTAACAACTACACCGTTATTTATAAAAAAACTCAAACTTGTCATTTTCTTCATCTGACAGTTTTCCGTTATGGAGCCCATAAATGGTTGCGCCATCCTACAAATATTCTCCGACAGCAAGAATATTCCACGACCAAACAAATATTCCCCGATAATAATGAATATTTTATAACCACTTGCTTATTTAAAATATTTACGCATTTTATCCATAACTAAACACATTAATCAAATCAACCCCTTACTATATCAAAATAATAAATAGAATAAATTCAAATTTATTCATAAAAATTTGAGGTCTTACATAAAATCTTTTTGGCGCAACAGGTGGCGACTCTTCTGAGGACAGCATATGGCTTAAGCTGCATTTTAATCTTTCTGATTCCCTTCTTTGTGCATGTATGTGAAATGACGTCTTTACATTGAATAGATGTGAATGTCTCTTTACCACACTTTATATTAGTGCTTCGCACAATGTCATCATTTTGCCCGCAGTGAGACGCGAAGAATGTATGTTGTGTGATTCCTCCACCAGGAGGCAAACCCATCGGTCACTGATTACAGGACTCCAACGGCGATTAAGTCTAAGTGAGGCTCAGGAAAGGTACCACTCAGATCCGCTCTATTTGAAAGATCGGATTAACTTCCTATCTAGTAGATTGCGATGATTTGGGAACCTCCATGCCGAAAAGCCCGTGAGAGTAACCTAAAATAGGCCAGCCTCTGATAAACCAATAGTAAAGGGAAGTTTCTACATGCCTTCCCTCTTTCAATACATGTCCTATGTAGATCTTGTCAAATATTGTAAATGATGTAAAATATTATAAATATCATTTTTTCCAAATTTATTGTCAAATATCAAATCCTGTTATGATATCATGTCATCAAAACAACTGATATCTATTTTGCAGAAAAACATTAAAAACCCCCTAAAAACTGACGTATTGCATAATGTTCGGGTTTATCAAGACTAAACTACCTACTTTTACGGTAGGCAAGATTGGTCCCATTACCAGATCCATATCTACGAAGGCAAAAAGCCTACTCATTAACATAGAAGAAAGCACCCAACAAGGGTCAGGTTTCGTGTCTCAAGAAGAATTCGAGGGACTCAGAAATCAGATAACAGAATTAGTTATCTTCTTAAAAGAAAAGAGCAAAAGTACTCAGGGTAAACAAAGACCTGCTCAACCAGAGTCCTCCGAACAAGGTGGTGTCGACGTCGGGATTTTTATTTGTCCCTTTTCTGTTCTTATCTTTTGGTGTTCTCATGTTAGGTGAGATTTGTTTGAAAACAAGTTATGAAAAGGTCCGACATGTATATGTCGACGATTGGACTGTAAGAGTCACCGGTTGGTATTTTTAAATGGTTGCACCAACTCAACCGAGAAAAGGTTTGCACATTGACCTAGTGATGTGACACTATTTGACTGGTCTGTGAAATCGAGATTCGTTACGGTCCGGGGGCTTGATTATGTGGAGGGAAGGTGTTAGGCAACCCCTGACATCCGTGTTACCACGGTGATCGCCACTTTTCAATTTAAACCATTATCTGAATGCGTGTGTGTGTAGATCAATGTGCAATTATCTGGAAGTAGTGCTATGCCTTGTTTGCACCTATATACAAAGGGTTTGAATTTTGTATAAAAGTTCAATTTTAACAAGATATAGCAGTGAGGTTTTGTAAAAGAGGTTTTTCAAACGCTTGTGCTCAATAGTAATTGAGGCCTTTGATACTTCCATTTTTATTATGTGTTCGACTTGGTTACTTTTATTTTTGAGATGCGAAGCATCTTCGAGAAAATAAGATAAAAAGCAGTGTCGAACTCCTTATGGGCATGAGAGTCGTCTAAGAAAATTCAAACACCGTGAATAATTTACAAGCCATGTACAGCTGAAAAAATGTCCATCACGGGAACCAAATCTAGATTCAGGAGACTGAATCTGTGATCACATGATTCCTAGGCTCACATGATGTAGAAATTTGTATGAAAGCTGTAAACAGTTATATATATAAAAGCTATATATATATATATATATATATATATATATATATAAGAGATAAACGCACCGGATATAAAAAAGCAATAAAAGCCACGGACCGACGGTCCAGACATACACACACGCGCGACTATCAACATGAATAAAAGTGTGTGGAAGAAGTGAAGAAAAGGCTTTAAGTAATGTAAGAAGGCTTACAGTGGACTGCCAAAGAAGACTTCAATAGCTTTAAATAGATGAACACTCGGTTTCCACCGGTAAAAAGTAGCCAAATATAAGCTCACAAGTGTTTGAAATGAGAAAACACTCAATTTATAGTGTGTACAAAGCAAATTGGATAAGGCTTCCTCGCTTTTTCCTCCTACAAATGGCCACCCCAAGCCCTCTGTTTATAGAGGGGGGAGCCGCAGATGTACATGCGACTGCTCGGGGATCCCCGGGCTCCGTGGGCCCCGCCATTTTGAAGTACGTGCACTCGTGCAACATGTTATCCGTTCTAACCTTCATAACTTCAATCCGGGCATCCGATTGAGGTGTATAAGACCTTTTATGGCATGCTTTTTTCGAGAGATACACAATGACATGGGATAGGAGGTTGTACAAAGTCGGGAAGATGGGTCCATGCCCAGGTCTTCAGGTTTTCAAATTCCATCCGGTGTGCTGTCTTGTGTAGTAGTCACTCGGGATTGGAGCTATGGTTCTTATAGAACACTTTTGTGTAACATGTAGGTTGAAATGTTGAGAGGGCATGATTGTGGGATCGAGGTGGAAAAATGATGATTTTGCCCCTCACCGGGGATATCTCCAGCTCTGGGCTGATTTAGCAGTCGTTGCTCAGGGTTATCTCAAAGATTGGGCTGCTGCAAGTGCTGAATGCATGTCCTCCCGGGATTATCTCTGGGTTTGGAACTGAGTTCCTCGGGGATATCACCGAGTGTTGAAGCTGATTGCTAGGGTTTGAAACAAGCATTTTTGGGGTTATCTCCGGAACTACAACTGCATGCCTCGGGGTTGTCTCCGAGGTTTGAACTGTATCTCCCAGGGTTGTCTCCGAGATTGGAACATAAGATCTTGGGGTTATCTCCGAGATGGAACTTAGGATTCGGGGTTGTCTCCAGAACTGGAATTGTATTCCTCGGGGTTGTGTCCGAGGTTGAAACTGAAACTCCCGGGGTTGTCTCCGGGTTGGACTGAATGAGTATCCCGGGGTTGTCTCTGGGGCTGGATTAAATATCTCGGGGTTATTTCTGAGATTGAACTGACTAAGTATCCCGGGGTTGTCTCCGAGACTATGCTGACTTGACTTCCAGGGTTATCTCTGGAAGACGACTTTGCTCTCCTGCAAGGTTAGTAACAGGAATGCAAAATTTTTCGAGTGTCTATAGGTGGCAGTTAGGGTACTGATAAGAAAAAGGAACCTTAGATTCTAAAACCTCAAAACAATGAGAAAATCAACAAAAACCCTGAAATCATCAATCTTAAGGAAGATCAAGATATTGGTGATATCCGAAAAAAAGTCCAGCAAATGGAAGAAACCATCCGGTCAATCAAAGGGACTAAAGCATATGGGAGTGTTAACTACTCAGACCTCTGTATCTTTCCAAGGGCCCGATATCCAGACAAGTTCAAAATTCTGGATTTTAAAAAATATGACGGATTAGGAGATCCTTACACTATTTTGAAAGTGTTCATTGGAGAACTTGGATCCTATGCAGAGGATGAAAAGCTGAGAATGAAGCTATTTCAAAAAAGTCTGGCCGGAGAGGCCAGAGCCTGGTATGCCCGACTGGACAATTCCAAAATTCATAGCTAAGAAGAGTTATCCTGTGCCTTCCTAAATCAATACAGCTTCTAGTCACAAATGGCTTTAGACAGATATCAAATTACCAAAGTCAAAAAATAGAATACTGAGTCATTCAGAGAATATGCCCAAAGGTGGAGACGTCTGGCTGCTCAAGTTATTCCATCAATGATAGAAACTGAGATGGTAATCACGTTCATCGACATATAAAAACCTCCATTTTATGAGAGAGGACTCATTCCGATATCGGATGATGAAGTTATGGAGCATTGAAGTAAGCGTGGATGGAAGTGCAAGAATTGAAAAATCGGAGTTAAAGTGTCAAAGCCAAGAACATAGGCGCTTGATACGATACTCATACTCTGCTCCCAAGCGCCTAGGTCCTACCCTAAGGCCATTTTTGGGCGCATAGGTGTTGGCCAAGTGTTAGGCCAAAAGTCAGCTCTTACATGCTTTAGTAAGACGAGCATAATGTTTCCATATGAACTCTAATTAAGGTGATGTAGGATGATTCAGAAAGATAAAGACTAGACCTAAAACTTTAATTCTTTAGGTTTTGAAAGTTGAGGTCGGGATCAAGGCCTAAAATGGGCATTGTTGGGACTGTTATGTAATCAGGGGCAAACCGTGGTGGTTTCTTTGAACCATTGTGGTGCTGAGCCATGTGTGACTAGTATTTCTGAGTTCTAAATATTGGACCTTGGAGATGTAATCTAGAGAAATGTAAACCAAGGTTTGGTAGGTATATGTGATGTGTTAATCGTAAGCAATTGTGTGTCGGTTAAGCGTTTGGGTTAAACAAGTCGGGCGTACGACGTATGAACGTCGAAATGCCGATTCGAATGTTAATAAACTTAAATAGTGTTCTAATTCTTTTAAGACTAACATTATAAAACATGTAATAGAGTAAAAGTAAACCATAAAGTGACGTATATATGTAACTAATTGGTATAATTGACCTTAATGATATATATAAGTCGTTTGAAGAACGATTAGATAGTGTTATGATAAATCGCGTAAAAGGCAAGTTTCTTAAACTTACTCTAATTTTATTGAGAGAGTTTTCTAAATTCATTCAAATTATTGAATTGAATGCAACTTTCATGTTTTTTTTTGCAAATAGATTACATTTGTACAAGTTGTTGAGCTATGAATTGTGCTGGTTGCCAATATCTGCACTTATGTGCTTTTGTGGAAGAAATGATATGTTTTTAAAATGTATACGTTGTTACAGTTCTGTTGATGCGTGAATTTCTTTATGATTAAGTCCATACTAATTATTTTAGATGGACAAATGTTAAGATGTTTATGGAAACGAACACAAGTTGTGTTATGATTAAGATATGGACACTGTTGGTGTTAGAAAGGATAAAGGTAAAAGTCAGTAGGACTACCTAAATGTTATGGTGTTAAATAAGTTTAAGTTGTGAGTGCAATCACATACTTTTTAACCGTTGACATGTAGCTAATGAGTAGAACAACTCCTTTGTATGGGTTGGGGATTTGTGACCACTCATTTCACTACATTGATAAACTATTTTTGTGTATATGTTTAAAAGGTGATTATTTTCACATATATAATTGTCTAGGCTAAGTTAAGTCCTAGAGTTGTTATTTAAGATGATTGTCTTTAGCAAGTATGAGAAGACAGATGGTCTTAGGTGATTTTGATTAAGTATATGATGATGAACTTTTTGGCGGAAGAACTAAAGAGTGTTTTCTCTTTTAAGATGGTAATGAAGGTGTTATATGATAGGAATATGATTTAATTCCTATTTATTCAAGCTGCTTCATAACTTTGGTTTGGTTATTGAAGTTTTCAAGAAATGATAAGTTGTTCATGATTTTGATATTTATTCAACTGTTATAACTTGTTGGGCAATTAAATGCCCAGTCTTGTAAAACTCTAAATTTTTTGCAGCTAAAGAAGATAGACTTGAATAGTCAGATGATATTAAGCATAAAGGAATTGTTAAAGTAGAAGGCTTAGAGAATTACATGTTGTAATGTAATAGTTTGTGTAATTTTAATATTTTATGTTGTAATATTCATTAATATTATAATTTGAAGAGGTAAAGGTCTTAGCAACTGGATTAGCAGTAATATATTGTAATAATATATTAATTACATTCATGACTTAAGATTATACTGGTTAGGTAGTACCGTTATGTAACGAACTTGGGTTTAAAGATAGAATGGGTTTCAGGGGTGTTACAGTTGGTATCTAAGCAGTATGACCTTCCATGTTTACAGCTCCATCAAAATACATCTTCCATGTTTGGTGTGTATCGTACTGATGGTGTTGCTGAATTGCTATTACCCCTTCATCGGGAAAGTATGTTTCCAAGGGTTTGAAGTCCCCTGAAGGTGCGACGACCAGTTGATGCGCAATTCCTTGACCTTTAATGGACTTTTGCGTCACGTAAACGATGTCAAATTGTTGTAGGATCAATGCCATATGGACAGTCGGCAGTTCAGCATGGGTTTACTGAACACGTACTTGAGAGGATCCACGCGGGATATGAGATGGGTTGTGTGACCATGGAGGTAATGATGTAACCTCATGGAAGCCCATGCTAAAGCACAACAAGTCTTCTCAATCAGAGTGTACTTGTGTTCATTGCTGCTGAATCTTTTGCTGAGGTAGTAGATAGCTCGCTCTTGGCCTCTATCATCTTTCTGTCCCTACATGCAGCCCATGGCATTATCACTTATGGACATGTACATGAATAGGGGAACATCATCCCTAGGTGGTACCAAAATAGGAGCTTTGACTAGCTGCTCTTTGATTATAAGGAAGGCCTTTTGGCACTCATCATTCCATTTTGTGGAGGAGTTCTTCCTTAACAATTTGAAGATAAGCTCACAGGTTGCTGTGAGTTGAGAAATGAACCTGTTAATGAAGTTGATTCTTCCCAAAAATCCCCGTATTTCCTTCTCTGTCCGAGGAATGGGTATTTCCGTGATGGCCTGGATTTTGGTGGGATCCAGCTCAATCCCCTTATGGCTGACTAGGAATCCTAGCAACTTACCTGGTTTAACGCCAAAGGCGCACTTGGTTGGATTCAACTTCAAGTGGTACTTATGCAACCTATTTCCACATAGATCTCTATTTCCTTATGCATTAAATCGTGAAAAAGAGCCATCATGGCTCGCTGGTAGGTAGCTCCGGCATTGATGAGGCCGAATGACAACCGTCTATAGCAAAAGGTTCCCCAAGGAGTGATGAATGCAGTTTTCTCACGATCCTCTTTAGCAACCATGATTTGATGGTACCCCACAAAGCAATCAGCAAAGGAGTACATGTCGTATTGAGCATTGTTGTTAATGAGAATGTGGATAAATGGTAGGGGAAAGCTATCTTTAAGGCAAGCTTTATTCAGATCCTGGTTTAGGCATGGGGACTATGTTTGATATCCATTCAGGGTATGTAGACATCATGATGATGCCTGCTTAAAATTGTTTCATAATTTCCTCTTTAACCTTTAAACTCCACTCAGGTTTTAATAGCCTGAGCTTCTACCTGACTGGCTTGAATCCCTCTTTGATGGGGAGGCGATGAATGACAATGTCAGTGGACAAACCCACCATGTCTTCATGAGACCATGCAAACACATCCTGGAATTAGGTTAATAGTGTAACCATTTCATTCCTTTGGTTTGGAGTGAGGTTTGTACCAATCTGGATTAGTTTAGGGCTTTCTAAGGTTCCGAGATTGAATGAAGAGATTTGATCAAGGTTGGGTTTAGGTTTGTCTTCGACCCATTCTTTGATCTCCTGAGGTATCTCAATGTCCTCTTGTATTTCCATCAAGTCTGAGTCCAACTTTTCATCAAAGTTACAATCCTTATGGAGAAAAGGCACCTTATCAGCAAGTATAGGCACATCTAAATTCTAAGTATTGAAACAAAATATGCTTTCACTTAATATATATAAAACTATTCGATCATACAAAGTGTTAGCATGTACTGACAAAACAGCTGCTAATACTGTACAGAAAAATAAGCAGTTATTATTATCTACAGGGCAAAATGAGTTTCTGCCCGTTTTACCCTTGTCGATTAATAAAAGAAGTGCTGCTCCAATTGTCAAGAGTGAAGTCCTGATGGACTGCAATGATGGAGGGGCTGTGACACCCCCAAATCCCGGTACTTCATTACCTTAAGATTTGGTGTTCACTTAATCAAAACATTCATATCTAACTACCCAATCATAATAAAATTGAATAATTAAACCTGCCCATACAGGATTACATTAATAAAAATTATCTCCCAGGTTATCTAACCTTTAATTACAATCATTCAAATGCGGAAATTAAATAAATGCTTCATTACATCAATCAAATTAAAGTCTGATAAATAACTGTCAACATATTACAAGTCTTCAATACTTGTTCATCTTCCCTTTTCCCTTACTGGTGCTAGGTACATCTACCTTCTCATCCTTAGCTGTAATGGTTATATAAGCAAGAGTGAGCAAACAAAGCTCACTTGAAATAAGAATGAATAAACTTTACAACATTTGCCAAATAATAGGCTCAATAGAACTGAATGATATGTTCTATTAACATTCTAAAATATACTAATGAGGGTCTAATGACCACGAACCATGTCCATAATTATAAGTAATCTTTCAACTTTAACTTTAACAGTCATAAGACTATAAGGACTCCATGTACTTAGGGGGATCAACCCTTCGTACAATATATTGTGCACAAACATTTCAACGCTAATCGTAAACCCCTAAAAAATAGGGTTGTTTATCTCAGTATTTAGATTACAAGTCCGCACCAAAGTATGTTTGGTTTGGATACACTTCAAGGTAATTTGGAATTCAACGGACATCAACTAAGGATTAGTTGAATAAAAGGTAACAATACTATGTTATGGAATAATCATAACTGGATAAACATTGCATTCTATGTTCATACTTTAGGAATAATCTAATAGCATAAGTGTTGAATAATTCACATACCTTGCTTTGAACAATACTAAGCTAATGTTAAAATCTTAGAATTTAATATTAAGCATGCATAATAAATAATAACTTGAATGATAAACTTGTTCATCAAAATAAAGGTACTTGCATGCAAAAATAACAAGTTTTAGGTTTAGGAAAAACTTGTCCAATTTAATAATAGAACTAACTCAACGAAAATGTAGAGTTGGAGGAAATTGCGTAATTGTAATTGAATTAGAAACAATAACAGTGCTCAATGTTAAGAGACAAGATTTAGGGAAAAAAACTTGCATCATTATAAACAATCTAGATACAAGGACTTGTTCAACGAAAGTAATCTTGCTCAATAAGGTATAGAGTTAGGAAACTTGCATAATTATTATAAGAATAGAGTTAAAGAACTTGCTCAATTGAAAAAGATAGGTTTAGAAACTTTCCTCGAGTGTAAGCTATAATATTAAATCACGTTCACCTACATATAGGTTTAGAACCATCATCTATTTGATATACTAACATTCACGTTCCAACATAACACGCATTTCTAGTTAGACTTATTATTTTAGCACAAGTCTTAAGATACCATGCACATATCAGAAATTACAAGTGTTAAACTTCACAACGCTTGTTTACTAATCATCATGCTCACTAAGTTCTAATATACCACGTTCGTCAATTACTAATCATTCAAACTTTGAATCTACTAACCATATAGCATGATTTTGTTTTAGCTATATTAGTACATGTTTATTATACTAACACATCATTCGACCAACTTATGTCGCTACCCCAAGAATGCAGCAGCAGCAGACTGCTCTGTCTTATATCAGTGTATGGGCGCATGGACCACACAAATAAGCGTAATGCTGTGATTTTAGCCTTAACACCGGTAAATTGCAGTTATCTTTGAATGAATTGAAGGCGTATACAAAGATGAATGAAAGTAGCCATTTTTAGCCCAACTAACACGAATTTCACCCACCAAATAGTGAAATTAACACAAACAATTGATATAAACTAATCATAAACATGTTTGCTAACATTTACAACCAATTTGAACAATTTAACATCAACTAGAACTAGTTTAATTTCTCAAAATTCATATTTTCATACTAAAACTCCATTTTTGAGTTTCTTCACCAAAAATCATCACTGTAATCTTTATACTTGGCCAAATTACTTCGTTCAAATTACGTTGTGCTCGTTTCTTAATGAACTAACATATACAAGACTCAATTTACAGTTTAACATATGAATTGATCATCAAAATTGGTACTTACATAAGCCATATGAAAAATACATACACTGACATTATTTTCTTCCTACTGTCAAACAAAATTAACATACAATTCTGATTTAAACACAAATTCTAACCATTAAAAACTCATACAACTACAAGTACTCAGTTGTATAATCGTAAACTTAGAATTTTGAATTCGTGGAACATGAACAACACTATGCCGTGATACACATCACTGATAATCACTATGAAATCCTCAATTTTCCTCTCAATTCTCTCTAAATAGTCTTCTCTCTTTTCTCAGCAACTAAAATGCGTAAAAAGAAATTAACCTGATAGCTATAATGCGTAAAACTCAACTGATAGACATAATAGTACGTATACTTATTATAATATCAGTTACAAATAAAATATAACGTATATGTTATAAATTTATTTTATATTTTATTTATATAATTTAAAATTAAAAAGGAAATCCAAAAGCCATAGGGCTTTGTTTGGCAAATCATTTAAAATTAAAGAGTTTATATCCTTAAGCATTGTTTGGGTAAAACTAAATTAAACTACTTTAATTTATTTTAATAACTCCTCATACTATAGTTATTTGTCACACTTTGTTTAATCAAGCTTTCATATTTAATTTAATTAATTCAAATAACAATTAATTAAATAAATCATTTAATCACATAACTCAATACAAATAATTAACCATCAAATTGAAATATCAATATAATAATAATTTCCTTAACTCATCTATAAATATTTATATAATTCAATAAATATTTAATATTACAATTAAAATTCTGGAATGTTACATCATTCCCTCCTTACAAGGATTCTGTCCTCAGAATCACAATTCAAACAATCAAATCGTTACAGGGGCTGTCATCTTCCTTCTTTTCCTGAATGATGACCATTACGTCTGGGCAATCATCGTCAGGGTGTATCTGTTCGTGTGATCATCATGGACAATGATGCGTACGTTTGACATCATTCTGACGATGTCTTGTTTACGTCTTCATTTCTCTTCTTCCACTTCGGGATTTGGAACCAAGACTTTTTTCCCTTTTACTGGTATCGATTTAGGTAATAATATAGCCATTACATGGGCAGGCACCTTTACCGGAGACTGTATAGGCTCAGGAACTGTAGGTGGAGATATTCGTCGTGTGGCTGAAGTTGAAGGAATCTGTTTGTGCTTATGAGGATTCCTACGACTGGAACTAACAGTATAGCCTAGTCCGGCTGCCCCTGTTTGACTGGGAACTTGAATGTGGCGCTTGATGCCCTGATTATCTTTGCCCAACCCTTGTCCAGGTTGATAATCCAATGACATCATTTCTTGAGTGGCTGGCATTACTTCGACAGAAATCTGGGGTATGAGAGATGGCGCCCCAACAGGATGGTAGTGAGTGTTGCTCACCTTCAAGGCATGAAAACTGACTGACTCAACTTCTGAATTGAAGCTGATGAGGGGTATGTCACCTTGTTAAGGACATTCTGGGTCAGCGTCGACAGTGACTAGGCTATTGTTGATAATGTATTTAAGCTGTTGATAAAGGGTGGAGGGGAAGGCCCTGACCATATAAATCCACGGTCTTCCCAAGATCAAGTTGTATCCTGTATCTATTTTGAGCACCTGAAAAGATATGCTGAATGTATGTGCACCTATCTCCACTGGCAGTTCAATCTCTCCGACAGCGTTTCGTCGGGATCCGTCGAAAGCTTTAATGATTGTATGGCTTCTTCGGATTCTGTTGAGATTAATATTCATCTTCACCAGATGCTGGAATTTCTCATTATCTATTGACTTAGGTAGTTGGGCTTCTTCCAAAACCCTGAGTAATACCTTTCTGTGATCTTTAGAGGAGAAAACCAAGTCCAGTATATAAATTTGATACAGAGCTTCTCTTAAGCTTAAAACCACTTTGACTTCATTATGGCCCATAGTACGAAGAAATTTTTCCACATTCTCCATGGGAATCTTCCCCTTTGACATGATGGTAGGCTTCATCACCCGTTGGGGAAGATACAGTGGATTATCCTTCGACACTGCAGCAGTCATATGAGATGTGAATCCTTCAGCCCCTCCATAATTCCATGGAACTTTCTATAGGCCGACAACAAGATATTGCGGTCTGTATGGCAAGATAATTGGCTCTGGCGTAACCACTTTCAAAGGATTGTCAACTCCCTTGAGTTGAATTTATTGGATTATTTGTGAGGGAGTAGATGCATTTGTCTCAGTAGATATGACTCTACGACCTCCTTCTACTTTATAGGAAATGCGTCCTCACTCTCTAGTACCACAACATCATCGTCTGCCATCTGCAGGACACCGTTGTCAATTAAATTCTGAATAAGGTGGCGGAGTGCCCATCATTCTTCTGTGTTGTGACCGCGAGATTGGGAGTGATACTGGCGCACTCCATTGAAATCAAACCGTCTTGATCGCGGGCTGATTGGAGGTAGCAGAGTTGTGATTCTTCCATCATGTATCAGCATCTGTAGTATTTCTTCCATCGGTTGGCCTAGGTATGTAAATTCCCTTTTGTTGGCAAAATCCCAACGGGCTTTGGCATTTGCTCTTTTTACAATTTTATCCTCCAGTGTTTCCCTTTCCGGAGTATGTGGTGGAGTGTTCGTGACCAGAGGAAGGAGACTAGCATGCTCCTGACTAAATAATTGGCATGTGACTTGATGTTGATGGAACACCAGTTCTGCCAATTGGTTAAGTTGCTCACGCAAAGCATTCAATTTCTGTTCCATCGTATACTGGAACTTTGCATAGTCCCACTTGTCAGCATTATCCTTGCTGGTCTGGGAAGATCCACCATGAAAACTGGAACTCTGTCCACTGCTCCAATTAATCATATTGACCTCTTCTTCTTTGTGTTGAGGAAGAGGGTTATCTTGCACATGGGGTTGATCGGGTTTGGTGACCACGATCTCACCGCTGTCTATTAAATCTTGGATCTTGTGTTTCAAGGCCCAACAGTCCTGAGTATCATGTCCCGGAGCCCCAGCATGATAAACACACTTTTGAGTAGCATTGAAACCTCTCCCATTCGGGTTTGCTGGTAGAAGAAAATTTGTAATTTCTTCTGAATGGTCAGAAGATTGAGAATGTTCTCGAGTGAGTCCCCTAAGGGCGTTAACACTCGAGTGCATTTGACTTCTCCACCCTTAGGCAATAGAGGGTTTGAAGATTGTGCTTGAAAGGGAGAGTAATTTCTCCTTTGGATAGGCATATTCTGTCTGCTTTTCTGACCTTGTATCATGGAAACATCCTCCTCTTTCTTTTTATGGACCCTCCGGGGGTTGTTTCCATAATTTCTGGACTAGATGTGCTCAGCAACAGCTTTAAGGGCAGCTAGGTCTTGAATCTTTCCTGACTTCAATCCCATCTCAGCCATCTCCCCATGTTTAATCATTTCAGAGAACGGTTTTCCAATACCATCTAAGACTCTCTCATAGAAAGGAGCTTCTTGTATGTCTATGAAGGTCATCACCATCTCTGACTCATTCATAGAGGGGATAAGTTGAGCAGCAAGGCGCCTCCACCTTTGAGCATACTCTCTAAAAGATTCATTGGTTTGTTTCCTGACTTTAGTAATTTGGTACCGGTTAGGGGCCATCTGAGACTGTAAGCTATATTGAGTGAGGAAGGCATGAGCTAGCTCCTCCCAGCTATGGATTTTTGAATTGTCTAATCTGGTATTCCACGATCGGGCTTCTCCAGTTAGTCTTTTCTGGAATAGCTGCATTCTGAGCTTCTCGTCCTCGGCATAAGATCTGAGTTCTCCAACGAATACCTTCAAATGTGTGTAAGGGTCTCCTAACCCGTCATACTTTTCAAAGTCATGAGTCTTGAACTTCTCTGGATAATGCACGCCAGGGAATATACAAAGGTCTGCATATGAAACACTCCTATGTGCTCTAATCCCTTTGATAGAACGGATGGTCTCTTCCATTTGAAGGACTTTTTTTCTGATATCACCGGTGTCTAGATCTTCTTTGAGATGGGTGTTACCATGAATTTTGTTGGTTGTATCCAACTGAAGCTCAGGTACTGGAATAGCTTTATTCGGACCTTGGGTTCCTCTTTGTGCAGAGGATTCAGTATGTACGGGTATCCTTGCACCCTGAGTAGATTGGTGTAGTTCTTTTAGCAGAACAGCCAAATCTGTGATTTGTTTACTTAATCTGTCGAATTCTTCATGAGAGACTGGATTAATATTAGCCTGGTCAAATGAAGACATAATTGGTTGTAGGCTCGTGGCCTTTTTGGACTTTGAACGGGTAATAGGTCTGATTGTCTCCCTGCGAAAAATTGACGTAGTTTAGTTTTAGGGAGTGTATAAATGTTTACATGCTATATGATGTATCCGTTTTAGGAGTATTATCCTACAAAATAGATGTTAGCTGTTTGTAATACATGATATCATGTAAATATGCGTGCACACATATTTCTTCATATTCCCATTACATGGAGATCAATATGGAATTACAAGTATTTGAAATTACGAGTAATTTGAAATGGGAAAGTATGAAGAGACTTTCCTCCGCGTTTGATTTATCAGAGGCTGACCTATCTTAGGCTACTCTCGCGACTTTTTGGTATGAAGGTTCCCAAATCATTTCAATTTACTCGACGTGAAGTTAATCCGGTCTTTCAACTGGAGCGAATTTGGGTGGTTCCTTTCCTGAGCCTCGTTGGAATTAGTCTTCCTAAGAGTCCATTAATCAAACACCGACATGATAGCCTCCTAATGGAGGAACCACACAACATACATTCACATACAACATGTCTCACCGTTCATGAAAATGATGACATGTGCGAAGCACTACTATCACAAGCAGATATAGTGTAAAGCATTAAGTACAGTAAGTAATGCATTCGTACACATCCATCAAATGTAAATGCAACATCCACACATAAGCATATAACAATTTTGAAAAGCTTGTAATAGCGGCTTATGTCCTCTTACTGGAGTCCTCAGCGGAGTCGCCACGTATCGACGTTGGGATTTTTATTTGTGCTAATTCTGTTCTTGTCTTTTGGTGTTCTCATGTTAGGTGAGATTTGTTTGAAAAAATAAGTTGTGAAAAGGTCCGACATGTATATATCGACGACTGTAAGAGTCGCCAGTTGATTTTTTAAATGGTTGTACCAACACAACCGAGGAAAGATTTACACATTGACCCAGTGATGTGACACTGCTTAACGGGTCTGTGAAACCAAGACTCGTTAGGGTCCGGGGACTTGGTTATGCGGAGGGAAGGTGTTAGGCACCCCCCGACATCCGTGTTACCACGGTGACCATCACTTTTTAATTAAACTGTTATATGAATGTGTGTGTGTGTGTGGATCAATGTGCAATCATTTGGAAGTAGTGCTATGCCTCGTTTGCACCTATATACAAAGGGTTTGAATTTGTGTAAAAATTCAGTTTTAAACAAGATATAACAGTGATGTTTTATAAAAAAGAGGTTTTTAAAACCCTTGTGCTCAATAGTAATTGAGGCCTTTGATACTTCCATTTTATTATGTGTTCTACTGGATTGCTTTTATTTTCGAGATGCGGAGAATCTTCGAGAAAATAATATACATAGCAGTACCGAATAATTTACAAGTCGTGTACAACTGAAAATGTCCATCACGGGAACCGAATCTAGATTCAGTAAACTGAATCTGTGATCACTTGATTCCTAGGCTTACATGATGTAGCAATTTATATGAAAGCTGTAAGCAGTTATATATATAAAAACTGTAAATATATATATATACAGACATGATCACCCACCACGAAGCACCTCCATGGGGGATCAGAAATGTAAATATATAAAAGCGGTAAATATATATATAGAGACATGATCAACCACCACGAAACACCTCCATGAGGGATCAGAAATGTGAATAAAGCAATAAATATGATCAACAACCACGAAGTAAACTCCAGGCAGGACGAAAATGTAAATAAAGCAATAAAAAATGATCAACCGCCACGAAGTAAACTCAAGGCGGGACGAAATATAAAGATAGCTGTAAAAGGCCATGAAGTAAACTTCAGGCCTGACAGAAATGTAGATATATAAGCGGTAAACGCACATGATATATATCGATCCCGGCTCGGTTTATCATTTCAGCGATTTGTCGCTATATATATATATAAAAGCAGTAAACGCTCCGGATGTAAATCCAGGCTCATCGAACAGAGTTTGACAATAGTTCATATATATATAAGTATATATATATATATATATATATATAAAGTCACGGACCAAAGTTCGGGCATACACACACAACATGACTCTCAACGTGCAGAACTGTGTGTGCACAGTAGTGGAGAAAGGCTTTAGAAAGTGTAAGAAGGCTTACAGTGAACTGCCAAAGAAGACTTCAATGAATTTAAAGGGATGAACACTCGGCTCCCGTCGGTAAAAATATAGCAATATATAAGCTCACAAGTGTTTAAAATGAGAAAACACTCAATTTATAGTGTGTACAGAGTAAATTGGACAGGGCTTCCTCGCCTTTTCTCTATGCAAAATGGCTGCCTCAAGCCCTTTATTTATAGAGGGGGGAGCCGCAGGTGTACTTGTGGCTGCTCGGGGTGCCCCGGGTTCCGCGGGTCCTACCATCTCGAAGTACGTGCAAGCGTGCAATGTGATGTCCGCTTAAACTTTCAGAACTTCAATCCGGGCATCCGATCGAGGTGTATAAGACCTTTTACGGCATGCTATTGTTGAGAGCTACACAATGACATGAGATTAGAGGTTATACGAAGTCAGGAAGATGGGACCATGCCCTTGGTCTTCAAGCTTCAAATTCTATCTGGTGTGATGTCTTGTGCAGTAGTCACTCAGGATTGGAGCTCTTTGGTTCTTATAGGACATTGTTGTGTAGAATGTATGTATGAATGTTGAGATGACGCAACTCCCACTATACTAAAGTATCCTTAAATAGAATAACACCCAATGAGCAGTGTGCTCGTGAAAGACATTTGGTGATAATCCTTTTGTGAGCGGATCCTCTATCATGGAGTTTGTCCCAATGTGCTATATGGAAATCTGTCCACTCTGCACTCTTTCTTTCACAACGAGAAACTTGATTTCAATTTGCTTTGAATTTGTCGAGCTTCTGGTGTTGTTGGAATATAATACCGCTGATTTATTGTCACAATATAATTTTAATGGTCTTTCAACACCCTCCAAAATTCGCAGCCCAGTGACAAAATTTTGTAACCATATTCCATATTTTGATGCCTCATAACATGCTACAAACTCTGCAGTCATGGTAGACGAAGCAACGAGTGTCTGTTTTGCAGACCTGCACGAAATCGCTCCACCAGCCAATAAGTAAACATAGCCTGAAGTGGATCTCCAACTATCTTGGCATTCAGCAAAATTAGAAATTGGAATACCCAATGATTTCTAATCGATCCAATCTCTTATATGTAAGCATATAATCCTTTGTTCTCTATAAATACCTCATAACCCATTTGGCTGCCTTCCAATGATCCATGCCAGGGTTACTTAAATATCTGCCTAACATGCCAACTATGAACGCAATATTCGGACGCATACATACTTGAGCATACATTAGACTCCCTACAGCCGATGCATAGGGAATCTTTTGCATTTCTTTAATTTTAAGGATATTCTTTGGGCATTAACTAAGACTAAACTTTTCTCCTTTAGCGATCGGGGTTTTACCTGATTTGCAATTTTGTATGTTAAACCTATTGAGAACTTTCTGAATATAGTTCTTTTGTGATAATCCCAATATACGTCGAGAACGTTCCCGGTGTATCTCAATTCCTAATACAAAAGAAGCATTAACAAGATCTTTAATTTCAAAGTTCTTTGATATAAATCTCTTGGTGTCATGCAACATGCCTATGTTATTTGTGGAAAGTAATATGTCATCGACATATAAAATCAGGAAAACATGTTTACTCCAACTGAATTTGTGATACACACAATTATCAACAATATTTGTTTCAAAACTATATGAAACAATGACTTGATGAAATTTGAAGTACCACTGACGAGATGCCTGCTTGAGTCCATAGATGGATTTTGTCAATTTGCAAACCATATTCTTTGGGTCTGTTGGGATTTCGACACAACAAAGCAACACACATCGGAAAAAAAAGTTGAATAAAACAAAACAATTTCTAAAAACCAAAACAGGATCCATGTAAAACAGACATTAATTCAGTGTTTTAAGAGATTATACCGATTATGAAAAAGCCTTTGAAATGCTTCGAATCTCCAACACAATCCCTCGCGAAACTACGTCTCTATAGTATCCACACGAACGCATGTGAACCGTCGCACGATTCTGCAATAAAGGGAGCTGCGGTACTAACCACTAAAGGAACATGATTTTTGAAAACTTTTCTCTAGTTTCTCTCTAAGAGCGGCTAGGGTTTTTAGATTAATGATGATCCCTAATATGGCTGCTACATATCATATATATAGCGGTTAAAAAAGAATTAATCAAAAAACCTAATTTAATTAAAATAAAATCTGAATTTATATATATATACCTTAATTAAGTCTTACTTAATTAATATACCCATATATATAAATTATCCTATTAATTTAAATTCATAATTTTAATAATATCAATCATATTGACATATTTAAATCTTTACAATTTAAATTAAGTCCCTTTTATTACGTTACATGTGTGTGACCCTATAGGTTATTATTACGTTGGCAATGATTTTAAAATCGTATTATAAAATTATAAGCAAAGTGAGCGGCATCTAGTAATACATCATCGCTACCCAAGTAATAATAAGATCGATGATTCGATGCCGTCGGATTTTGGATGTCCTTTCCGATTACTTGTTCTTTGGTGTTCTCATTTTAGGTGAGATTTGTTTGAAAAAACAAGTGAAAAAGGTCCGACATGTATAATGTCGACGATGGGACTGTTAAGAGTCGCCAGTTGGTTTTTTAAATGGTTGTACCAACACAATCGAGAAAAGGTTTGCACATTGACCCAGTGATGTGACACTGCTATACGGGTTAGTGAAACCGAGATTCATTAGGGTCCGGGGACTTGGTTATGCGGGGGGAAGGTGTTAGGCACCCCCCGACATCCGTGTTACCACGGTGACCGCCTCTTTTCAAGAAACTATTATCTGAATGTGTGTGTGTGTGGGTCAATGTGCTATTATTTGGAAGTAGTGTGAGGCCTCGTTCGAACCTATATACACAGGGTTTGAATTTATGTAAAAATTCAGTTTTTAGCAAGATATAGCAATGATGTTTTATAAAAGAGGTTTTTTCAAACCCTGATGCTCAATAGTAATTGAGACCTTTTACACTCCCATTTTATTAAGTGTTCGGCTTGATTGATTTTATTTGATAGATGCTGAAGGCATCCGTACGAAAATAATGTACAAAATAATGCCGAAACTTCCTCGTGGGTATGAAAACCATATGAGGAAATTCGAGACATCAGCAGAATAATTTACAAAAGCGCTTACAATTGAAAATGTCCATCACGGAACCGAATCTAGATCCAATGGGATGAATCGTGATCACATGATTCCTAAAGCGCATGAATACGCAATTTATATGAAGCGATGGCGGTATATATATAAAAGTCGTAAATATATATATACATACATGATCGCCAACCATGAAGCACCTCCATGGGGGATCAGAAGTGTAAATAAAGCTATAAAAGATATCAACCGCCATGGAGGAAACTCGGTAGGGAAGAAAAACGTAAATAAAAGTGTATCGATTGACCAACCGCCACGAAGGAAACTCGGTGCGGGACAAAATGTAAATAAATCATACAAAAGCGATCAACTCGCCACGAAAGTAAACTCGAGGCGATGACGAAATAAACGTAAAGAAAGTCATAAGCGATCAACCACCACGTAAGTAAATTCCGGTGGGGAATATATATATATATATATATATATATATATATATATATATATATATATATAAAATCATATATTACCGGATGTAAAATCGAGCTCATCGAATGTAGTCCAACACGCTATATATATATATATATATATATATATATATATATATATATATATATATATAAAAAGAAGTAAATGCACCGGATATAAAATCCGAGGCTCATCGAATGTAGAGTAATTCATATATATATATATATATATATATATATATATATATATATACAAATATATATAAACGCATATATAATAAAATCTGTGCTCATCGAATGTAGTCCAACCACATATATATATATATATATATATATATATAAAGTAGATATAATAAACGCTCTGGACTAAAAGTTCAGGCTCATCGAACAAAGTTCGACACACACGCTAATATATATAAATGTATATATATATATATATATATATATATATATATATATATATATATATATATATATATATATAAAGCAAATAAATGCTCGAGGCCAAATCTAGGCTCATCGAACATTAGTTCAACACACGCTAATATATATAAATATATATATATATATATAATATATAAAATAAACGCTCGAATCAAAATGCAGGCTCAATCGAGGCATAACTCGATAATGTTAGTATATATATATATATATATATATATATATATATATATATATCTGATGAAATGAAACCCACGGATCAAAAATCAGGCAAAAAAAAAAAACACGACTCTCAACGTGTAGAAGGGTGTGTGCAAAGATGAAGAAAAAGACTAAAGAAAGTGTGTGAGAAGGCTTACAATTTGGTAATAAAAAGACTTCTATATCTTTAGAGTGGGTAAACACTGACTTTTGTAGGTACAAAAGGGCTATATATGAGCTCATAGGTGTTTAAAAGGGGAAAGTACACTGCATAGGGTGAGTGCAGAGCAAATTGGGCAGGGCTTCTTCGCCTTTTTTTCTTCTTTTAAAATCAGCACCCAAGCCCTCTATTTATAGGCATTTTAGCCGCAGGTGTACCTGCGGTTGAGCCGCAGGTGTACCAGAGGCAACCCGGGTGGGCTCGGGTTTCTTGGGTCAGGTCGTCTCGAAGTACGTGCACTCAGGCACTGTAATGTCCACTCAAACTTTTAGAAGTGCAATCCGGGCATCCATTTGAGGTATACAATACCTATTTTGGACCGCCATTGTCGAGAGTTGTACGATGGCATGGGATTAGAGTTTGTACGAAGTCATTGAAGATGGGGCGATGCCCTCCGGTCTTGACTTCAACTTTCATCCGTTACCCACATGATAGTCACTTGGGATTGGTTAGTCTTGTGGGACATCGTTGCGTAGAGACGTGATGTGGCATCGTGTTAACGAGATGATGATGATGTTGCCCCCCCTCACCGGTGTTATCATGGGATTGGTTTGATAAAGCGGAGGCGTTACTCGAGACTTATTTGAGATTGGGCTGCTGCAATTTGTTGAAGGTCCTCATTGTCATCTTTGAGGTGTGCTGTCTTCCCGATGTTATCGTCTGGGTTGGTGCGGTGTATCTCTCATTGTGTAGCCTTGAGATTGAAGGTGGTTGCATTTGAAACAAGCATTTAAGGGGTTATCGCCAAAAAGCGCATTCCTTGGGGTTATCACCAGGGTTGGTGGCTATTCCCATGGTTGGGACTGAGACTGGATACCTCGGGGTTATCTCAAAGATTAATCGGTCTTCTTCGGTGTGTGTTCCGGTATTGTATCTGCATGCCTCGGGGTTATCTCCGAGGTTGGAATTGTTACTCCCAGATTGCGATCCGGGGTTGATGCTGAACTTACGGTAGTATCCGGTATGGATTTGGATTGTCTTTCAGGGTTCCCTCTTAAAAGACGAATCAGTCCTCCTACAATGTTAGTGACGATAGTGCGAAAAAAATTTGAGTGTCTACTGATGCCCCTCTTTTTCATACTCATTCATGGCGATGCATGGGTAAGATAAAGAATCCTAGACACTTGAAACGTAACAAGACGAACATGGTACTAGGGATAGCAACATGATGCAAATGTGTGATGCGTGTGTATGGGGTTGTAGCCCAACACGCTGGGGGTGATTGTTGGCTCCTTGTTGCTTCAACTGGGGATTGGCAATGATGACCAGATTTGATGTGTAATCTAAATCTGTTAGAATGTTGATGTTGGAGTTATCACCAAATTCTTGTGTCTTTGATAACGATTTGATCCTGAAGATGTACTTCTTATGTGTAAGAGATCTGTGGGGATAAAGCTTGATCTGTTTGAGGATGTGTATAACATATTCCATCATCTATCCTCTTTGATAACATTGACCTTTCCTGGTTGGTATCGCCAGAACATGTCAAGATCCTGTTGGATTTACTACCAACAACAAATGTTGTCGAGGATGCGACCTTCGTTGGCGTGTACTTCAACATGTGAATCAATGGTTGAAAAATCTGTGGGATATCTTTATCGAGGTTGCTTGACCTTCGTTGACGACGTGTGAATCAACAATTTGACACTCTATGGGTAGATTGTCGAGGTTGCTTGACCTTCCGTTATCGTGTAGATCATCTTTGCATTGCGTTGTGACCCCCCCAGGGGATATCTTTTGGAATATGACGCAATGGGTATGAAAACCTCGAATAGCTCTAAAGCTCGATAGGTTTAATCGTTATCGGTGAAATAGCGTCAAGGTTGCTTGACCTTCATTGATGTGTGTGTCATGGTTTGAATGTACGTTATAATCCCATGCCGGAGATTTCACGTTGTAATCCCGTCGAGATCTCTCTGACGTGAGGACTTATAAATGCGTATGCAATTATCGAATGAGCTCTCAATGCTTGATGGGTTTACTTGCCATCGGTTGAAATAACGTCAAAGTTGCTTGACCTTCGTTGATAGACGTGTCAATGGATGAATGTGGTTATAACCCCAGGGGATCTACGTTATAACCCCCCGTCGAGACATACGTTATACCCCCGTTGAGGACATAGCTCGTTTAGGGTAACGACAACGGAGTTGGCGGCATCGGACTGTATAAGGTATTGCCGATGTGATTTGTAACAAATGAGATCATTGGCGGGGTATACCTCGTGTTTTGGTGACTACCAATGAGTGATGTATGATTCAAAGTCTAATCTGAGAAGACCCGAGTTATATATCTTTGTTTTGCTTTCGATCGCGTGGCGTTTTATTCTTGATTTAACCTTTCCAGTCTTTGAGAACTCCTTTGCAACTTGAACTGGACTGAGCCGGAGGGGTGGGACCCACATAGGGGTGCCGCAGGTGCACCTGCTGTGGCCGTAGATGAGCCTGCGGCTAATCATAGATCATAAATCCCGTAGGTTGGTCTTCACAAGTCATTTTCAACTTGCTTTGCCTAGAGAAAATCGCGAGCCATCTTGGATCTGCTTGAGTTGGGCCTTTTTTTACAAAATTCATCACCATACAAGTGTTCTACACTATCCTGGTAACGTATGCATGTATTTTTTCCCGTTTTTATTCTTTGGATTGTGAGTTATTGCACGAAATGCATCTAAACACATAGTAGTGATTATGTATGCACAAATGACTTGATAAAAAATATTCAACATAGTAAATGTTAGTATTAAACCATCTTTGAACATAATGATGTGAAAAATTTTGACTTTTGAGGACAGTCAAATTGGCACCTTTTTTGCTATTTTTTTGTCTATTTGAGGTCCAATGAGCAAAAGGTAGAAAGGCAAAAGTACTCCTAGTATTGAGGTTGGCCTTATGCATGATGATTTTGATTTTTAATGCATATATTATGTATATGACTTTTGGGGCGGGTGTGTTCTTTGAATGGCCACCTAGACATGCCTATGTGCATGTGGATAGTCCTATTTTCAAAGGGGACTATGGCAAAATTTTTCAAAATGTAGGCATTGGGTAGTCATGCATTTTAACTCTATTATATGTTAAAGTAAATGCATGCATGCATATAGTCATAAATGCATTTTAGAAAGCTCCGAGTGAAAATACCACACCCTTTACGAGGTGATTTGGAGACTTGTTGTCCGGATATTATGGATCCGGATCGGTAGAAGCGGTTCTATAGGACCACTTACGGCGTCTGGAGGAGGGCTTCAAGTGCCTCGTCCCCGATTCATCGAGACGACCTCGTCGTCGGTTGGTGGAGGCCGTGATTAAATCTGTCCGGGTAGATGTGCGGGGCGTTGAGGGCGAGGAGCGGATATTCGATTGAGGATCCGCTCTGCTGCACATGTCCCTCGTAGGGGAGCTTCCTTATATTCGGTGGTAAACCCGGAGTTGCTTTGGGTGATTTGAGCGGACATCCATCGATGTACTTGCATCTTAACGAGGTATGGCGTTAGACTTTGATCTTCCTTCTTTCTATTGATGAGGATTAAAGGGTTTTGATGTTGATCTGCATTTCATGCGGGTTCACGGTTTTACACGACCTCGAGGAACGGTTCAGCATTCACTCCATGTACCGTAACTTCATCCACGACTATAGAAAAGCGGTAGTGCGTGAGTGGGGATTTGGGGCATTCTTCTCCATCCTTCCCGTCGTTGTCCACAGGGTTACCTCGGGGCATTATCGAAAGATGGTTTCATCGGACTCGATCCTCCATCTCTGCCGGATTGCGAGGTGATGATGGCGCCTATGGATTGGCGATTTATCACGGTATATGGAGTTTGGAGGGCGCGATTGCCTTGCATGGCGAATATTACCCCTAATGCTATCGATCCTTATTAGGAGTTCGGCGGAGGCGCTCAAAAGGCGGGGCTGTCCGTTCGGGTCCTTTGGCGTAGATCTTATGAGTGGGCTTTTGGTGAGCCCATGCACGATGATGTCGAGGATCGGGGATCGCGTTCTGCGGCGATTGTTCTGATGATCATTCGAGGTTTGCTTCATAGCAGATAACTCTTCTACGGTATCTTTTGCTTTGATCGGCGCCGCCACACACGTGATGTGGGCCGTATTGGAGAGTATGATTGGGGCTCTTACACCTTTGCTATTTCCTCAAGGCATGCGTTCGCTCTCGGGCTTGGCTAGGCTTTTACCCATTTCGAGGTGAGTATTTCTCTTATCTTTTCCAGTTAGGTTAAAGTGTTTATTGATAGCGATGTTTTGCCATTGTGTTGGCGGCTTTGGGCCATTTCCATTTTGCGTGGCGTGAGTATTTCTCTTGTCTTTTTTCCCATTTTCCCCATAGGTTAAAGAGTGTTCTTTAATGGACACCGATGTTTTGCCATTGTGTTGGCGATTTTGGGCTATGAGAGGCTCCCGTGTTTGTCTGTGAGTGTGTTAGGTTTAGATACCTATCCACGAGGACGACGATGGCACCATTCTATTTTTCGGAGGTCCTGTGGTGAGGGATTCACTCAACTTGCCGTATCTGGTTGGAGTTCTTGACGGTGATACCATTACATGGATTCCCTATTCGAGGGAACATTTGACCATCGGCTTTGAGGATGGACACCGTTTGGTCGAGTATTTTTGATTTCCACCGGAGAGTTCCTCTCTTCACGGATGGAGGTTGGGAGCTCTATTTAGGAGAGCGTGCTATTAGGAGCACCACGGGGAGATCCGTATCTGATCTTGCCTCTGCCGAGCGTCGTTGGCACATATCACGATCACCCGTCATTTGATATCCCATTGTTGGGGGTTGATGGTTTTGCATTATCGGAGGGTCCATGTACTCGGGAGATGTTCGGCGTTGGTGGTTCCTCGTACTATTGGAGCCGATCCGCGCCACCACAGGTTTATGGGGATATGGTTCCGAGATCTTTGATGATGATGGATTGGATAGCTTATGTCCCGAGCTCAGACTCATATGACCCAGTTGATAGTTTGACCCGGCGGTTGGACCGAGACACATATATTTATCCGGCATTTGGGCGGAGATCCGGAGAAAGGAGTCATTTGTTCCTTCCGGCTCGGTGGCGGGCCCCTCGAATGACCCATTTGGTTTTGTGGCGAGATCCTCCTCTTTATAGGCTGACATCCTGTTGATAGAGATCCGGTGACTCGGGAGGAGTTACATCGGTGGACGAGATTGAGGATGTGGACATCGAGACCACAGTCTTCTTCTTCGATGTATATTCTCGTTATATCTTTTGATAGGCCTCTGTTAGATATTGGGTGGTTGTTCCCCATTCTCGCTATATCTTTTGATAGGCCTCTTATTAGTAGTAGAGGCGTCTGTGCCCCATTTCCTGTGTTGTTTGTAGTTGTCTGAGAGATGATGTATTAGATGATGATATACTTAGGAATGTATGCACCATTTTTTCATTCCTATATCATATTGCCATCTATTATCTGTTTATGCATGTATCATATTATGCATATGTATGTATGTCGAGAGATATTCAACATTGACCCTGGATGGTCTTATGACACGCGGCCGTCTGAGATGTCTTCTTGACGAGTTAGCCGTATAGATCATACCCCACCATCGTTGTGGTGGCATTGGGTATCTTGATCGTGGTATGATAGCATGTCACCACCGAATAGGGTGATTGTAGATCATTCTTTGCAAAACATACCATGACTTTATTGATGTTTCGAGTTCCGCGAGGGTTTGTGGATGGGATCTTTAGAGCATTGGCTACGGGATAGCGGTATTCCGATTTGGTACCCATGAGTTGACTCTACTTTGGAGGTATATGCGTTTTGACGATCTTGCCTTTAGACGCAGACCTTGCGTGCATCGGCTTTGGGAGACATGAGTAGAGCGATTCATGACTCTCACGGGGATTGCGGCGAGTGTAGTGCGGATGACGAGTGACATCTAGCCACGTGATATCCCGGCATTTTACGTATGATGATTTGGCTCGGAGGATAGCTATTCACGACATTAGGGGGATTTCACCGCCGGAGGATCATTGGCGTTTGGCGAGTTGATGTCTTGATGCTGTGCGTCTTGTCATATGTCTATATGCCCACGATATATGGATGAGATAGACATTGGTGTTATCATGGTGTGTGAGAGCTCTTAGAGAGGTCGTATATTGTACTATGATTATAGCGAGAGACCTGCGGTTGACATCCTCTTGCTTGCACTTATCCGTCGGGGAGTGTTCACGGGAGTTCGGTCATCTTTGTATGTGTGTGTTTATGTCACACTTGAGACCGGTTGGTACCCTTAGAGCGGCATGGGTATTGGTTCACCCATGATGTAGCCATGTCATACTCCTTTCATCCATCGGAGTGTATAGATGCTCTGTCTTGGTCCATTTTTTGGCGGATATCGAGAGATCCATTTAGCATATTGTTTGTGCTTTCGGGGCTTTGCTCACCATACTGACTTCATTACTCATACTCGGGGGCATGGACTATCTCCTACTGGTGGCTTGAGGCGTGTGACTACTTATCACCCATTGGTAGTGATGTCGCGATTCGACCCGTTCGAGATTTTCATCCTTTTGAGGGGCGATAGGTCGTTATTCGACTTCTCGATATCTCTCGATGAGAGGACCGATCCGTGTGTATGCTTGTTGGGATCGGCGTGAGATGAGATAGCTTCTTTTTTTTCGATCGTCCGGTTGTTCCGCGAGTATTCGCATGGATGGAGACAAAGGTTTTATCGGTTTGCTGCGATATCTGCGATCTGGGATAGTGATCGATGATGTAGAGCCCATGGAGGACATTGATACCTACATCGAGGAGGAGCCCTTCTTTGGGTTGCCGACATTTCTTCTAGATTCTCCTAGTACGATCTTGTTGTGATTCACACTTCGACACGATACTTAGAGCGAGTCTTCATCGATGACCTTTGAGAGAGATCGGGCTCGATCTATGATGTTGGCCGCCTTGATGGGAGAGACGCACTCTATTAGAGAGAGCGAGCATTAGCTCGCGAGAGATGCTCATTGTTGTTGAGCGGGATGAGGCCGGATCGGCCGGAGATGCGATGATAGTTGAAGCGGGATAGTGCTATATATCTGCCGATGATGTAGCCATCACAGATAATCTTGCGGTGAGGTCCCTTACCACTGGCATGATGCGAGATGAGCGCATATATTGATGATCATATGGTCACCATGCAGATGGCTCTGCGGATCTGTTGGGTCGTGTGGATATTCTCATCTGAGGAGACCCACGCTTTCGCCTCCTTCTTACGAGAGGGATGCCATGTTGGGCTTGTTAGCTCGCGCATATACCGACGACTTGTAGATGAGCTTGTATTTTTTTCTGCATGAGACTAGCTTAGCCATTTTGTCATGTACTGATTTACATTGTATATATCAAACAACATTATATATATGATGGAAATATATTTTTGGATCACTTCCCTTTTAGATATGCCTTGCTTTATTTGCTTGATATTTTTTTCTTTGCTTGAGGGCTTGTGATCTTGATGTATTACGAATTCCTCACTGGGTGGATGGACATTGAGTTGTCTCTGGATAGTTCGAGAATGGATCATCGATCTATATGTATCCCTACCATCTTTGGTGTCTTGGGAATTTGTTTTACGGATGGAAATGTGGAGAGGTGTGGCTTTCCTCTAGAGATTGACCACACCACAGGATGGTCGCCAATGCTTCTATTTAGGAGAAGCTAGTTAATTCCATCTCTTATGGATTGGTGTTGCTCTTCAAGGTATGACCGCAGACTTAGATGGTCGTAGAATCTCTATTTGGGAGGAGTTCGGGTAATTCCATCCCTTTGATGCGAAGCCAAATGAAATGTAGTGGATTGAAGGATGATCCCGATACCAGTTGACAATGGTTTTGTGTTTTGGTAGGGGTGAGACCAGCACCATGAATGGTACTTTCTACGTACTCTATTGAAGAGGAGATCAGTCTGCGTAGTTCGAACACAGGTGTAAGAGGTTCAATGTTGTATATATATTAGAAATGGTGTAGGAATGTTTTTGGTTGTTTTTTTTTTGTAAGGGAAAATTTTTGTTGTTTTTTTTAAAAGGGTAGAAATGTTTTTGTTGTTTTTGTTTTATTGCGATAAGGCCATATGAAATGGTTGCCTACGTACTCTATTGAAGAGGAGAGATCGGTCGGCGTAGTTTCGCCCCTCGAGGCGAGAAAAAAAGCGTAATCCCATGTGCGGTCGAGTGTGGGGGGGAGAAAAGTTAATCCTAGGTTGAGGATAAAGCTGCGGTATGAAAGTTTGATCCCATGTATGGGTAGCCAAACTATAAGTGCGAGAGGTTCAATCCATGGTGGGATGACCTAAGTTGTAGGAACGCAAAAGAGGCCAGCCATGCTTTGCTTGAAAAGTATGTTTCCACGAGGGCAAAGTGTGAAAAAGTTGTAGGTGGTAAAGGGTTAAAGAACCGGAATGAATGGTGATCGATGGTCCGACACCGGGGTGTTTGATGATTACTTGAGACATAATACCGTTTCCACGGGCGTCTGAGTTGATGAGTTGTGGAAATTCATCGTCGTCCATTTCTTGCAATCTGAGGCGCCTCCTGTCGATACTTCTTTGACAACAAATGGGCCTTCCAGTTAGGGCGAATTTTCCTTTAGATTGATCTTGGTTGTCGAGATCTTCTTCAAAACCAAGTCGTGTTGTTTAAAGCTACCGTGTAGCCGGACTTTTTGTTGTAGGATCTGGCGATCCTTTGTTGATATAATGACCATGGAAGATAGCCGCGGTTCGCCTTTTAAATATTAGAGACAATTGGTGATACATCTTGTACCCATTGGTCTTCATCCAGGTGGTGACGTCTCTATCAACACTCTGAGGATTCCATTTCAACTTCTATGGGGAGTCTTGCTTCCATCCCATAGGTTAAAGCGTGAGGGGTTGCCCGGTGGAAGTGCGCATTGAGGTTACGTAGGCTAACAGAGTCGAGGCGATAGGTCGGGCCAATCTTTGTGGTTGGCGGACATCTTTTGCATAATCTTCTTGATGTTTTTGTTAGCAACTTCAACAACACCATTCATCTTGGACGATAGATGACGGAGTTAAGATGTTTGATGTGGAATTTCTTTGCATAATTCCTCCATCATTTTTGTTGTTGAGGTTCTTGGCATTGTCGACACAATCACCTCTGGTTGTCCATATCGACAAAAACGACATTGTTTTGATGAAAGCAATGATGACTTCTTTAGTAACCACAGGGAAGGAGGTTGCTTCTACCCACTTGGTGAAGTAGTCGATCGTGGTGAAGATAAATCGATGACCATTCTTGGCTTTAGGCTCGATGGGCCCGATAACGTCCATTCCCCACATTGAGAAGGGCGAGGTGAACTCATATTGTGGAGTTCCCGGTGGAGGCGTGTATAGCATTCCCATGAATCGGCATTGATAGCATCTCTTGGCGTGGTCATTTGCAATCGACTTTGAGAGATAGCCAATAATGTCCTATCTCGAGGAGGACTTTCTTGACAAGGAGGGGGCCACTCATGTGGGGGCCACAGACTCCACCATGGATTTCATCCATAAGCCTTTGGGCTTGATCTTTGTCTAAACATCTGAGGAGACCTAGTCCTGCATCTCTTTTTGTAGAGCGCATCTCCACTCAGGTAGAATTTCATAGCAAGTCGATGGATCCGCCTTTTCTCAGTCGGGCTCGCCTCAGCGGTGTAGATCCATCTCGTAGATATTCCTTGATATGTTGATACCAAGGATGTTGGATGGGAGGTAGCTCATCCGATACTTCTCCAACGTAATTCCCATAGGTTGGGGCCTTGTGCAGGGAAATTGTGACGCTTGGCAAGTGTTCCTTATCGATATCTGCGAATCGAGGAGGCCAAAGTTGCTAATGCGTCCATAAAGTCATTCTATTACGAGGAATGTGTGAAAAGGAGATTTCTTGAACTCCAAAGCCATCTTCAAAACTTGCTTGGATGGTAAGGCGACAAATGTAGTTCCTTGGTTTGATAGATTCCGTGGATTGTCGATTACCAACTCACGAATCTCCAAAGACGATTAACCTTCTGATGCCCATTGAGCGGGCAAGTTTTAGCCCCATGAGACGACCTTCATACTCGGTAGTATTGTTGGTCTTGACAAACTATAATTTGATGACAACGAGATCTTTGCTCCCCAGTATCGAGATACTAGAAGCTGCTCGGCTCGAAACTTCCATATTAATGACTCCATCAAAATACATCTTCCATGATTGGCGTATCGTCGTCTTGATGGTGTTCTTTGCCTTGTCATTACTCCTTCATCGAGAAATATGTTTCCAGGGTTTGAAATCCCCTGAAGGTCTGCGGCGGCCGATTGATCCGCGATTCCTTGACCTTTGATGGACTTTTGAGTCACATATCGATGTCAAATTGTTGTAGGATCAACTGCCATCTGGACGATAGATAATTTAACATGGGTTTGTTGAACACGTGCTTTGAGAGGATCCACGCGGGATATGAGATGGGTTGTGTGACCATGGAGGTAATGTTGTAACCTCATGGAAGCCCATGCTAAAAGCACAACACGTCTTTTCGATCGGAATGTACTTGTGTTCACTTTCTTCTTTGAACCTTTTCTTTGAGGTAATAGATAGCTCGTTCTTGGCCTCTATCGTCTTTACGTCCCGATGATGCGACCCATGGCATTGTCACTTATGGACAGGTACATGAATAGGGAACATCATCCCTTGGTGGTACCAAGACGGGAGCTTTGATTAGCTGTTTCTTGATTGTAAGGAAGGCATTTTGACACTCATCATTCCATTTCATGGAGGAGTTCTTCCTTAATAACTTGAAGATTGGCTCACGAGTTTCTTTGTGAGTTGGGAGATAAACTTCTAATGAAGTTGATTCTTCCCAAAAATCCCGTATTTCCTTCTCATCTCGAGGAATGGGCATTTCGTGATGGCTTGGATTTTGGCGGGATCCACTCAATCCTTTTGTGGTGACTAGAAATCCTAGCAACTTGCACGATTTAACACCAAAAGCGCATTTAGCTTGATTCAACTTCAAGTTGTACTTACGCAACTGTTGAACAACTTTACGAGATGGTCTATATGGTCATCCTCCTTAGGGACTTGACAATGATGTCATCCACGTAGATCTCGATCTCTTTATGCATTAAGTCGTGGAAAAAGAGCCATCATAGCTCGTTGATAGGTGGCTCCGGCATTGATGAGGCCGAATGACAACCGTCTATATAGAAAAAAGTTCCCCAAGGCGTGATGAAAGCGGTTTTCTCACGATCTTCCTCGTAACCATGATCGATGATACCCATAAAAGCAATCGACAAAAGGAGTACATATCGTATTGCGCGATATTATCGATGAGAATGTGGATAAATGGCACGGAAAAGCTATCTTTTAAGCAAGCTTTGTTCAAGTCCCGATAATCCACGCAAACTCGCACCTTCCCTCTACGGTTTAGGCACGCGGGCACAATGTTGGATATCCACTCGGGATATGTAGACACCATGATGATGCCCGACTTGAAATTGTTTCACAATTTCTTCTTTCACCTTTAAACTCCACTCGGGTTTTGATCGCTTTGAGCTTTTTGTTGGTAGCTTAAATCCCTCTTTAATGGGAAGGCGATGAAGGACAATGTCGATGGACAAACCCACCATGTCTTCATGAGACCATGCAAACACATCCACGGAATTGGGTTAATAAGCGTAACCATGTCATTCCGTTGGTTTGGGGTAAAGGTGCGAACCAATCTGGATTAACTTAGGGCTTTCTAAGGTTAGAGATTGAAAAAGTGGTTTGATCAAGGTTGGGTTTGGTTTTGTCTTTGACCCATTCTTGAATTTCTGGAGCACCTCAATGTCATCCTGTATATCCATCAAGGTTTGAATTCATCTCTACATCAAAGGTACAATCCTTGTGGAGAAGAGGCATCGTGTCGTAAATCTGAGGCACATCTAAATTGAGTCTGAAACAAAATATGCTTTCACTTAGTATATATGAAATGTGTTGATCATACATACGTGTTAGCATATCTTGACAAAATAAAGCTGCTAATCTTTGTACTGAAAAAGTAGCGATTATTATATCTACTGAGCGAAAAGAGTTACGCCCATTTTACCCTTAACGACCAATGCAAGAGGAATGTTGTTCCAATTAGCGAGGCAAAGTCCGGGTGGACCGATGATGGAGGGATCATCATCCTCCTCCTATCTCGAATGATGGCCATTACGTCTGGGCAATCATCGTCACAGGGTGTATCTGTTGGTATGTTCATCATGAACAATGATGCGTATATCGGACATCATCCGTATGACGTCTTGCTTGATTCTTCGTTCCTCTTCTTCCACTGCGGGATTTGGAACAAAGATTTCTTTCTCTTTCACCGATGCAAAGCTTGGGAAATAACATAGCCATTACATTGGTTTGGCACCTTTACTGAGGAGGTTGTGCGGACTCGAGTTTGAAGAGCGAAGATAAACGCCACATGGTTGAAGTCTGAAGGAATCTGCTTGATGTTTATGAGGATTCTGTGACTAGAATTGGCGAAATAGCCTAGCCCAATTTGTTCGATTTGCTTGGTTAATCGAATTGGGTACTTGATACCTGGCGATCTTTTACCCAACCCTTGTCTCGACTTATGACCCAATGACATCATTTCTTGAGTAATGACATTACCTCGGCAAAAATCTTGGGTTCGAGTAATGGCATTCCATAGCATGGTATTGGGTATTGCTTATTTCCAAAGCATGAAAACCGATTGGTTCCACATCTGCATTGGCATTGATGAATGGCATGTCTCCGTGCTGAGGAATCTCTGGTTCAGCGTTGACTGTGACTAGGCTATTGTTGATAATGTATTTCAACTGTTGGTGAAGAGTGGAGGGGACTGCCCCAACCATATGAATCCATGGTTGTCCCAAGAGCAGGTTGTATCCTGAATCTATCTTGAGCACATGGAAAGATCGCGAGAATGTGTGAGGACCAATTTCGATTGGCGACTCAATTACTCGATAGAATTTTGGCGGCTCCATCAAAAGCTTTGATGATAGTATGGCTACTCTCGATTCGGTTGAGATTGATATTCATCTTCACCAAGGTAGCGTATGGGCGGATATTCAAAGAGAACCTCCATCTATTAAGACTCGGCTACTACCATATATCCAGGAGACAAGACCATGATAATGCAACGACTTGCGATGGCCGGTCCCTTGGGCGGTATGTCATCATCGATGAAGGATATCACATTGTTGTTGAAAATGTGATCAACTAGATGTTGAAACTTTTACGTATCCACTGATGTTGGTAGATAGGCTTCTTCTAAAACCTTTAACAAGACCTTCCGGTGATTCTCGGAAGTTAGGACCAAGTCCAAAATTGATATTTGTTGTGGAGCTTCTTTCAAGCTTAAAACCACCTTGGCTTCGTGATGACCCATAGTATGGAGGAATTTTTTAATTTTCTCCATGGGTATTTTCCCCTTTGATTTGATGGTGGGCTTCATCACCCGGTGGGGAAGATATAATGGATTTTCCTTCGACACTGTAGCAGTTATATGTGAGGTAGACCCTTCACCTTCTCCATAATTCCATGGAATTGTGTGCAAGCTAACAATAGGATATTGTGCTCTGCACGGCAAGTTGATTGGCTCGGGGCGGCCCACTTTCAAAGGATTGTTGCCTCCCTTGAGTTGAATTGTTGGCGTTGTGAGTAATGTATTAATCCCATCAGTTTCAGTGGATATGGCTGCTACCACACTTTTCCACTTAGTAGGGCTGCATTCTTACTTGCACGTAACACAATATCATCGTCCGCTGGCGCGAGGACACCCATTGTCGATTAGATTTTGAATAAGGTGGCGGAGTGCCCAACATTCTTCTGTCTTTGTGTGACCATGACTGGGAGTGATATTGACATACTCCATCGAGTTGTATCGTCATCCTGAAGCGGGGGTTGATTGGAGGTAAAGGCCGATCCTTCCTTCATTGATTAACATATGAAGGATTTCCTCCATGGGTTGGCCCAGATAGGTGAATTCCTTTTGTTGGCGAAATCCGACCCAGGCTTTGGCATTTGCTCTCTTTGTCACTTTGTCTTCCATTTCATTTTTTGAAAGTGACGAGGAATATTCATGACAATAGGTAGGAGAGCTGGCATGCTCTGGTGATTAATTGACGTGTCATTTGATCTTTGATAAGTCACCAGTTACGCCATTATTGCTTTGATTTACTTGCGAGAGCTTTTCATCTTTCGTTCCATTGTGAATGGAACTTGGCATAATCCCATCTGTCATCACCGTCTTTGAGGGTGCAGGAAGATTCACAATTTGAAATTGGAACTACATCCATTGCTCCAATTAATCATGTTGACCTCTTCTTCTTTGTGTTGAGGAAGAGGGTTGTCTTGAACATGAGGCTGATCTGGTTTGGTGACCACGATCTCTCCGTGTCTATCGGTCCTGGATCTTGTGTTTCAAGGCCCAACAATCCACGAGTCATGTGTCGGTGCCCCCGGCATGATAAGCACATTTCTAGCGACATTGAAACCCCGTCCATTAGGGTTGGTGGGTGGAAGAAGATGTAATTTTCTTACGTGTTGTCGGAAGATTTAGAATGTTCTCGAGGGTATCCCCTAAGGGTGTAAACACTCGAGGCGTTTGACTTCTCCACCTTTTGGTATTGGAGGGTTTGTGATTGTGCTTGAAAGGGAGTGTAGTTTCTCCTTTGAATAGGCGTGTTTTGATTGCCTTTTGCCCTGTAGTATCGTCGAAACATCTTCTTCTTTCTTTTTATGGACCCTCAGGGTTGTTCCCATAATTTCCAGTTGGATGTGATCGATAATGACTTTGAGTGCGACTAGGTCTTGAATCTTTCGGACTTCAATCCCATCTCAGCCATCTCCCCATGTTTGACCATTTCAGAAAATGGTTTGCCGATGCTGGCTAAAACTCTCTCATAGAAGGGAGCTTCTTGTATGTCTATGAAAGTCATGACCATTTCCGATTCTGTAATGGAGGGACTAACTTGAGCAGCCAGGCGTCTCCACCTTTGAGCATACAATCTGAAAGACTCGTTAGATTATTTCTTGATCTTGGTAATTTGATACCGATCAGGAGCCATCTGTGTTTGAAAGTTGTATTGAGTGAGGAAAGCGTGTGCTAGCTCTTCCCAGCTATGGATTTTGGAGTTGTCTAATCTTGTATACCATGAACGGGCCTCTCTAGTTAGACTCTTTTGGAACAATTGCATTCTAAGCTTTTTGTCCTCTACATAAGATCCAAGTTCTCCAATAAACACCTTTAGATGTGTGTAAAGGATCCCCTAACCCGTCATATTTTTCAAAGTCAGGAGTTTTAAATTTTTACGGATAATGAACACCGGGAAAATACACGAGATCGACATATGAAACACTCCGTGTGTTCCAATTCCTTTGATAAGCACGAAGGGTCTCTTCCATTTGGAGGACTTTCTTTTTGATGTCACCGATTATGCGGATCTCCGATGGGATGGGCAACATCATGAGTTTTGTTGGTCGTATCCAACTGTGGTTCGAATATGGTAATGACACAGGATTCCTCCTTGTGTGGAGGATTGACATGTACGGGTATTTTTGACCTGTGTGGGTAAACCGGTGTAATTCTTTGAGTAGAAACAACCAAATCAGTAATTTGTTTGCTTAATCAAAGTCAATTCTTTGCGGAAACTGGATTAAGTTCGATGCAGTCGGATGATGACATGATTGATTGTAGGCTTGTTGCCTTTTTGGACTTTGAGGGTAGTAGGTCCGATTGATTCCTATGAAAGACTTGCATAGTTTTAGTCTTTAGGGGATGTATATATAATAACATGCTATGTGATGTGTCCATTTTAGGAATTTTATCCTGCAAAAACGGATGTCATTTGTTTGTAGCATGTTAATTAAAATATGTATGTGTACACATTTCTTCTTCATATTTCTCATTACATGGAGATAGATATGGAATGTAAATTACAAGTAATTGTGTTTACAAGTAATTTAAAATGAGAGCATGAAGAGACTTTCCTCCATTTTGGGTTTATCGAGGTGACCTATCTTAGGTTACTCTCATGGCTTTTTGGCATGAAGGTTCCCAAATCATATCGCAATCTACTTGGCGGGAAGTTAATCCGGTCTTTCAACTGGGCGAATTTGGGTGGTGCCTTTCACGAGCCTCGGAGAATTAGTCTTCTCACGAGTCCGATAATCAAACACCAGCGGGGATAGCCTCTGGTGGAGGGACCACACAACATACATTCACATACATCGCGTCTCACCGTATGAAAATGATGACATGTGCGAAGCACTAATATCATGGCGCAGAGATATGGTGCGAAGCACTAATATCACAAAGTGATTATGGTGCGAAGCACTAATATCACAAGCGATTATGGTGCGAAGCACTAAGTGCAATAAGAAAATGCATTCATACACATTCATCAAAAATGTAAATGCAACATCCACACACAAGAAGATAACAAGTTTTGAAAAGATTGTAATAGCGGCTTAAGTCCTCTTCTTGGAGTCCCCAATGAGAGTCACCACCTATCGACGTCGGGGATTTTTGGATGTCCCTTTCCGTTACTTGTTCTTTGGTGTTCTCATTTTAGGTGAGATTTGTTTGAAAAAACAAGTGAAAAAGGTCAAACATGTATAATGTCGACGATGGATTGATTAAGAGTCGCCATTGGTTTTTAAATGGTTGTACCAACACAATGAGAAAAGGTTTGCACATTGACCCGGTGATGTGACAACGCTAATGCTGGTTTGGTGAAAGCGAGATTCATTAGGGTCAGGGGACTTGGTTATCTGAGGGAAGGTGTTAGGCACCCCAGACATCCGTGTTACCACGGTGGCCGCCTCTTTTCAAGAAACTATTATCTGAATGTGTGTGTGTGTGTGTGTGGATGTGATGTCTTTGTTATTTGGAAGTAGTCTGAGAGGCCTCGTTCGCACCTATATACACGGTTTTGAATTTATGTAAAATTCAGTTTTAGCAAGATATAACAATGATGTTTTATAAAAGAGGTTTTTCAAACCACGATGCTCAATAGTAATTGAGACCTTTTACACTCCCATTTTATTAAGTGTTCGACTTGATTGATTTTATTTGATGGATCTGAGAGGCATCCGTATGCGAAAATAATGTACAAAATAATGCCGACTTCCTCGTGGGTATGGAAACCATCTGAGGAAATTCGACATCAGTAGAATAATTTACAAAGTCGCTACAATGAAAATGTCCATCACGGAACCAGAATCTAGATCCATAGGATGAATCTGTGATCACATGATTCCTAGGCGCACGTATCATCGCAATTTGTATGAAAGCGAAAGCAGGTATATATATAAAAGTGTAAATATATATATATATATATGATCACCAACCACGAAGCACCTCCATGGGGATCGAAAATGTAAATAAAAGTCATTAAAAGCTATCAACCGCCACGGAGGAAACTCCAAAGGGACAAAAGCGTAAATAAAGTCAGTAAATACGGCCAACCGCACGAAAGGAAACTCAAAGCGGACAAAATATAAATAAAGTCAGAAAAAAAGCGATCAACCACCACGAAGTAAACTCTCGAGGCGGGCGAAACGTAAAGAAAGTCGTAAAAGCGATCAACCACCACGAAGTAAACTCGAGGTGGGACGAAATATATATATATATATAATAAATGCAATGGATATAAAATCCAGGCTCATCGAACAAAGTTCGACCATAGTTCATATATATATATATATATATATATATATATATATATATATATATATATATATACAAAAGTAGAGTAAACGCATCGGATGTAAAATCCGGGCTCATCGAATGTAGTCCCACCACGCTTCATATATATATATATATATAAAATCGAGTAAACGCACTGTGTGTAAAATCTGTGCTCATCGAATGAGTTCGACTACAGTTCATATATATATATATATATATATATATATATATATATATATATATATAAAAAGTAGAGTAAACGCATCGATGTAAAATCCAGGCTCATCGAACAGTAGTCCCACCACGGTTATATATATATATATATATATATATAAGCGTAGTAAACGCATGGTGTGTAAAATCTGGGCTCATCGAAATGAGTTCGACTACACTATATATATATATATATATATATATATATATATATATATATATATATATATATATATATATATATAAAAGCGAGTAAACGCTCGCATCAAGTCTAGGCTCATCGAATAAAGTTCGACACACGCTTAATATATATAAATGTATATATATATATATATATATATATATATATATATATATAAAACAAATAAACGCTCCAGACCAAAGTCTAGGCTCAATCGAGGCATAACTCGATAATGTTAGTCAATATATATGTAAATATATAATATATATATATATATATACAGACTGAAATGAAACCATGGACCGAAGTCTGGGAAAAAGCAAGCAACATGACTCTCAAAGTGTAGAAGGGTGTGTGCAGAGATGAAGAGAAAGACACTAAAGTGTGTGAGAAGGCTTACAGCTGACTGCCAAAGAAGACTTCTATATCTTTAGAGTGGGTAAACACTGACTTTTGTAGGTACAAAAGGGCTATATATGAGCTCACAGGTGTTTAAAAGGGGAAAGTACACTGCATGGGGTGAGTGCAGATCAAATTGGGCAGGGCTTCCTCGCCTTTTTCTCTTTGAAAATCAGCACCCCAAGCCCTCTATTTATAGGCATTTTAATTTATGAGTGTACTAGAGGCAACCCGGGTGGGCCCGGGTTTTTAGGTCTGGGTCGTCTCAAGTACGTGCACGCAGGCATCAGTAATGTCCACTCGAACTTTCAGAAGTGCAATCCGGGCATCCATTTGAGATATACAGGACCTATTTTGGACGGCCATTATTGAGAGTTGTACGATGGCATGGGACTAGAGTTTGTACGAAGTCATTGAAGATGATACGATGCCCTCCGGTCTTCAAGCTTCAACTTTGATTCGTTACCCCACACAATAGTCACTCGGGATTAGTTAGTCTTGTGGGACATTGTTGCGTAAAGACGTGACATGGCATCGTGTTGACGAGATGATGATGTTGCCCCTCACCGATGTTATCGCCGGAATGGGCTGATAAAGCAGACATTGCTCAGGCTTCGCTGAGATTGGACTGCAACAATTTGTTAAAGGTCCTCATTGTCATCATTGAGGTGTGCCTGTCTTCCCGATGTTATCGCCGGGTTGGTACAGTGTATCTCGTTGTGAGCGTCGAGATTGAAGCTGGTTGCATTTGAAACAAGCATTTCTGGGGTTATCCCCGAAACTGCATTCCTTGGGTTTATCACCAAGGTTGGTGGCTATTCCCATGGTTGGGACTGAGACTAGATACCACGGGGTCATCTCCGAGATTAATTGGTCTTCTTTGGTGTGTGTTCCGGTATTGTATCTGCAGGCCTCGGGGTTATATCCGAGGTTGGAATTTTTACTCCCAGATTGCGATCCAGGGTTGATGCTGAACTTCCGGTAGTATCCGATATGGATTTGGATTGTCTTTCAGGGTTCCCTCTTAAAAGACGAATCTGTCCTCCTGTAATGTTAGTAACAGTAGTACAGAAAATTTCGATTGTCTACACGTAGAAATTTGAATCACCCAAATATTCTTTGTGGATTTTTCGTGTTGACTGTTTGAGTGAAACTGGTACGAGGGACTTATAGTCCGAAAATCAAATCAGTGTTCTTAAAGCTCTATTGCGTGAGTTATAATTTTAATCCGACCGTTGAATTGTTGAGATTTTTGGATATGTTTTACATATATAAGTTGAGTATAAGTCCACAAATTTTGAACCATTCAAAAAAAACGTATGATTTGTTATAAATTTTAAGAGGTGTTGAAAATCATCCGTATGTGGATTTTGGTAATTTTTCGTTTGGAATTTGGAAAAACTTAAACTTATAAAGTTGTAGAAAATTTAATTTCCTATGGATTGGGCATAAAATTCATATTTTTCTGATAAAAGGGCTATTTATTATGAATTATTGAAGTTTTGGAAATTAAATATTTTTATTAAAATTATGGGTGGGACCCACATTTGTTTTTTGTGAAAACATGTGCTGGAACTTTTGTTCAAAGGTGGAGGGATGATAAGTTTGCAAAGTAGGCATGTGTAGAAGAAAAATAAAATTAATAATATTTTATTAATTTAGTCTCCTTTTGGCGTTCTAGTATTTTCCTCTAAATAGGCGCTTAGGTTATATTTGAAAATCACACCAAAAACAAGTTTTCTCTCTTTCTCTATATTATCGAGCGTATTTTTTGAGTATTTAGATACTTTGAGAGTTGCTATTCAGTACAAGTTTCCTTCGGCATTACATCCAAAATTCCAGCCAGAGGTACTATTCTTTTGAGGTAAGGGATAGTAAAGGATGTTATTTTCTTCATAATGATGTTATTCTTTCAATATCATTATACCAAAATATTGGTATGAATTTTATTGTGGAATTTCTACCTTTTTCATGCCAGGTTACTATTCACATATACGGCACTATTCACGTATACGACACTATTCATGTATATGGCACTATTTATGTATACGGTACTATATACGAATACGGGTTACTATTCATGAGTTACTATTCACGAGTTACTATTTATGAATTACTATTCATGAGTTACTATTCACGGGTACTATTCACGACAAAATTGGTTTCTTTTTCTGACCAAATTATCGTTGATTTATGAATCTTACTCTTGAAACTAAATTCAGTTGTTGATCATATTATTTTTATTATCATATAAAACATTTTCATAATCCTGGTGATGAAATTTCTCTTTGACTTGTGTGTAAAGATGGATAGATTATTGGTATGATCGTGACTATGGGTTCCCTTTGGCCAGTAGTGCAAGATGAATTGTTGACTTGGATGATCATGACCATTGAATTTATAATTGAATATCTTTAGCTTAATTGCAAAGGTAAATTGATCAACATGATTATAATTATTGTTCTGAAATGATTTTATATTTCTTTGAGATATTAATATCTTTGGCATGTAGTGCAAAGATGACCTGTTGTTGAATATCATTGGCACGTAGTGCAAAGATGATCTGTTGTTGAATATCTTTGGTCAGTAGTGCAAAGATGACATTTTGTTGAATATCTTTGGCCAGTAGTGCAAAGATGAACTGTTGACGAATATCTTTGGCCCGTAGTGCAAAGATAAATTTATCAGTATGATTATGAACAGGAACTGTGATTTGGTATAACCATGATCTTTGATGTTTCGGTAAAGACAATGATGAAAATTATCTTCGCCCACGGATGAGAAGAGGAATTTAGAACCACAATTATGATTATGAGTTATTCATATGATTGTGGACCAGAATTGTTGATTGATGTTATAGGGATAAAACATTGTTGGTGGACTTTTAACATGGAAAAGATAATAGACTTTATGGTCTATTTCACTCTTCTAATGGATTGCTTGTTCCGCTGCAACTATGGTTGAAAATTTTATCATCTACCATATCTTCTAAATCTCTGATTCATTACTGACGTAGGCTATTGATAATTTAATTATCTTTAGTCATGATATTCTTTACTGGGCTATTTGTGCTCACCCTTGTGCTTCAAAATTCCTTTCAGGTAATAAGAGTGTAGCTAGGTCGAGCGGGGGTAATAGGGAAATAGAACGATGGTCTCTAGCTGTGGAGGTTCTCCCTAAACAGTATGGAAATAAATTTATTGAGAACTTTAGAATAGTGTGTTGTATTTTATACATCATTTAGTAGTTATATTTGATGAATCAAATAAAGTGAGGCGAACCCAACATTGGAAGGGTGTTTTGCCACTATCATACAAGATGTCTAATGACATGCGACTTCGTGTTATCATAAGACAGGGTTATGCACATCCACTTGCTGAGTATATCTACGAGCACTACCTATATAATCTTGGAGTTTGGTTGAAATATAATTCTCAATTGGAGACAATGGAGATAATTATATGTCAAGAGAAGACTCACCATTGGAAAGAACATGATAGAAATCTTCTCGTTTTTCTTTGGGGTCTATTAGGTCAACCAAGGATAATTCTTGAGTTATATGATATCTATTATAACTTAGATGCATGGCCTCCCATGTACGAAGGTTTCCTTGAGCATTTTTCAAAGATTTTAATTTCTAAAACAGATATTGACTATTCCTTTATGTAAGGTACCACTGTAAGGTATCAATGTGAGGTGATATCCAGGTAAAGGGATGAGAGTCACCGTTGGTATCTATTTGTATTAAAATTCACAACATATGTCTAGTCGTATTTTGCACGACAATTGTAATAATGAAGTTTGTAATTGGGAATTGCATTGATTGTATTTTGTGGCGACTCAGAATAGGTTGGGTGGAATGGTCCTATTTTGGGGGCGTCACAGATACTCCATGTTTTGACACCACGTGCCCATGGAATGCTACTTCCTCAAGCCAGAACTCGCATTTCTTCAGCTTGACATATAGTTTGTTATCACGAAGCCTTTGAAGTACTAGCTTCAAATGGTGCTCATGATCTTCACTGCTTTTGGAATAGATGAGGATGTCATCAATAAAGGCAACAATGAACTGGTCCAAATATTCCTTAAATACTCGGTTCATCATATCCATGAAGGCAGCAAGAGCATTAGTCAATCCAAAAGACATGACTAAGAATTCATAATGCCCGTACCGAGTTCTGAAGGCAGTCTTCGGAATATCCTCGGTTTTAATCTTTAGCCGATGATATCAAGAACGAAGATCGATCTTTGAAAAGAATTGTGCTCCTTTTAACTGGTCGAACATGTCATCAATGCGAGGTAGCGGATACCAATTCTTGATGGTGACATGGTTTAATTCTCGGTAGTCAATACAAGGTCGCATACTCCCATCTTTCTTCTTTACAAATAAAACAGGGGCACCCCAAGGAGATGTACTAGGACGAATGAAATCAATGTCTAACAACTCCTGTAGTTGGACCTTTAACTCCTGAAGTTCAATAGGAGTCATTCGATATGGGGTTTTAGAAATGGGTTCTGTACCATGTTCAAGGTCAATAAAGAATTCAACTTCACGTTCTAGGGGTAGACCAAAAAGTTCTTCAGGAAATACTTCAGGAAATTCACTAACAACAGAAAATTTATTCAAATCTGACGTATTTTTGTTCAAGTCCATGACATGGGCTAAGAAAGCTTGACATCCATTTTTTAATAAACGAATGGCTTTATGGCTTGATATGACAGTGATTGACTTTAGCGGTTTGGTTGCTTGAATTCGCATAACAGGTTGGTTAGGAATATGAAAACTAACAACCTTACAAAAATAATCAATTTTGGCATGATGAGTAGTTAACCAATCAATCCCTAAAATTACATCAAATGCAAGTATTTTCAAAGAAATAATATCGACAGGTAATGTGATGGTCCCAACTTGAATCAAGTAAGATTTATAAGCCGTGGATGTACCAAAATTTTCTCATAACTGAGTTTCAACAGATAAGTTAAAGTCTAATTTCTCAGGGGTTAAATTCAAACGTTGAGCACAAGCAGGAGAAATAAAAGAATGGGTAGAACAAGTATCTAATAAGGTATAAACTTCGTAAGAGTTTATGATTAGCTTACCCGTGATCACCTCATTTAGGTTCCTCGTATTTTGGGCAGTCACGACAAACGCTATTCCAGGAACCAACAACTTTGACTTATCCGGGACAGTCTTTAGAGTCACCATCCCCACTGGACTTGGTTTCTCTACAGGACAATCTCAAGCTATATGACCTTCCTTTCCACAGTTATAACACACCTTGAATTGTTGTGGACAGTTTGGTCTGATGTGTCCCTCTTTCCTGCATCTATAACATACGACCGGTGGTCGTTCTCCTCCCCTTGAAATAGTTGATGATGGTGTTGACGTCTTCACGTTGTCACTTTAGTACCTTCTCTTTTTGAAATCTCCCCCCGACTAGCTTCTTCTATTATCATGGCCACGATTACCACCAGAGTGGTTACCACTTTTGTTTGGATATTTTCCTCCCCGCTGGTTGTCATTTCTCCGATGACTGCTACCACTGGTATGACCCTGGTTGTGGTCCCTTAGTTGAACAGACTCATTATCTCGCTCTAATAATTGAGCCATGTTCACAACATCTGAATATAGAGAAAATTTGTGTGAAATGAGGTATTTACGAATTTTGGGTTTCAAACCTCTTAGAAACATCCGCGTCATACGTTCTTCATTCTCTACCAAATGAGGTGCAAACCTGGATAACTCCGCAAACTTAGCCTCGTACTGGTACACAGTCATGTTGTTCTCTTCTAGTCAGATAAACTCTACCTCCTTCAAATGACGAATACTTTTAGGAAAGTACTTGTTATTAAATAGTTTCGGAATGCTTCCCAAGACATATTGAAAAGCGCTCGGTCGGGTACGCTTCAAAGATTCCCACCAGTAATCTGCCTCACCATGGAACATAAAGGTGGCGAATGAAATCTTTTGTTCTTCCGTGCATCCCAAGACATCAAATATCTTGGTAATTTGCTTAACCCACGTTTCTGCCTTAATCGGATCTGGCTTTCCCAAAAACTCTGGTGGTCCCAACTCTTTGAAGTGTTTGGCTGTGACAAGTTGCGCGTTGCTATTATTTCCACCCATATGTTATACACGAGTCTCCCTCGTCTGATTTTGCATGAACTGGAAAAAGCTTCTAAACATCACATCATTCATTATTTGATCGGTGGTGTTGTTTACAGGAGGAACATTGCCGTCATGTTACACGTTTTCCTAGTTTGTGATTAAATGTGTCTCCACGGTCTCATTCACTCCATTGTTAACATTTTCAACTGACATTCTCAAATATTGCCACAAAATACAAGTTAATTAAAGAAATTGACATTCCACATATTATCCCTATATTCTGACCAACCAATTAAACACAAATAAGCTTATAAGGAAGAACACACTACCGAAGGATTTACTCGTCACTCCCTTCCTAGATCTAACCCCAGATCTCCATCATAGATCATCCCCCTAAGCTCTGATACCAACTGTGATACCCCCAAAATAGGTCAACACAACTCATTCTGAGTCGCCAAATACATGGTACAGAAAACAACTACAACTTCATTATTACAATTATCGTGCAAAATACGACAACGCATATGCTATGAGTTTAAATACAAATATTATCTTCTAGACAATATTCAAACTTAAACAAGTCCTCAATACAATTATTGATACACTATTTTACAAAATAGTGAGGACTGCTAGAACAACTATTTTGAAACATCATTCCACACCCCGACTAGTTCCCGCTATATTCTCGCCTCCTGAGAAGAAAAATGGAACAAAAAGGAAAAGGGTGAGCTCAACTAGCCCAGTAAAAATTATTATGACTAAGATAATGTAGAAAAATTATCATTAGCCTTCAATAAATCAGATAAAATATAATGGACAACAAGTTTTAGATCAATATTCGCAGCGGAAATAATAATTCATTAGAAGAGTTAAGTAGAGAATGAAGTCTACTATCTTCTATGATTTAAAAGTTCATCATCAATATTTTATCCATGTAACATCAATCAATACACATCATGAATCAAATATTCATCTTTGCACAACGGGCCAAAGATATTCATTTGTATCACCAGTTGGTCATGTTCATCTCAACACATGTCCATCTTTGCACTACGGACCAAAGATATTCATCAAGTAATCATTAATCTTTGCATTACATGCCAAAGATATTCAGTTATATCACCATTTAGGACTGAGGATGATGAAAAATATTTTTTAAAAAATGAATCCGGTGAGATAAAAGGACAAAGATTAGGGATTCATACTTCAGTTTATCCAAGTTAAAAAATACTCCATAATAATCAATTATGGAGCAAAATTCAAGAATGAAGATCAAAACATGGATACAATCAAATATAGTAACCATAATAGACAACTTGGACCAAGAAAAGAAAATTTAATTTTTATGTGAATAGTGTCGTATTCGTGAATAGTGTCATATACGTTAATAGTGTCGTATACGTGAATAGTAACCCCGACACAAAAAAGTAAAAATTTCATAAGAAAAATCATACTTCGTGAATAGTACTCGAGAATAGTGTCATATACGTGAATAGTACCGCATACGTGAATAGTAACCTCGACATGAAAAGGTAAAAATTTCATAATAAAATTCATACCAATATTTTGGTATAATGATATTAAAAGAAATAACATCATTTATGAAGAAAATAACATCCATTACCTCAAAAGCTAAGTACTTCTGACTGAAATATCGGATATAATGCTGAAGAGAACTTGCACTGCTTATCAACTCTCAAAGTATCTAAATACTCACAAAAATACGCTCGATATATAGAGAAAGAAACTTCTGATTCTGGTGTGATTTTCATTTCTAACTAAGCATCCTATTTATAGGAAAATGCCAAAACACCAATGTAGACTAACCTGCTACCGGTGACATCCACCCTTTGTTATTCATGCACACCACACTTTGAAATTTAAATAATTTTCCACAAAAAACAAAAGTGGGTCCCACCTATGTTTTTAATAAAAACATTTATTTCTGAAACTTCAATAATTCATAATAAATAGCTCTTTTATCAGAAAAATATGAACCTTATGTCCATTCCATTTAAAATTTATTTCTCTACAACTTTGTAGAAGATAGTTTTTCCAAATTCCAAAAGAAAATGACCCAAATCCACATACGGATGATTTTTAATACCTCCATTCCGACAAAATACTGATAAAACACCTCAGCATTAATTCCTTCATTTATATCCACATAAAATAAATATTTTCTTATCATATAAATTAATAATTAATTATTCATAAATAATATTAGAGATCACAATAATGATAATCAGGTCCTTCCCAGGAAAGAGGGGGCTTTCCGATTAGGATTTCTCCTTACTGGCGCGCAATTACGTGACTAAACCCCTTTCCTAGACAGAATTTCATTAGACATTGCAAATAATGTTATCTAATAATATTATTCAAATACTATGAATTATTGATCTGATAATAAGAAATACTGTGCAGTGACAATTATTGAAACATCAATAATATAAAATATCAATGTAGCAATTTTTGAATAATAAAATAAAATATTAAAAAGTAATTACTGTAACAATTATTGAGTAATGACTTCTTACGTAAGAATCAATAATTAGTATTATTGTGCAATACCGTGTGCTACTATGCAACCACGCGTATTATTGTACTTTAACCACCAGGTATTCCAACAGTGTTAACGATAAAAATTACGCCGTTATTTTTTTAAAAAACTCATACTTGTCGTTTTCTTCATCTGACAATTTTTTATTATGGGGCCCACAAATGGATGCGCCATCGTATAAATATTCCCCGACAGCAAGAATATTATATGACCAAATGAATATTCCTCGACAACAATGAATATTTTATAACCACTTGCTTATTAAAAATATTTGCGCATTTTACCCATAACTAACCACATTAATCAAATCAACCCCTTACTATATAAAAATAATAAATAGAGGAAATTCAATTTTATTCATAAAAAGTTGGGGTCTTACAACTGTAGCTAGTATACTAGACCCGGTCGCTAAACAAACTTTACACGCCTTCTGTCTGACGCACCTCCCTGTCGAATGCATGCGCCATAACTAGTACGCGCAATACGATGTCTTATATATACAGACTGTCTTGCGAGAGTTTCATGTAAGTTAATAAGTTTAGATTAGTCAGTTATATATTAGTACATATTTCTTTCCTAAGAAATTAATTGTTCCTAAATTTTAAACTTTTGTTATAGACTTACTTTAGATATGAGGAGGGCATTTCTCAAGCAGCCGGCGACGATGTGATTATTGCACATGTCGCTAAGAATTACTACGGCTAACTATATGAGATGCGACAGAGGGCAGCCTATGTAGTTAATGATGTGACGCCCCCAAATACGGGTTCCCTAACCCCGGGTTTGGTGCTCACAATCCATCCTACATATAACATTTAACTACACATTCATTTGTGAATTACATCATTCATTACATGTCTTTAATATAAACATATCTTAAAATATAATTATATCAATATCGCAGGTTCTTTAGCCTTAATATTACATGCCCTATAATACAAAAGGCTTAAACGAAAATATAATATATTATTCATCATTACACAACTAATACTACTCAGTCGCCTTTGCATTGCCTTTATCCATGTTAGATTCCTCGGTTACCTCGTCCTTAGCTGAAATGTTTTATTTAAGCAAGAGTGAGCAACAAGTTTGCTCCACAAGTTAAAGTATACAATAAAAGATATGAATTAGGAATATAGGAATCTTGCTTCTATAGAACTTCAACAATGTTCAAAGAACTTCGAGGTAGCTAAATAAATCATTTTCCAATAAGAAGACATTATTAAAATTTCATGTCGAATACCAAATCCATGATGAAAGGGTAAAACTCTTTCAAAGTTTCAATAATATTCAATTAATTATGAAGAATTAACAATACTGCAACAATAAAGCGGGATATTCCTAGATTTCATGTTGAGTGATCACAATAGGACCATGAACTAATAGAGGAATCATCAGTTAATTAATACTGAATTACCTCAAGTGTATCAGTTAACCGTAATGATTAAATCATACTCTTCTACAATTACATAAAGTGATCAGCTTCATTGTACCTTGTATTATGCATAATACTCAAAAATAACACAATAGTAGGATGTCCGACAATAAGGTTCCCTTTTTGTTAAGGGTTGTTCATCTTAGTCTTACATCATAGATCCGTACCAAAACAATATGGTTTGGATTATTTTTAAAGAAATGCTATGATTTTAACATATAAATCCATATCGATTTAGCCGAAATAAATGGCATAGATCTTTCAATAACAACTTAGTTCATATAATAGAACGTTTCATGTTTTAACAAATATTAGTCTCGCCAAAATAATTAGTTGAGACGTAGCTCATATACTGTTCAATAATAGACAACAATCAATTGCACTATGTGCGAATAACAATGATCACTATAGATGTGAATAACCAACAATAATTATTCACTAATCATGCTTTGAAATTAATAACTAAAGTTGAGTTAATGAACTTGCAATAAATACGAATATTCAATAATAATTTTAGATGTGGAATAATCAACAATAATTATCCACTTAACATGCTTGAAAAATAAAAACTCGAGTTTGAGTTCAGGAAACTTGCCTTGGTCGTTGACTACTGCTACACAATCTAATTTAACTTCATTTGAAAGACCTATCATTAATAATATTAATCTCTCAATTAGCGTAACACATCATGGCACATAATACCGTTATTTAAAGTCGTTATATAACCTAAGTACATGATCATGTAATCATAGCAATGATTAGAACATGTAAAAACAATTATCAAGTCAAACTATTTCAGTCTGGTTTGATTTCAGTATCAATTCAGTGTCCCGATTGCATTATCAGATAATTATCGAGTTTATTTTCAATAAAACTCTACTTAAAAGCTTCAATATTATTTTAGATAATTTTATTATCATTTATAATATTTTTCGGAAGCTCAAAATAATTTTAAAATAATTATTATCGTTTATAATGATTTTTCAAACACTAATATTATTTTTAAATAATTTAAATACAGAATAATTCCATTATCATTAATATTTAAATAATTTAAAATATTAATGAAATACATGTTAAAATATTAAAAGTTATTTATAATAGCTCAAATTTTTTTAAAACACTAATATCACATTTAAATGATTTTAAAATATTTAAAATTATTTTTAAATAATTACCATTAATATTAAAATAGTAATGTATTTTATGTCAAAATATTAAAAGGTATATATTATAACTTAAAACATTTTTAAAACCTTTATATCAGCTTTTAAATGATTTTTAAAACAAAAACAATTATTTTTAAATAATTTATTTAATACAATTACTAAATAAATTTATTATCATTAATATTAAGTTATTAATGAAATCTATATCAAAATATTAAAAGTTATTCATTATAACTTCAAATATTTTTAACACTTTAATATCATTTTTAAATTATTTTAAAATATTAAAATCATTTTTAACTAATTTATTTAATAAAATTATTAAATAAATTTAATATAATTATTACTTAAATAAATTAAAATATTAATGAAATTTATGCCAAATTATTAAAATTTAATTTTTATAACTTAAAATAATTGTTAAAACTTAATTAGGAATTTTTAATAATTTTTTCTATTTATTTAAATTAATTAATTTTCATTAAAACTGTCGCTAAAGGTTTTAGCGATAAAAACTATCGCAATAGGTGTGCTTCATCAACGAAGAACAGTCTTGGTCAATGCCCTGGGGGCTACTTTGACCATGATTAATTTGCATTTGGTTAAATTTCTGAGAATGAGAGTGTATCAATAGTGTAGTACTAATGTAATACTATACGTACTAATAAATTTCAAGGTCTAACTACATCATAGGAATAAGATCTAAGTGACCAAACTTGTTTGTCGAAATCGTTCTTGAGTTTCTAGTTACCCGAAACTCGAGCGGTGTTTAGAGTAGCCACTTTAGAGCTTTAATAACTTTATTCCTATGTAGTGTTTGAATGTTATAGTGTCACATTCTTGTAGAATACATGTCAAGGTGCAAAATTATTACACTTATTAGGCTTAACAACATCAAATATGAAAGATCTAGGCTAGTCCAAAGGTCATCGAAACTTGTTCTTCGATTTACTGGAAATTCCAAGAAGCAAATTTGTGTGGTCGACCCCATTTTGACCATTAATAACTTAGATTCTAGTTATGATATGGATCCATGATATATGTTATGGATCCATGATATATCAACATAGATCACTAAATAATATCACATATAACATATTTAAACATAAAAACATAAAATCTACCTAAGCATACAAGATCTAATTTAAGGTTAGGGTTTATACCTTTCTTGAATAACTTTTGATCCAATAAATGTGGGTGTTGCTAGGTGTCAATTATATCATATTTGGGATGGATTTTGAGCACATGGGAGATCTCAAAGTGGTGAGTCACAAGATTTGGATTTATCCTTTTACTTAAAAGAGAAGTAAAGGGTATTTTAGTAATTTTGCATCCAAAAGGGTATTTTGGTAATTTCCCCACTTGTAAGACCTCAACTTTTATGAATAAAGATTAATTTTTCTCAACATATATTTTTGAATATTATGGTGTGGATTTGATATAATGTTATAGTTGTGGGTATTATTTACAAATTTTTCAAAGTAAGCAAGCGGTTATATAATATTCGATTGGTCGGGGAATATTCGCTTTAACGGGGAATATTAAATGACGGCACAACAATCATTGGTGGACCCCACAACAAAAGTATTGTCGTAGTTAGAAAATGACATAATTATCTTTTTATAAAAAATAACGGCGAAAGTTTTACCGTTAAACTGTTTGAACTACCCGGTGGTAAAAGTACAGTAATACGTGTGGTTAAATAGTAGCACACGGTATTGATTATTGATGCTTACGTGAGAAGTCACTCAGTTATACTCAATTATTGCTACAGTAATTGCTGCATAATATCTTTCATATTATTGATTCAATAATTGTCATAGTATCATCTGCATAATAGTTTATATTATTAAATCAATAATTGAGACAATAAAGTTATTCATATTATTATTTGCAATATTGACAATGTCTAGAAGTTTTGTCAATGAGAGGTTTGGTCACCTAATTGCGCGCCAATAAAGGAGAAATCCTTATCGGAAAGCCCCTCTTTCTTGGGAACGACCTGGTTGTTAAATATTGTGAGTTATAATATTAATAATGAATAAGTTCATGTTGATTAAAGATGAACTTGATAGCTCCATTGTGTTGGGATTATTAGTGTTAAGAGATCAACATCTATTTCGATAATAATGGATGTCTGAAGGTTATATTGACCAATCGGGTAATTAATCGGATAAATGAGTAATTAATTGCTATTAATTCACATGCTTATAACTATTTGGTCATATGTGTGTACTATTGATTCACATGCATGTATTATTAGGGGAGATGGTGCAAGATTGATAATACTTGCATGACTAAATTTAAAATGGAGGTATAGATGAAGGTACTATACTGTAATTATTTTTTTCACATGATTGTACTATTGATTCACAAGATTGTACTATTGATTCACAAGGTGTACTATTAGGGGAGGTGGTGCAAGTTTGATAATACTTGAAGGACTAAATTAAAAATGAAGAAAAAAATGAAGGTATTATACTGTAATATTTTGAGCCCCGAAACGTGCAATTATCGAAACTATATTTTTCCTATAAATAAGAGCTCATTCTTCTTTCATTCTCACCAATTCACTAAGACTCACAAGAGCATTTATAGAGAGAAGCTTTAGAGAGAAAGTAGAAGAGAAGTCTGCTACCTCGCTATTCTAGTATCCAGTTTTATTCTGAGGTAAGAGATATTATTTTGTTCAGTATTCATAGGAATAATATTTTCTTCCATACTCCGTAGTATGTGAGTAATATTATTTCATCTCGTATTCCTGATTATGCCATCATTCGGTTAAAGTATTGCTTCTATATTCCGTGAAATTAGTAGAATATCCTTGAAATTTGCGCTTCATCTAGTATCGCTTCACAAGGATATTTTCTACACATTCTTGTTAAATTTTAAGTTTTTCATGCCTGAGTACTGTCTATGAGTACTATTCATTTATACGGTACTATTCACAAAAGTACTATTCACAGGTACTATTCATAAAGTACTATTCACAAAGTGATATTCACAAAGTATTATTCACAAAGTACTATTAAAGAGTACTATTCACAAAGTACTATTCACAGAGTACTATTCCCGAAGTACTATTCACGGGGTACTATTCACTCGGGTACTATTCACCCGGAGTACTATTCATAACAAAAATTGATTTCTTTTCGATCCAAATCATTTTTGATACATTATCATTCTTGAATTTTACTCCACAAAGCAGTATCATGTTGACAATTTGGATAATATTGAATTCTGGATAAATTAAATTATAAATCTTTAAAATTTATCCTTGAACTTGTTTTATTGAATTCTTATATCATTGTCATCATCCTCATGCTTATATTATGTTGAAAGTCATCTGTGGCCTGTAGTGCATAGATGGACTTGGTATGATTATGACCAAGGATTATTCGGTATAATCATGACCGTAATGTTACAAATGATGTGGTAAAAGTCCTCATTGGCCCATAGTGCATTGATGGACAGTTGTTGGCATGATCATGACCATTGATGAATACACGAATATCCTTGGCCCGTAGTGCATGGATAATTTGTGGTCGTGATACTAAAAAATATCATTGGCCGTAGTGCAGGGGTGATTCGATGATGTGGATTATTTATTAAGCTGAGTCTCAGCGATAAAAGTGATGAAAAACCTTTTAAATCATAGAAGATAGTAGATTTTATGCTCTACTTGACTCTTCTAATGGATTGCTTGTTCCGCTGCAGTTAAACTTGATGTTTGTTATATTTTATCAGTTTAACACTGTTGAAGGCTAACGATAAATTATTCTGCATTATCTTAGTCATAATATTTCTTACTGGGCTAGTTGAGCTCACCCTTTTGCTTTCATTGTTCTCTTCAGAAAATGAGAACGTAGCTGGGACTAGTCGAATAATGGAGTGACGCCCGGATGATAGCATTAGTAGTCCTCACTATTCTATGAAATAGTGTGAATCTAAATGTATTGAGGACTCCATTTGAGTTGAATACTGTCTAGAAGACAATATTCGTATTAAAACTCTCAGTTTATGTTTTGTCGTATTTTACATGACAGTTGTATTATTAAGTTGTATTTGAATTTTGTACCATGTATTTGGCGACTCAAGATGGGTGTTGTATACCTATTTTTGGGGCGTCACAGTTGGTATCAAAGCTTAGGGATATGATCTCTGGCTGAGATGTGAGACAAGAACTAGGAGGGGCGAGACGGGGAATTCCTTCGCTAGTATGACCTACCTAAGTTTATTTGGTATTTATTTGGTCGGTCAGAGTATAAGGATAATATGTGACATGTTAATTAACCCTTGTTTTGTGGCGGTATTTGAAAATGGCATCCGAAAATGTTGAGATAAGCAATGAAGCACATGAGGCCGTTGAGTCACCAACGATCAATACCCAGGATAATGTGCATCAGGATGGAAATAATCCTCAAGAAAACAACAACGCGGACCAAATGATGAACGATGGAATGTTCAAAGGCTTTATGCAATTCATGCAACATCAGGCGAGAACGACTCCTGGTCAACATGCAGGTGGAAACACTGGCAACTCTCGAACGGTCACCGCTAAACAAATCAAGGAGCTGGGACCACCGGAGTTTATTGGAGAGCCAAAACCACTTAAGGCGGAGACGTGGATAAAGAAGATCACCAAGATATTTGATGTCTTAGGATGCTCCGAGGAGCAAAAGGTTCCCTTTGCCACCTTTATGTTGCAAGGAGAGGCAGACTACTGATGGGAATCGGTAAAGCGTACTCAACCTGCCGCATTGAAGATGTCTTGGGAGAAGTTTCAAGAGCTGTTCAACGACAAGTACTTTCCCGAAAGTATTCGTCACATAAAGGAGGTAGAGTTCATCAAGTTGGAGCGCGAACAATATGGCCGTGTCACGATCAGACGAAAGCTAAGTTTGTCGAGTTGTCCGGTTTGCGTCCCCACTTGGTTGATAATGAGGAGAGAATGACGCGGATGTTTCTAAGAGGTTTGAAACCCGAGATACGTCAATACTTAATTTCTCTGGCTGTGTTTGTATTCAGATGTTGTAAATAGGGCTCAGTTATTAGAGCGCGATAACGAGTCAACCCAACTAAGAGAAAGCAGCCGGAAAAATGATAATACCAGTGGTAACAGTCATCGAAGCGGTGACAACAAACGTGGAGGGAATCAATATGCCAGAAATGGTAACCACTTCGGTGGTAATCATGGCCAAGATAATAAAATTGGACATTTCAAGAAGAGGATATTTAACAATGATGGAAAAACGTCATCACCAGCACCCGTTGTTAAGGAAGGAGAACGACCACCTATCATATGCTTCAAATACGGAGGGGAGGGACACATCAGTCCAAACTGTACGCAGCAGTCCAAAATGTGTTACAATTATGGAATAGAAGGTCACCTAGCTAGATTTTGTCGTACTGGGAAGCCAAGTCCAATTGGGATGGTGACACCAAATGCCATCCCAGACAAGTCAAAACCAGTAGTTCAAGGAAGAGCGTTTGTTGTGACCTCCCAGAAAGCAAGGAACCCAAACGAGGTCAACACAGGTAAGCTTATCATAAACTCTAACGAAGTATATACCTTATTTGATACCGGTTCTACCCATTCTTTAATTTCTCCTACTTGCGCTCAATGTTTAAATTTAACTGCGGAGAAATTAGACTTTGACTTATCTGTTGAAACTCCAATGGGAGAAACCTTCATTACATCCAATGTTTATAAGTCTTGTTTGGTTCAAATCGGTACCCTCACATTACCTGTCGATCTTATTTCATTGAAAATACTTGCATTTTACGTGATTCTAGGGATTGATTGGTTAATTACTCATCATTCTAAAATTCAATATTTTCGTAAGGTTGTTAGCTTTCATATTCCTAATCAACCTATTATGTGAATTCAAGCAACCAAAACCATTAAAATCAATCATGGTCATCTCAAGCCATAAAGCTATTCTTTTATTAAAAATGGATGTCAAGCTTTCTTAGCTCATGTCACAGATTTAAACAAAAATACATCAAATTTGAATGATATTTCTATTGTTAATAAATTTCTTGACGTATTCCCCGAAGAACTTCATGGCCTACCCCCGGAGCGTGAAATCGAGTTTGGTATCGACCTTGAACCCAGTACAAACCCCATTTCCAAAGCCCCATATCGAATGGCTCCTATTGAACTTGAGGAGTTAAAACCCAACTGCATGAATTGTTAGACATCGGTTTCATTCGACCTAAATCGTCTCCTTGGGGTGCTCCTATTCTATTCGTGAAGAAGAAAGATGGAAGTATGCGACTTTGTATTGATTATCGGGAGTTGAATCATGTCACCATCAAAAATAGGTACCCGTTGCCTCGCATTGATTGATGACTGTTTGACTAGTTGCAAGGCGCCAATTCTTTTTTCAAGATCGATCTTCGTTGTGGATATCATCGATTGAAGATTAAAACCGATGACATTCCAAAGATCGCTTTTCGAACTTCGATGCGGGCATTACGAAATCCTAGTCATGTCTTTTGGATTGACTAATGCTCTGTTGCCTTCATGGATATGATGAACCGAGTATTCAAGGAATATTTGGATCACTTTGTGGTCGTCTTTATTGATGACATCCTCATTTACTCCAAAAGCCGTGAAGATCATGAGCAACACTTGAGGCTGATACTCCAAAAGCTTCGTGAAAACAAGTTATATGCCAAGTTAAAGAAATGCGAGTTATGGCTTGAGGAAGTAGCATTCCTTGGGCACGTAATATCAAATCACGGAATATCTGTTAACCCGACAAAGATTGAAGCAATTCAAAGCTGGGAGTAACCTAAGTCAGTGACCGAAGTACGTAGCTTTCTCGGCTTAGCTAGTTATTATAAGAGGTTCGTGGAAGGATTTTCTCGAATCGCTACTCCATTTACTCAGCTGACTCAAAAAGATACAAAATTCGGTTGTAGCGAGGAATGTTAGAAGAGTTTTCAAGAACTCAAGAGGAGGCTCATTTTAGCACCTATTTTGATAATACTAGTTGGTTTGGAGGGATTTGTCATTTACAGCAATGCTTCAGGCAAAGGTTTAGGGTGTGTTCTCATGCAACATGGGAAAGTCATAGCCTATGCCTCACGATAACTCAACGAATAAGAGAGGAATTATCCTACTCATGATCTAGAGTTGGCAGCTATCATTTTTGGGCTTAAGATTTGGAGGCATTACCAGTATGGAGAGAAGGTGGAGATCTATACGGATCATAAAAGCCTCAAATATTTCTTCACTCAAAAGGAACTCAACATGCGGCAACGACGATGGCTGGAGCGAGCTATTGAAAGATTACGATCATACCATTCAATACCATCTGGAAAAGCGAACGTAGTAGGCGACGCGTTGAGTAGAAGATCATATGCGCGAATGCAGTGCGATATTGTCAACGTAAAAAGCCCATTTTGTATGACTTACAAAGGATGGAGATAGAGTTAAAGACTCAGGGGACCCATGTGATGATGGCGAATATACATGTAGAACCGACTTTAATCGATAAAGTTAAAGTTGCTCAAGCTACTGGACACGGAGGCGATGCGTATGAGGAAGAAAGTGCAAGAAGGTGCTATTAGGAGCAAGAATCGATGAAGAAGAATATACTTGAGTCAACTCTAGACTTTGTGTTCATAACAATTCTGACTTGTAGTATAAAATCATGATGGAGGCACACAACACCCCGTTTGCAATCCATCTTGGGAGTACCAAAATGTATCGTGATCTTCGACATACATTTTGGTGGAGCAATATGAAGAGAGAGATAATGGGGTTTATCTCAAGGTGTCTAACTTGTCAACGAGTCAAGGCGGAGCATCAAGTGCCAAAAGGTCCATTACAACCACTTAAAATTCCAGAATGGAAGTGGGAGCACATTACCTTGGATTTATTCTTCTAGTCTTCCCAAGGTTTCTCAAGGCATAGATGCGATTTGGGTCATTGTTGATAGATTGATCAAGTCTGCTCATTTCTTACCGATACGAGAAACTTATACACTTGAACGTCTTGCTCGTATATACATAAACAAGATTGTAAGATTGCATGGTATGCCAATATCCATAGTTTCTGATCGAGACCCAAGATTCACTTCACGATTTTGGGTTAGTTTGCAAAAAGCTATGGGCACAGATTTACGATTTAGTTCGGCATATCATCCTCAAACGGACGAGGCGATCGAGAGAGACTATTCAAACTCTTGAAGATTTATTAAGACTCTGTGTCCTTGACTTCAAAGGAAGTTGGGACAAGTTCTTACCATTGGTGGAGTTTTCCTATAACAATAGTTATCAAGCAAGTATTGGCATGGCTCCATTTGAGGCGTTGTATGGAAGAAAGTGTCGTTCTCCAGTATGATGGGATGAGGTGGGTGAAGCAACGTTGTTGGGACCGGAGTTGGTACGTATGACTACGAAAAAGATTCAAACGATCCGACAACGTATAAAAACCTCACAAGATCGACAAAAGAGTTATGTTGATCTTCATTTAAAGGACGTGGAATTCAATATTGGAGATCATGTGTTGTTACGTGTTGCTCCATGGAAAGGAGTTACGAGATTTGGAAAGAGAGGAAAGCTCAATCCTCGATTCATTGGCCCATTTTTAATCCTCGATCGAGTAGGAACTGTGGCTTATAGACTCGCCTTACCGCCAAGTATGTCTCGTGTTCATAACATTTTTCACATATCTATGTTACGTAAATATGTGAAAGACCCGAACCACATTATTGAATTAGAACCGAACGAGATAGAGAAAGATTTAACGTTTGAGGAGTTACTTGTTAAAATCTTGGATAAGAAGGATCATATTATACGCTCCAAGGTTATACCTCAAGTCAAAGTTTTTTGGAGAAACCACGATGTTGAGGAAATGACCTGGGAGTTAGAATCTGAAATGAAGTCAAGGTACGCACCCAAATTTTGAGGATGAAATTTTATAAGAAAGGGAGGTTGTAAGACCCCAACTTTTATGAATAAAGATTAATTTTTCTCGAAATATATTTTTGAATATTATGGTGTGGATTTGATATAATGTTATAGTTGTGGGTATTATTTACAATTTTTGCAAAGTAAGCAAGTTGTTATATAATATTCGATTGGTCGGGAAATATTCGTTTTAACAGGGAATATTCGTACGACGGCACAATCATTGGTGGACCCCACAATGAAAGTATTGTCGTAGTTAGAGAACGACATAATTATCTTTTTATAAAAAATAACGGCGAAAGTTTTAATGTTAAACTGTTTCATTTACACGGTAGTAAAAGTACAGTAATACGCATGGTTAAATAGTAGCACACAGTATTGATTATTGATGCTTACATGAGAAGTCACTCAGTTATACTCAATTATTGCTACAGAAATTGCTGCATAATATCTTTCATATTATTGATTCAATAATTGTCACAGTATCATCTGAATAATATTTTATATTATTAAATCAATAATTAAGACGACAAATTTATTCATATTATTATTTGCAATATTGACAATGTCTAGAAGTTCTGTCAAGGAGAGGTTTGGTCACCTAATTGCGCGCCAATAAGGAGAAATCCTTATCGGAAAGCCCCTTCTTTCCTGGAAACAATTTGGTTGTTAAATATTGTGAGTTATAGTATTAATAATGAATAAGTTCGTGTTGATTAAAGATGAACTTGATAGCTCCATTGAGTTGGGATTATTAGTGTTAGTAGAAATCGACATCTATTTCGATAATAATGGATGTCTGGAGGTTATATTGACCAATCGGGTAATTAATCAGATAAATGAGCAATTAATTGCTATTAATTCACATGCTTATAACTATTTGTTCACATGTGTGTACTATTGATTCACATGCATGTACTATTAGGGGAGATGGTGCAAGATTGATAATACTTGCATGACTAAATTTAAAATGGAGGAATATATGAAGGTACTATACTATAATTATTTTTTTCACATGATTGTATTATTGATTCACATGATTGTACTATTGATTCACAAGATGTACTATTAGGGGAGGTGGTGAAAGTTTGATAATACTTGCAGGACTAAATTAAAAATGAAGAAAAAGATGAAGGTATTATATTGTAATATTTTGAGCCCCAAAACGTGCAATTATCGAAACTATATTTTTCTATAAATAAAAGCTCATTCTTCTTTCATTCTCACCAATTCACTCACAAGACTCACATAGAGCATTTATAGAGAGAGAAGCTTTAGAGAAAGTAGAAGAAAGTTTCGCTACCTCGATATTCCAAAGATCCGGTCTTCTTACGAGGTAAGGGATATTATTTTGTTCAAGATTCATAGGAATATATTTTTCTTCCATACTCATGTAGTATGTGAGTAATATTATTTCGCCTCGTATTCTGATTATACCATCATTCGGTTAAAGTATTGCTTCTATATTTAAGTGAAATTAGTAGAATATCCTTAAAATTTACGCTTCATCTAGTATCGCGCTTCACAATGATATTTTTACTCACATTCTTGTTAAATTTTAAGTTTTTCATGCAGGGAGTCTTGTCCATGAGTACTATTCATTTATACGGTATTATACACAAAAGTACTATTCGGGTACTATTCACAAAGTACTATTCATAAAGTACTATTCACAAAAGTACTACTATTCAAGTATTCACAAAGTACTATTCAAGTACTATTCAAGTACTATTCACGAAGTACTATTCACTCGGTACTATTCACCGTACTTATTCACCATATTATTCAAAAAAATTAATTTCTTTTCGGTCTAAATCATTTTTGATATATTATCATTCTTGAATTTTACTCGACAAATCAGTATCATGTTGATAATTTCGACAATATTGAATTCTGAATAAATTAAATTATAAATCTTTAAAAATTTATCTTTGAACTTGTTTTATTGAATTCTTATATCATTTTCATCATCCTCATGTTTATATTATGTTGAAAATCATCTGTGGCCTGTAGTGCATAGAAGGACTTGGTATGATTATGACCAGGGATTATTCGGTATAATCATGACCGTAATGTTACAATGATGTGCTAAACGTCCTCATTGGCCTGTAGTGCATTGATGGACAGTTGTTTGCATGATCACGACCATTGATGAATACACGAATATCCTTGGCCCGTAGTGCATGGATAATTTGTGGTCGTGATACTAAAGAATATCCTTGGCCATAGTGCAGGGGTTATTCGATGATGTGAATTATTTATTAAGTTGAGTCCCAGCGATAAAAGTGATGAAAAACCTTTTAAATCATAGAAGATAGTAGATTTTATGCTCTACTTGACTCTTCTAATAGATTGCTTGTTTCACTACAGTTAAATTATATGTTTGTTATATTTTATCAGTTTAACACTATTGAAGGCTAACGATTAATTATTCTGCATTATCTTAGTCATAATATTTCTTACTGGGCTAGTTGAGCTCACCCTTTTGCTTTCATTGTTCTCTTTGAAAATGAGAATATAGGCGGAACTAGTTCGGAGAAAAACGAGTGACGGTCCGGATGATAGCATTAGTAGTCCTCACTATTCTATGAAATAGTGTGATAATAAATGTATTGAGGACTCCTTTTGAGTTGAATCATGCAGAAGACAATATTAGTATTAAAACTCTCGATTTATGTTTTGTCGTATTTTACACGACAGTTGTATTATTAAGTTGTATTTGAATTTTGTACCATGTATTTGGCGACTCAAGATGGGTGATGTATACCTATTTTGGGGGCATCTCTAGCGATCGTTAGGTTTTTGTAACTGAACATTAGGGTTTCTAATGTAACATTAGGGTTTGCTAATGTTATAACTTATCTGATCAATATTTGATCATTAATCACATACTGCACATATATACAAATAATAAATACAATATTAATTGTATTGGTAATCAAAGCCCTATCTATAATTCGAGTTAGGGTTTTAATCAAATGTTCATCGTAACTTCACTCATATTTCTTAGTCAATAAATAATTTGAATATCTTGCTACGTTCATATCACACATGCTGAAAATAATAATGATAATAATACAGATAATAATAAAAAAATTATTCGTAAAATAGAATCATTTAAAATTTTGGGTCCTGACAGATGACCAGCCCGGACCATCAGCAGAAATTACCAGCCTCGCATAGTCTTCGATTTAGCATGGTAGGCTATGTGTGTGTACTGGGATGCTGATGACTTCAAGAAGAAGTTTGAGCAGGCAAAGACGAACCGGTAAGTGTACACATGACTGGCTCGCAGCGAATTCAGTAAGTGTAAAACTAATCTTAATTTTTAGTAATTATTAATATTCAATCATTAATAAAATGATATAATTAACTCACGTATACAAAATAAAATACAGGACCGATTTTAGAAGTTTTAGGACCATCGTATAGTTGAGTTGGAGGCTGGTAGGGGGGTTTTGAGCGTTAGATTCCACTATCCCCCCTCCCGAGTTTGTATTATCTCCGGATGAGGAGCTGAGACTATGGGTCGCGTCTCAGGATCCCCATAATAGCAATACCGGCAGGTATCGAGAGTTGAGTCTGCCAGGGATACCCGCATATACACTACCTAGAGGTAATAATATTTTTTTATGATTCACAAAATTATCACAATTTATCACATAATATAAATTATTTTTAGTAATGTTATATATATTTTCTTACGCTCTAGCCAGCGCCAACATCTGAGAGCACCATTTGGACCATCTCATACGGGTGCTGGCTTAGACGACGAGTTATTCGAGAGGCCAATAGCGGCGGTGTCAGATAGGTTCCATATCGATCCAATTTTTCTTCGACAACAATTTCCTAGCAGTTCTTGTCTTCACCAGCTTGCTTAGGAGGTTGTAGAAGGGGCCACCGTAGAGAGTACGATATTACCGCATGACCAGTTCACCGCGTTAAGCGACGAGATGCTTGGGATGGTGGTTAACCTCCTAGAGCAGGCTTTTCGTCAACCCTGCCAACTCAAGTATTCTGCATGTTATTTTATTTTTAGTTAATATTCTCTATTTAATTCTCACATATATACAGACTAATGATTTTAATTTTTAATTCTAACAACAGGGTGGCCATGGCGAGCAGACTAGTGATGGTGATGGCGATATCGATCGAGGGGACTACGATGCTGATTTTCATATATCATAGCAGCATTGTTGTCAACGCCCGCCCGATGATGATCCTCCTACTAGTTTATAGTTTATTTTATTCATTAAATTATAGATCATTTGTACATATTGTAGTCTAGTTGAGTCTGTATGAGTTTTATAAATCATATTGTATAATTTATGGAACATTAACTTATATTTGTAATTGTTGATGAATTAGTAGATCATTTGTAATTGTTAGCTTATATTTATAATTGTTAGCTTAGTTATGTTGTTGATGATGAGATAAACTGGGTTATTAGTGTGATGCCCCAAAAATAGGTATACACGACCCATTCTGAGTCGCCAAATACATGGTACATAATTCAAATACAAACTTAATTTTTACAACTGTCGTGCAAAATACGACAACACAATAGCTGAGTTTTAACACGAATATTGTTTTGTAGATAATATGCAAACTCAAATTAAGTCCTCATTACAATTATTATTACACTATTTCATAGAATAGTGAGGACTACTATGGAAACCATCTCAGACCATCACTCCATTCCCCGACTAGTCCCAACTATATTCTCATTTCCTGAAGAGAACAGTGAAAGAAAATGGTGAGCTCAACTAGCCCAGTAAAGAATATTATGACTAAGATAATGCTGAATAAATTATCGTTAGCCTTCAACAGTGTTAAACTGATAGAATACAATAGACAACAAGTTTAACTGCAGCGGAATAAATAATCCTTTAGAAGAGTCAAGTAGAGAATGATATCTACTATCTTCTATGATTTAAAAGTTCATCATTAATATTTTATCTCTAAAACACATTTCAATAAATAATTTACATCACTGAAGTATCCATGCACTACAGGCCAATGATATTCGTTAGTATCACATCCATGAATTATCCATGCACTACGGGCCAAGGATATTCATTATTATCACATCCATAAATTATCCATGCACTACGGGCCAAAGATATTCGTTAGTATCACCAGTGGTCATGATCATGCCAAACAATAATTCATCTTTGCACCCTTGGCTGAAGAGAACCCATGGTCATGATCATACCAAACAACTGTTCATCAATGTACTACGGGCCAATGATGACTTTTACCACATCATTTGTAACATTACAGGTCATGATTATACATATACATAATTTCTGGTCATAATCATACTAATCAACAGTCCATATATGCACTACGGGCCAAAGATGATTTTCATCACAATATAAGCATTAGGATGATGACAATGATATAAACATCAATTAAACGAAATCAAGGATAAATATTAAAGATTTCTAATTTATCTAGAGTTTAAAAATATCCAAATTGTCAACATAATAACTTCTTTGTGGAGTAAAATTAACGAATAATATTCATGTATCAAACATAATTTGGACAAAAAAGAAATCAAGTTTTGTCAGGAATAGTACCTGAGTGAATAGTATCGCGTGAATAGTACTTCGTGAATAATACCCCGTGAATAGTACTTTGTGAATAGTACCCCATGAATAGTACAGTATGTATGAATAGTGTCGTATGTATGAATAATACCCATGAATAGTACTCCGACATAAAAAGATTAAAATTTAATAAGAATGTCTAGAAAAATATTCCAGTGGAACGATACTAGATGAAGCGCAAATTTTAAGGATATTCTACTAATTGCAATGAGTATAGAAGTAATACTTATCAAAATAAGTGTAGGATTAGGAATATGAAACGAAATAATATTACTTGCATACTACATAATATGGAAGAAAATATTATTTCTTACGAATACTGAACAAAATAATATCCCTTACAACTGTTGAACGAAAATAATATTCCTTACGAATATTGAACGAAGATAATATTCCTTACGAATATTGAATGAAAATAATATTCCTTACGAATATTGAACGAAAATAAAATTCCTTACGAATACGAAAAATAATATATCTTCTGAATAAGAAATAAATAATACCCTTTACCTTAAAAAGAGAGCAATTTCGACTGGTATAGCGGAGATATTCTTGAAGAAAACATATATTATTTTCTATGCTCAAAGAACTATGCTGCACTATGTAGTACTATGCAACACTATATAGTACTATTCAAATAATAAAATATAATATATTCTATTTTACATAAAAAAACAAAACTTATATAGTACTTCTGTCTTTATTCGAGCTTTCATCTAAATCTAAAATTTTTTATCATGATATAGCAAGGGTGAGCAATAAATATAATAATTGAAAAGAATACAATAAGCTTTCAATATAATTGCCCAACAAGTTTTAAATACAATGAACATATATCATGATTGAAAAGAATGAATAAGCTTTCAAGTTTTCAGCAATATAATAATTGTGAAATAATATGAATCGAGTTTCAATAATTGCATGACTGAATCAATAATGTTTTAAGTCAAAAACAACCATAAACAATTTAACTGAACCTTATGGTAATGAAGGTGATCAGCCTTTCATACCTGATGAACATGTGCAACATGCACTATGTGCGAATCAAAAATCAGTATAGACGTGAATAATCAACAACAATTATTCACTAATATGCTTGGAACATACAACTCAAGTTTAAGTTAGGAAAACTTGTATGTACTGCTGATTACCGCTAAGCAATCTAATGTAATATCTTATTAAAGACCTATCAGTATAAGATTGATCTTTTAGTCAGCATAACATACCTGTTAGCTCATAATACTATTACTTTATCCATAGATTATCTAACACTTAATGAAATATTAGATAACAGTTTAACACATCAGTATTATTATAATCCTTTGATAATTCTTTAATCACTATAGCATATACATTATGATTTAACACTCGCCTTTTCATTTCATAAGTTATTCTTTAACATCTAATAAGTTAAATACTAATCCAGCAACCTGGATTCCAAATCTAGCATTTAGATGGTCAATCCAGCAACCCAAACTGCAATCTAGCTAGCTGGATTCCAAATCTAACAACTAGATTGCAATCCAACAAGCCAAGATTCACCAATCCATCAATACAGCAAGCTGGTTTCTAAATCCTTCAATTCAATAAACTTCTTTTCAATCCAAAAAGCTGGATTCATCATAGTTTCCAATCCAGCAAGTTGGATTCATAAATTACTCAATCCAGCAAGCTGGATTCCATATACCTTTCACGAAAACACCAAATCAATTTATTATTTTTCTATCCTTTGTCCAAACACATATACATATATTTCATACACACAAAGTATTTTTCCGTAATTTTTCAATTCTCTTTGGTATTTTTTAAAAATCATTATTAGTGTGTGGCTTAAGAAATTAGCCTCATCATGCTCAACTCCAAAAATTCTCATCTCTTAGCACAATCTTATACGTGTTAACATGAGCGTCCAGTTTAAATTTTGTGGCCATCGGAGTTATAGAACTCCGGTTATAGCAATTTTTGTCCGAAAATCACAAAAATTGAAATGGTCATAACTTGGTCATTTTAAGTCGGAATGAGCTCATTTTTGGATAGGAGCTACTTAATACCATATAATTTCATGTCCCAAAAGGCTGGAATGTTTCTCATAAATTAAGTGGCTGAAACAGCCCTTGCAAAATCTTGGCAGTTTATTTTTAACCATTTTGCAGTTTTTTCATGCTTTGTTAAAATTATTCCATATGGAAATCTACAACTCCTTTTTCAGTGATTCCACTTGGAGATGTTAGAAAACTTATCATGGTATCCTCCCAAAGTTTTCCAGAATTTTTAAAGCACAAACAATGGACAAAATTACCCCCATTTCAGACTGATCCAAAATAGTTTTCTCTAAAATCAATACCACGACTTTTAAAAATGTGATTTTTGAGTTCTACCACTTGGGTTTACTAGTCAACACCTATATCTAGCACCTCTCTTTGACGGATCGAGAAATGAATGCCTAGATAAAAAACGGTAGATTTTCAAAGCACCTAAAAATTAGGTTTCAAAACTAGAAAAATTATTTTTCTTTTCCTTTTGATTCCAACCAAATCAACACCCAATATGGGTAGATCCAAACTTGAATCCATGAAAAACACATATATTTTAGGGGTTTGAACTTTCAAATCAAAAACCCCTTTTCATCAAATTATAGAAAGAAAGAGAATAAAGCTAACAAAGAAAAATAGTTTTATACCTTTCATCAAAATCTTCTTTCTTTTTAATGGCTTCCATGGCCACTCTTCTTTCTCCTTTTCTCCCTCTAGGTCCAGCCGTCCCTCTCATCCCTCTCTTTCTTCTCCTCTTTCTCTTTCACGTTTTTCTGTTCTTTTCTCTCTCTCTCTCTCTCTCTCTCTCTCTCCTTATCTTTCTTTTCTTCTTATCTTATCTCCAACAAAATCAATCCATATCTTCTTTTATTTTAATTGTTAATTTACATAACAAATGACTAGATAGCCCCTCCTTAAGTGGGTCAAAATTGGGCCACTTATTAATTAAATTCGATTGGACTTGTACTTTTATTATTTTACTTACCAACAAAATAAATTTGGGCTTCCACTCAAAATTTGATTGGGTCATTATAATTCTTGTCATATACATATTATATTAGACTAGATTAAATAATTTAATCACCCTTAAATCAATTAGTCACAAATCCATTACTTAAAAAAATAATTGGGCTACAAATTTAATACCATCTCCTTAGTCCATTAAATCTTAATTCACTTAAACTCTAAATAAATTATTGGGCTATGTCACTATTATAGCCCAATACTTTTAATTCTATTTTACCCTAATCATTTAATTAGGGTTTTAATTTCTCACGCTAGAAAATAAATTCCTTACTTATGCCTTTTTAATTTCATAACCCAATTAGAATTGGTTATAAAATTAATTATTTAAAATATATAAAATAAATCACTTAATGTTAGTATATATATTTATATACTAATATTCTACCATATTATAACCTCTTAGGTTAATTAATTATCACACCTAATATATATATTAGGTTACATAACTTAATACTTAATTCACTTTTATATAAAAAATAAATGTATTCATATTATATAATGTATATTTATTTAATCAAATACATAATTCACATAATCATAACATATTTCACTTCTAACTCAAATTTTGACCTTTTTCAATAAAAGTCAACTAATGACTTTGACTGAAAAGTCAACCCTTACACATTTTGTGTTAATTGTCTTTTTTGACTAAACTTGACGTTCCGGACGCAATCGAGCAGTCCGTGCTTCAAAATTCTATCTCTAACTCAAATTTTGAATTTTATCTTACGCCATTTTTATTGCTAATCAAATTAGCTAATAACTTTAAACTTATTTATCTTCTTATTTGCCAATCAAGGCCCACATTCAAGCTATGTTAATTACTAACATAGTTTTATCTTGATCCTTATATCATTAACTTAATTTATTATTCATCTTTCTAAAATATATATAGCACCTTACTAAGTGTATATATATATATATATATATATATATATATATATATATATATATATACTCATCTTCGTTTAACCTCGTTTTTTTTCTTACTGTGAAATCTTATTTCGTTAATAAAATTCCACCTGTACTAATATAACATTTCTAAGACTATTCAGTTCACATCGAATTTACAGGTATCGTAATACCTTATTCTTGATATTCCTTCAAGTACATAATAATTCATTTCTAGGGTTTTGGAATTTGGTAACCCATATTTTCTCTATTCTCATTCGAATAGCAAACCATATAGGTTTTACTTGAAAATTTTAAATAAATCCTCAAATTCTCATCTAGTTTTTATTTTTTTCTAACCTTTCTTCTAATCATTCAAGATTTTATAAATTTTTGGGTTGTCACATTCACCCCTTCTTCTAAGAATTTCGTCCTCAAAATTTCAGTCTACTAATCCCCACTCTTTTTATTCATCAAAACTAGGTTGTCTTACTAACCTTTATTTAATCACATAAGATTTCATCCTCAATTTCAGTCTACTATTCTATTGATCAAAACTAGGTTTTCAACTTAACCTTTACAATTTCCTCATTTGAGGATTTCTCATTTATAATCACATTTCACTATAACTACCCACTAAGAGTTTACATCTTCTAAACATTCACAAAACTAGGTTTTCATAATAACCTTTATTCAATCATCTCAGATTCTACTCGTACTCAACGAGTTCACACTATTTCATATCCAGCATCACATACTACCACAACATTACTCTAAAGAGTTTTAAAAAAATTCATATCTGTCTGAGGGATCATAAAATCTATGAACTTTGAGGTTTAGGGTATTTCTACCTGCTACCTCTTTCAATTACGAAAGAAAATTACTCTACCTCTGAAAATATTTTATATTTGGTATGTTTACAATCACAAAGAAGGTAAACTACTGATGTGGGTACTTTAGATGATTAGTCTGTTGTACCTTAGTAATCGAAACGATTATATGCGTTCTTAAATTGGAATATTTTATCCAATTAGTATATCCCCGTTTTTAGGGTTGTTCACCTTAGACTCATCATAAGATTTCGCACCAAAATAATTTGGTTCGGCATAAGCTTTCAAAGAATACTTTGAATTTCATAAACATTTGTCTAGCTGAATCAAATAGCTTAGACGCATATCAATAATTCAAATTTCAATCGAAACATTGTTGGCCAAATTCAGTTGGCAATAATTTACCTTTAAAATTCTTAAAAATCATTTTATGACGTCATGAGAGGCATTGACTTATATTCTGATCTGTTTGAGGATTCTGTCATTCAGTGACTTTGTCATACTACATCATACTATAGTAGGCTGACGATCCTTAGATCACATCCAACACTAAGTAATTCTGTATTGATAACTCCATCATTTTTATCATCTCTACACCAGGTTGAATGATGCATTAATGATATAAAAATACATTTTGATAATTCAAATCATTTTTGTCTAGCCGAATCAATTATCATAGACTCTTCTTTAAACTGTTCAAAAACCTTTGAAAATCATCTTTGGTGTCATCATGTGACAACAGGTAATGACGTGTTAGTGGCCCGAAGTCCACACCTACACACTTGTCACCATAAATATATATGTAAATATATAATATATATATATATATATACAGACTGAAATGAAACCACGGACCGAAGTCTGGGCAAAAGCAAGCAACATGACTCTCAACGTGTAGAAGGGTGTGTGCATAGATGAAGAGAAAGACACTAAAGTGTGTGAGAAGGCTTACAGCTGACTGCCAAATAAGACTTCTATATCTTTAGAGTGGGTAAACACTGACTTTTGTAGGTACAAAATGGCTATATATGAGCTCACATGTGTTTAAAAGGGGAAAGTAAACTGCATAGGGTGAGTGCAGATCAAATTGGGCAGGGCTTCCTCGCCTTTTTCTCTTTGAAAATCAGCACCCCAAGCCCTCTATTTATAGGCATTTTAGCCGTAGGTGTACTAGAGGCAACCCGGGTGGGCCCGAGTTTTTGGGTCGGGTCGTCTCGAAGTACGTGCACGCAGGCACTGTAATGTCCACTCGAACTTTCAGAAGTGCAATCCGGGCATCCATTTGAGATATACAGGACCTATTTCGGACCGCCATTATTGAGAGTTGTACGATGGCATGGGACTAGAGTTTGTACGAAGTCATTGAAGATGGGACGATCCCCTCCGGTCTTCAAGCTTCAACTTTCATTCGTTACCCCACACAATAGTCACTCAGGATTGGTTAGTCTTGTGGGACATTATTGCGTAGAGACATGACATGGCATCGTGTTGACGAGATGATGATGTTGCCCCTCACCGGTGTTATCGCCGGATTGGGCTGATAAAGCAGACGTTGCTCAGGCTTCGCTGAGATTGGACTGCTACAATTTGTTAAAGGTCCTCATTGTCATCTTTGAGGTGTGCCTGTCTTCCCGATGTTATCGCTGGGTTGGTACAGTATATCTCGTTGTGAGCACCGAGATTGAAGCTGGTTGCATTTGAAACAAGCATTTCTGGGGTTATCACCGAAACTGCATTCCTTGGGTTTATCACCAAGGTTGGTGGCTATTCCCATGGTTGGGACTGAGATTGGATACCTCGGGGTCATCTCTGAGATTAATTGGTCTTCTCTGGTGTGTGTTCCGGTATTGTATCTGCAGGCCTCGGGGTTATATCCGAGGTTGAAATTTTTACTCCCAGATTGCGATCCAGGGTTGATGCTGAACTTCTGGTAGTATCCGATATGGATTTGGATTGTCTTTCAGGGTTCCCTCTTAAAAGACGAATCTGTCCTCCTATAATGTTAGTAACAGTAGTACAGAAAATTTTGAGTGTCTACACATAGAAATTTGAATCACCCAACTATTCTTTGTGGATTTTTCATGCTGACTGTTTGAGTGAAACTGGTACGAGGGACTTATAATCCAAAAATCAAATCAGTGTTCTTAAAGCTCTATTGCGTGAGTTATAATTTTAATCCGACCGTTGAATTGTTGAGATTTTTGGATATGTTTTACATATATAAGTTGAGTATATGTCCACAAATTTTGAACCATTCAAAATAAACGTATGATTTGTTATGAATTTTAAGAGGTGTTGAAAATCGTCCGTATGTGGATTTTGGTAATTTTTCGTTTGGAATTTGGAAAAACTTAAACTTTTAGAGTTGTAGAAAATTTAATTTCCTATGGATTGGACATAAAATTCGTATTTTTGTGATAAAAGGGCTATTTATTATGAATTATTGAAGTTTTAGAAATTAAATATTTTTATTAAAATTATGGGTGGGACCCACATTTGTTTTTTGTGAAAACATGTGCTGGAACTTTTGTTCAAAGGTGGAGGGATGATAAGTTTGCAAAGTAGGCATGTGTAGAAGAAAAATAAAATTAATAATATTTTATTAATTTAGTCTCCTTTTGGCGTTCTAGTATTTTCCTCTAAATAGGCGCTTAGGTTATATTTGAAAATCACACCAAAAACAAGTTTTCTCTTTTCTATATTATCGAGCGTATTTTTTGAGTATTTAGATACTTTGAGAGTTGCTATTCAGTACAAGTTTCCTTCGGCATTACATCCAAAATTCCAGCCAGAAGTACTATTCTCTTGAGGTAAGGGATAGTAAAGGATGTTATTTTCTTCATAATGATGTTATTCTTTCAATATCATTATACCAAAATATTGGTATGAATTTTATTGTGGAATTTCTACCTTTTTCATGTCAGGTTACTATTCACGTATACGGCACTATTCACGTATACGACACTATTCATGTATATGGCACTATTTATGTATACGGTACTATATACGAATACGGGTTACTATTCATGAGTTACTATTCAGGAGTTACTATTTACGAATTACTATTCACGAGTTACTATTCACGGGTACTATTTACGACAAAATTGGTTTCTTTTTCTGACCAAATTATCGTTGATTTATGAATCTTACTCTTGAAACTAAATTCAGTTGTTGATCATATTATTTTTATTATCATATAAAACTTTTTCATAATCCTGGTGATGAAATTTCTCTTTGACTTGAATGTAAAGATGGATAGATTATTGGTATGATCGTGACTATGGGTTCCCTTTGGCCAGTAGTGCAAGATGAATTGTTGACTTGGATGATCATGACCATTGAATTTATAATTGAATATCTTTAGCTTAAGTGCAAAGGTGAATTGATCAACATGATTATAATTATTGTTCTGAAATGATTTTATATTTCTTTGAGATATTAATATCTTTAGCATGTAGTGCAAAGATGACCTGTTGTTGAATATCATTGGCACGTAGTGCAAAGATGATCTGTTGTTGAATATCTTTGGTCAGTAGTGCAAAGATGACATTTTGTTGAATATCTTTGGCCAGTAGTGCAAAGATGAACTGTTGACGAATATCTTTGGCCTGTAGTGCAAAGATAAATTTATCAGTATGATTATGAACAAGAACTGTGATTTGGTATAACCATGATCTTTGATGTTTTAGGTAAAGACAGGTGATGAAAATTATCTTCGTCCTGGATGAGAAGAGGAATTTAGAACCACAATTATGATTATGAGTTATTCATATGATTGTGGACCAGAATTGTTGATTGATGTTATAGGGATAAAACATTGTTGGTGGACTTTTAACATGGAAAAGATAATAGACTTTATGGTCTATTTCACTCTTCTAATGGATTGCTCGTTCCGCTGCAACTATGGTTGAAAATTTTATCATCTACCATATGTTCTAAATCTCTGATTCATTACTGACGTAGGCTATTGATAATTTAATTATCTTTAGTCATGATATTCTTTACTGGGCTATTTGTGCTCACCCTTGTGCTTCAAAATTCCTTTCAGGTAATAAGAGTGTAGCTAGGTTTGAAGCGGGGTAACAGGAAATAGAAACGATGGTCTCTAGTGGTATGGAGGTTCTCCTAAAACAAAGATGGAAATAAATTTATTGAGAACTTTAGAATAGTGTGTTGTATTTTATACATCATTTAGTAGTTATATTTGATGAATCAAATAAAGTGAGGCGAACCCAACATTGGAAGGGTGTTTTGCCACTATCATACAAGATGTCTAATGACATGCGACTTCATGTTATCATAAGACAGGGTTGTGCACATCCACTTGCTGAGTATATCTACGAGCACTACCTATATAATCTTGGAGTTTGGTTGAAATATAATTCTCAATTGGAGACAATGGAGATAATTATATGTCAAGAGAAGACTCACCATTGGAAAGAACATGATAGAAATCTTCTCGTTTTTCTTTGGGGTCTATTGGGTCAACCAAGGATAATTCTCGAGTTATATGATATCTATTATAACTTAGATGCATGGCCTCCCATGTACGTAGGTTTCCTTGAGCATTTTTCAAATATTTTAATTTCTAAAACAGATATTGACTATTCCTTTATGTAAGGTACCACTGTAAGGTATCAATGTGAGGTGATATCCAGGTAAAGGGATGAGAGTCACCGTTGGTATCTATTTGTATTAAAATTCACAACATATGTCTAGTCGTATTTTGCACGACAATTGTAATAATGAAGTTTGTATTTGGGAATTGCATTGAGTGTATTTCGTGGCGACTCAGAATAGGTTGGGTGGAATGGACCTATTTTGGGGGTGTCACAGATACTCCATGTTTTGACACCACGTGCCCATGGAATGCTACTTCCTCAAGCCAGAAGTCGCATTTCTTCAGCTTGACATATAGTTTGTTATCACGAAGCCTTTGAAGTACTAGCTTCAAATGATGCTCATGATCTTCAAGGCTTTTGGAATAGATGAGGATGTCATCAATAAAGGCAACAATGAACTGCTCCAAATATTCCTTAAATACTTGGTTCATCATATCCATGAAGGCAGCAAGAGCATTAGTCAATCCAAAAGACATGACTAAGAATTCATAATGCCCATACCGAGTTCTGAAGGCAGTCTTCGGAATATCCTCGGTTTTAATCTTTAGCCGATGATATCCAGAACGAAGATCGATCTTTGAAAAGAATTGTGCTCCTTTCAACTGGTCGAACATGTCATCAATGCGAGGTAGCGGATACCTATTCTTGATGGTGACATGGTTTAATTCTCGGTAGTCAATACAAGGTCGCATACTCCCATCTTTCTTCTTTATAAATAAAACAGGGGCACCCCAAGGAGATGTTCTAGGACGAATGAAATCGATGTCTAACAACTCCTGTAGTTGGACCTTTAACTCCTGAAGTTCAATAGGAGTCATTCGATATGGGGTTTTAGAAATGGGTTCTGTACCATGTTCAAGGTCAATAAAGAATTCAACTTCACGTTCTAGGGGTAGACCAAAAAGTTCTTCAGGAAATTCACTAACAAAAGAAAATTTATTCAAATCTGACGTATTTTTGTTCAAGTCCATGACATGGGCTAAGAAAGCTTGACATCCGTTTTTCAATAAACGAATGGCTTTATGGCTTGATATGACAGTGATTGACTTTAGCGGTTTGGTTGCTTGAATTCGCATAACAGGTTGGTTAGGAATATGAAAACTAACAACCTTACAAAAATAATCAATTTTGGCATGATGAGTAGTTAACCAATCAATCCCTAAAATTACATCAAATGCAAGTATTTTCAAAGAAATAATATTGACACGTAATGTGATGGTCCCAACTTGAATCAAGTAAGATTTATAAGCCGTGGATGTACCAAAATTTTCTCATAACGAAGTTTCAACAGATAAGTTAAAGTCTAATTTCTCAGGGGTTAAGTTCAAACGTTGAGCACAAGCAGGAGAAATAAAAGAATGGGTAGAACCAGTATCTAATAAGGTATAAACTTCGTAAGAGTTTATGATTAGCTTACCCGTGATCACCTCGTTTAGGTTCCTCGTATTTTGGGCAGTCACGACAAACGCTATTCCAGGAACCACCAACTTTGACTTATCCGGGACAGTCTTTAGAGTCACCATCCCCACTGGACTTGGTTTCTCTACAGGACAATCTCGAGCTATATGACCTTCATTTCCACAGTTATAACACACCTTGAATTGTTGTGGACAGTTTGGGCTGATGTGTCCCTCTTTCCTGCATCTATAACATACGACCGGTGGTCGTTCTCCTCCCCTTGAAATAGTTGATGATGGTGTTGACGTCTTCACGTTGTCACTTTAGTACCTTCTCTTTTTGAAATCTCCCCCCGACTAGCTTCTTCTATTATCATGGCCACGATTACCACCAGAGTGGTTACCGCTTTTGTTTGGATATTTTCCTCCCCGCTGGTTGTCATTTCTCCGATGACTGCTACCACCGGTATGACCCTGGTTGTGGTCCCTTAGTTGAACAGACTCATTATCTCGCTCTAATAATTGAGCCATGTTCACAACATCTGAATATAGAGAAAATTTGTGAGAAATGAGGTATTTACGAATTTTGGGTTTCAAACCTCTTAGAAACATCCGCGTCATACATTCCTCATTCTCTACCAAATGAGGTGCAAACCTGGATAACTCCGCAAACTTAGCCTCGTACTGGTACACAGTCATGTTGTTCTGTTCTAGTATGATAAACTCTACCTCCTTCAAATGACGAATACTTTTAGGAAAGTACTTGTTATTAAATAGTTTCTGGAATGCTTCCCAAGACATATTGAGTGCGTCTGGCTGGGTACGCTTCAAAGATTCCCACCAGTAATCTGCCTCACCACGGAACATAAAGGTGGCGAATGAAATCTTTTGTTCTTCCGTGCATCCCAAGACATCAAATATCTTGGTAATTTGCTTAACCCACGTTTCTGCCTTAATCGGATCTGGCTTTCCCAAAAACTCTGGTGGTCCCAACTCTTTGAAGTGTTTGGCTGTGACAAGTTGCGCGTTGCTATTATTTCCACCCATATGTTATACACGAGTCTCCCTCGTCTGATTTTGCATGAACTGGAAAAAGCTTCTAAACATCACATCATTCATTATTTGATCGGTGGTGTTGTTTATAGGAGGAACATTGCCGTCATGTTACACGTTTTCCTAGTTTGTGATTAAATGTGTCTCCATGGTCTCATTCACTCCATTGTTAATATTTTCAACTGACATTCTCAAATACTGCCACAAAATAAGAGTTAATTAAAGAAATTGACATTCCACATATTATCCCTATATTCTAACCAACCAATTAAACACAAATAAGCTTATAAGGAAGAACACACTACCGAAGGATTTACTCGTCACTCCCTTCCTAGATCTAACCCCAGATCTCCATCATAGATCATCTCCCTAAGCTCTGATACCAACTGTGATACCCGCAAAATAGGTCAACACAACTCATTCTGAGTCGCCAAATACATGGTACAGAAAACAACTACAACTTCATTATTACAATTATCGTGCAAAATACGACAACGCATATGCTATGAGTTTAAATACAAATATTATCTTCTAGATAATATTCAAACTTAAACAAGTCCTCAATACAATTATTGATACACTATTTTACAAAATAGTGAGGACTGCTAGAACAACTATTTTGAAACATCATTCCACACCCCGACTAGTTCCCGCTATATTCTCGCCTCCTGAGAAGAAAAATGGAACAAAAAGGAAAAGGGTGAGCTCAACTAGCCCAGTAAAAATTATTATGACTAAGATAATGTAGAAAAATTATCATTAGCCTTCAATAAATCAGATAAAATATAATGGACAACAAGTTTTAGATCAATATTCGCAGCGGAAATAATAATTCTTTAGAAGAGTTAAGTAGAGAATGAAGTCTACTATCTTCTATAATTTAAAAGTCCATCATCAATATTTTATCCATGTAACATTAATCAATACACATCCTAAATCAAATATTCATCTTTGCACAACGGGCCAAAGATATTCATTTGTATCACCAGTTGGTTATGTTCATCTCAACACATATCCATCTTTGCACTACGGGCCAAAGATATTCATCAAGTAATCATTCATCTTTGCATTACATGCCAAAGATATTCAGTTATATCACCATTTAGGAATGAGGATGATGAAAAATATTTTTTAAAAAATGAATCCGGTGAGATAAAAGGACAAAGATTAGGGATTCATACTTCAGTTTATCCAAGTTCAAAAATACTCCATAATAATCAATTATGGAGCAAAATTCAAGAATGAAGATCAAAACATGGATACAATCAAATATAGTAACCATAATAGACAACTTGGACCAAGAAAAGAAAATTTAATTTTTATGTAAATAGTTCGTATTCGTGAATAGTGTCTTATACGTTAATAGTGTCGTATACGTGAATTGTAACCCCGACACAAAAAGGTTAAAATTTCATAAGAAAAATCATACTTCGTGAATAGTACTCGAGAATAGTGTCGTATACGTGAATAGTGCCGCATACGTTAATAGTAACCTCGACATGAAAAGGTAAAAATTTCATAATAAAATTCATACCAATATTTTGGTATAATGATATTAAAAGAAATAACATCATTTATGAAGAAAATAACATCTATTACCTCAAAAGATAAGTACTTCTGACTGAAATATCGGATATAATGCTGAAGAGAACTTGCACTGCTTATCAACTCTCAAAGTATCTAAATACTCACAAAAATACGCTCGATATATAGAGAAAGAAACTTCTGATTCTGGTGTGATTTTCATTTCTAACTAAGCATCCTATTTATAGGAAAATGCCAAAACACCAATGTAGACTAACCTGCTACCGGTGGCTTCCACCCTTTGTTATTCATGCACACCACACTTTGAAATTTAAATAATTTTCCACAAAAAACAAAAGTGGGCCCCACCCATGTTTTTAATAAAAACATTTATTTCTGAAACTTCAATAATTCATAATAAATAGCTCTTTTATCAGAAAATATGAACCTTATGTCCATTCCATTTAAAATTTATTTCTCTACAACTTTGTAGAAGATAGTTTTTCCAAATTCCAAACAGAAAATGACCGAAATCCACATACGGATGATTTTTAATACCTCCATTCCGACAAAATACTGATAAAACACCTCAGCAATAATTCCTTCATTTATATCCACATAAAATAAATATTTTCTTATCATATAAATTAATAATTAATTATTCATAAATAATATTAGAGATCACAATAATGACAACCAGGTCCTTCCCAAGAAAGAGGGGTCTTTCCGATAAGGATTTCTCCTTACTGGCGCGCAATTACGTGACTAAACCCCTTTCCTAGACAGAATTTCATTAGACATTGCAAATAATGTTATCTAATAATATTATTCAAATACTATGAATTATTGATCCGATCTTTGGGAAATCATCATGCGTTGACAATTATTGAAACATCAATAATATAAAATATCAATGTAGCAATTTTTGAATCAATAAAATAAAATATTGAAAAGTAATTACTGTAACAATTATTGAGTAGTGACTTCTTACGTAAGAATCAATAATTAGTATTATTGTGCAATACCGTGTGTTACTATGTAACCACGCCAGATTATTATATTTCTTTAACCACCGTATTCCAACAAAGTTATTAACGATAAAAATTACGCCGTTATTTTTAAAAAACTCATACTTATGCGCTTTTCTTCATCGACAATTTTTTATTATGGGGCCCACAAATGGATGCGCCATCGTATAAATATTCCCCGACAGCAAGAATATTCCATGACCAAATGAATATTCCTCGACAACAATGAATATTTTATAACCACTTGCTTATTAAAAATATTTGCGCATTTTACCCATAACTAACCACATTAATCAAATCAACCCCTTACTATATAAAAATAATAAATAGAGGAAATTCAATTTTATTCATAAAAAGTTGGGGTCTTACAACTGTAGCTAGTATACTAGACCCGGTCGCTAAACAAACTTTACACGCATATACATCGACGCGCCTCCTCATGGAATGCATGCGCCATGACTAATAATGCTGCAATAATACGATGTATTATATATCTGATGTGTCTCATGAGAGTTTCATGTAAGTTAATAAGTTTATATTAGTCAGTTATATATTAGTACATATTTCTTTCCTAAGAAATTAATTATTCCTAAATTTTAAACTTTTGTTATAGACTTACTTTAGATATGAGGAGGGCATTTCTCAAGCAGCCGGCGACGATGTGATTATTGCACATGTCGCTAAGAATTACTACGGCTGACTATATGAAATGCGACAGAGGGCAGCCTATGTAGTTAATGATGTGACGCCCCCAAATACGGGTTCCCTAACCCCGGGTTTGGTGCTCACAATCCATCATACATATAATATTTAACTACATATTCATTTGTGAATTACATCATTCATTACATGTCTTTAATATAAACATATCTTAAAACATAATTATATCAATATCGCAGGTTCTTTAACCTTAATATTACATGCCCTATAATACAAAAGGCTTAAACGAAAATATAATATATTATTCATCATTACACAACTAATACTACTCAGTCGCCTTTGCATTGCCTTTATCCATGTTAGATTCCTCGGTTACCTCGTCCTTAGCTGAAATGTTTTATTTAAGCAAGAGTGAGCAACGAGTTTGCTCCACAAGTTAAAGTATACAATAAAAGATATGAATTAGGAATATAGGAATCTTGCTTCTATAGAACTTCAACAATGTTCAATGAACTTCGAGGTAGCTAAATAAATCATTTTCCAATAACAAGACATTATTAAAATTTCATGTCGAATACCAAATCCATGATGAAAGGGTAAAACTCTTTCAAAGTTTCAATAATATTCAATTAATTATGAAGAATTAACAATACTGCAACAATAATGTGGGATATTCCTAGATTTCATGTTGAGTGATCACAATAGGATCATGAACTAATAGAGGAATCATCAGTTAATTAATACTGAATTACCTCAAGTGTATCAGTTAACCGTAATGATTAAATCATACTCTTCTACAATTACATGAAGTGATCACCTTCATTGTACCTTATATTATGCATAATACTCAAAAATAACGCAATAGTTGGATGTCTGACAATAAGGTTCCCTTTTTGTTAAGGGTTGTTCATCTCAGTCTTACATCATAGATCCCTACCAAAACAATATGGTTTGGATTATTTTTAAAGAATTGCTATGATTTTAACATATAAATCCATATCGATTTAGCCGAAATAAATGGCATAGATCTTTCAATAACAACTTAGTTCATATAATAGAACGTTTCATGTTTTAACAAATATTAGTTTTGCCAAAATAATTAGTTGAGACGTAGCTCATATACTGTTCAATAATAGACAACAATCAATTGCACTATGTGCGAATAACAATGATCACTATAGATGTGAATAACCAACAATAATTATTCACTAATCATGCTTTGAAATTAATAACTCAAGTTGAGTTAATGAACTTGCAATAAATACGAATATTCAATAATAATTTTAGATGTGGAATAATCAACAATAATTATCCACTTAACATTCTTGAAAAATAAAAACTCGAGTTTGAGTTCAGGAAACTTGTCTTGGTCGTTGACTACTGCTACACAATCTAATTTAACTTCATTTGAAAGACCTATCATTAATAATATTAATCTCTCAATTAGCGTAACACATCATGGCACATAATACCGTTATTTAAAGTCGTTATATAACCTAAGTACATGATCATGTAATCATAGCATTGATTAGAACATGTAAAAACAATTATCAAGTCAAACTATTTCAGTCTGGTTTGATTTCAGTATCAATTCAGTGTCCCGATTGCATTATCAGATAATTATCGAGTTTATTTTCAATAAAACTCTACTTAAAAGCTTTAATATTATTTTAGATAATTTTATTATCATTTATAATATTTTTCGGAAGCTCAAAATAATTTTAAAATAATTATTATTGTTTATAATGATTTTTCAAACACTAATATTATTTTTAAATAATTTAAATACGAGAATAATCCCATTATCATTAATATTTAAATAATTTAAAATATTAATGAAATACATGTTAAAATATTAAAAGTTATTTATAATAGCTCAAAATTTTTTTTAAACACTAATATCACATTTAAATGATTTTTAAAATATTTAAAATCATTTTTAAATAATTACCATTAATATTAAAATAGTAATGTATTTTATGTCAAAATATTAAAAGGTATATATTATAACTTAAAACATTTTTAAAACCTTTATATCGTTTTTAAATGATTTTTAAAACATAAACAATTATTTTAAATAATTTATTTAATAAAATTACTAAATAAATTTATTATCATTAATATTAAGTTATTAATGAAATCTATATCAAAATATTAAAAGTTATTCATTATAACTTCAAATATTTTTAACACTTTAATATCATTTTTAAATTATTTTTAAAATATTAAAATCATTTTAACTAATTTATTTAATAAAATTATTAAAAAATTTAATATCATTATTACTTAAATAAATTAAAATATTAATGAAATTTATGCCAAATTATTAAAATTTAATTTTTTATAACTTAAAATAATTGTTAAAACTTAATTAGGAATTTTTAATAATTTTTTTCTATTTATTTAAATTAATTAATTTTCATTAAAACTGTCGCTAAAGGTTTTAGCGATAAAAACTATCGCAATAGGTGTGCTTCATCAATGAAGAACAGTTTTGGTCAATGCCCTGGGGGCTACTTTGACCATGATTAATTTCCATTTGGTTAAATTTCTGAGAATGAGAGTGTATCAATAGTGTAGTACTAATGTAATACTATAAGTACTAATAAATTTCAAGGTCTAACTACATCATAGGAATAAGATCTAAGTGACCAAACTTGCTGTTAGGGCTGTTCTTGAGTTTCTAGGTTACCCAGAAACTCAGACAGTGTTTGAGTAGCCACTTTAGAGCTTTAATAACTTTATTCCTATGTAGTGTTTGAATGTTATAGTGTCACATTCTTGTAGAATACATGTCAAGGTGCAAAATTATTACACTTATTAGGCTTAACAACATCAAATATGAAAGATCTAGGCTAGTCCAAAGACTGTCAGAAACTTGTTCTTCAGTTTTCTGGAAATTCCAGTAAACAGAATTTATGTTTGGTCAACCCATTTTGACCATTAATAACTTAGATTCTAGTTATGATATGGATCCATGATATATGTTATGGATCCATGATATATCAACATAGATCACTAAATAACATCACATATAACATATTTAAACATAAAAACATAAAATCTACCTAAGCATACAAGATCTAACTTAAGGTTAGGGTTTATACCTTTCTTGAACAACTTTTGATCCAATAAATGTGGGTGTTGCTAGGTGTCAATTATATCATATTTGGGATGGATTTTGAGCACATGGGAGATCTCAAAGTGGTGAGTCACAAGATTTGGCTTTATCCTTTTACTTAAAAGAGAAGTAAAGGGTATTTTAGTAATTTTGCATCCAAAAAGGTATTTTGGTAATTTCCCCACATAATTTTAAGTGTAGTTTGGTAATTTCACATGATTCTTGTAAGACCCCAACTTTTATGAATAAAGATTAATTTTTTCAACATATATTTTTGAATATTATGGTGTGGATTTGATATAATGTTATAGTTGTGGGTATTATTTACAAATTTTGCAAAGAAAGCAAGCGGTTATATAATATTCGATTGGTCGGGGAATATTCGTTTTAACAGGGAATATTCGTACGACGGCACAATCATTGGTGGACCCCACAACGAAAGTATTGTCGTAGTTAAAAAATGACATAATTATCTTTTTATAAAAAATAACGGCGAAAGTTTTACCGTTAAACTGTTTGAACTACCCGGTGGTAAAAGTACAGTAATACGTGTGGTTAAATAGTAGCACACAGTATTGATTATTGATGCTTACATGAGAAGTCACTCAGTTATACTCAATTATTGCTACAGTAATTGCTGCATAATATCTTTCATATTATTGATTCAATAATTGTCACAGTATCATTTGCATAATAGTTTATATTATTAAATCAATAATTGAGACAATAAAGTTATTCATATTATTATTTACAATATTGACAATGTCTAGAAGTTTTGTCAAGGAGAGGTTTGGTAACCTAATTGCGCGCCAATAAGGAGAAATCCTTATCGGAAAGCCCCCTCTTTCTTGGGAATGACCTGGTTGTTAAATATTGTGAGTTATAATATTAATAATGAATAAGTTCGTGTTGATTAAAGATGAACTTGATAGCTCCATTGTGTTAGGATTATTAGTGTTAGTAGAGATCGACATCTATTTTGATAATAATGGATGTCTGAAGGTTATATTGACCAATCGGGTAATTAATCGGATAAATGAGCAATTAATTGCTATTAATTCACATGTTTATAACTATTTGTTCACATGTGTGTACTATTGATTCACATGCATGTACTATTAGGGGAGATGGTGCAAGATTGATAATACTTGCATGACTAAATTTAAAATGGAGGTATAGATGAAGGTACTATACTGTAATTATTTTTTTCACATGATTGTACTATTGATTCACAAGATTGTACTATTGATTCACAAGATGTACTATTAGGGGAGGTGGTGCAAGTTTGATAATACTTGAAGGACTAAATTAAAAATGAAGAAAAAGATGAAGGTATTATACTGTAATATTTTGAGCCCCAAAACGCGTAATTTCGAAAACTATATTTTCCTATAAATAAGAGCTCATTCTTCTTTCATTCTCACCAATTCACTAAGACTCACAAGAGCATTTATAGAGAGAAGCTTTAGAGAGAAAGTAGAAGAGAAGTCTGCTACCTTGCTATTCCAGTATCCAGTTTTATTCTGAGGTAAGAGATATTATTTTGTTTAGTATTCATAGGAATAATATTTTCTTCCATACTCTGTAGTATGTGAGTAATATTATTTCGTCTCGTATTCCTGATTATGCCATCATTCGGTTAAAGTATTGCTTCTATATTCCGTGAAATTAGTAGAATATCCTTGAAATTTGCGCTTCATCTAGTATCGCTTCACAAGGATATTTTCTACACATTCTTGTTAAATTTTAAGTTTTTCATGCCGGAGTACTGTCCATGAGTACTATTCATTTATACGGTACTATTCACAAAAGTACTATTCACAGGTACTATTCATAAAGTACTATTCACAAAGTGATATTCACAAAGTACTATTAAAGAGTACTATTCATAAAGTACTATTCACAGAGTACTATTCCCGAAGTACTATTCACGAGGTACTATTTACTCGGGTACTATTCACCCGGAGTACTATTCATAACAAAAAATTGATTTCTTTTCGATCCAAATCATTTTTGATACATTATCATTCTTGAATTTTACTCCACAAAGCAGTATCATGTTGACAATTTGGATAATATTGAATTCTGGATAAATTAAATTATAAATCTTTAAAAATTTATCCTTGAACTTGTTTTATTGAATTCTTATATCATTGTCATCATCCTCATGCTTATATTATGTTGAAAGTCATCTGTGGCATGTAGTGCATAGATGGACTTGGTATGATTATGACTAAGGATTATTCAGTATAATCATGACCGTAATGTTACAAATGATGTGGTAAAAGTCCTCATTAGCCCGTAGTGCATTGATGGACAGTTGTTGGCATGATCATGACCATTGATGAATACACGAATATCCTTGGCCCGTAGTGCATGGATAATTTGTGGTCATGATACTAAAAAATATCATTGGTCGTAGTGCAGGGGTGATTCGATGATGTGGATTATTTATTAAGCTGAGTCTCAGCGATAAAAGTGATGAAAAACCTTTTAAATCATAGAAGATATTAGATTGTATGCTCTACTTGACTCTTCTAATGGATTGCTTATTCCGCTGCAGTTAAACTTGATGTTTGTTATATTTTATCAGTTTAACAGTGTTAAAGGCTAACGATAAATTATTCTGCATTATCTTAGTCATAATATTTCTTACTGGGCTAGTTGAGCTCACCCTTTTGCTTTCATTGTTCTCTTCAAGAAATGAGAACGTAATTGGGACTAGTCAAATAATGGAGTGACGCTCCAGATGATAGCATTAGTAGTCCTCACTATTCTATGAAATAGTGTGATAATAAGTGTATTGAGGACTCCATTTGAGTTGAATACTATCTAGAAGACAATATTCGTATTAAAACTCTCAGTTTATGTTTTGTCGTATTTTACACGACAGTTGTATTATTAAGTTGTATTTGAATTTTGTACCATGTATTTGGCGACTCAAGATGGGTGATGTATACCTATTTTTGGGGCGTCACAGTTGGTATCAAAGCTTAGGGATATGATCTCTGGCTGAGATGTGAGACAAGAACTAGGAGGGGCGAGACGGGGAATTCCTTCGCTAGTATGACCTACCTAAGTTTATTTGGTATTTATTTGGTCGGTCAGAGTATAAGGATAATATGTGATATGTTAATTAACCCTTGTTTTGTGGCGGTATTTGAAAATGGTATCCGAAAATGTTGAGATAAGCAATGAAGCACATGAGGCCGTTGAGTCACCAACGATCAATACCCTGGATAATGTGCATTAGGATGGCAATAATCCTCAGGAAAACAACAACGCGGACCAAATGATGAACGATGGAATGTTCAGAGGCTTTATGCAATTCATGCAACATCAGGCGAAAACGACTCCTGCTCAAAATGCAGGTGGAAACACTGGCAACTCTCGAATGGTCACCGCTAAACAAATCAAGGAGCTGGGACCACCGGAGTTTATTGGAGAGCCAAAACCACTTAAGGCGGAGACGTGGATAAAGAAGATCACCAAGATATTTGATGTCTTAGGATGCTCCGAGGAGCAAAAGGTTCCCTTTGCCACCTTTATGTTGCGAGGAGAGGCAGACTACTGATGGGAATCGGTAAAGCGTACTCAACCTGCCGCATTGAAGATGTCTTGGGAGAAGTTTCAAGAACTGTTCAACGACAAGTACTTTCCCGAAAGTATTCGTCGCATAAAGGAGGTAGATTTCATCAAGCTGGAGCAGAACAATATGACCGTGTCACAGTACTAAGCTAAGTTTGTCGAGTTGTCCTGGTTTGCGTCCCACTTGGTTGATAATGAGGAGAGAATGACGCGGATGTTTCTAAGAGGTTTGAAACCCGAGATACGTCAATACTTAATTTATCACAAACTATGTTTGTATTCAGATGTTGTAAATAGGGCTCAGTTATTAGAGCGCGATAACGAGTCAACCCAACTAAGAGAAAGCAGCCGGAAAAATGATAATACCAGTGGTAACAGTCATCGAAGCGGTGACAACAAACGTGGAGGGAATCAACATGCCAGAAATGGAACCACTTCGGTGGTAATCATGGCCAAGATAATAAAATTGGACATTTCAAGAAGAGGAGATTTAACAATGATGGAAAAACGTCATCACCAGCACCCGTTGTTAAGGAAGGAGAATGACCACCTATCATATGCTTCAAATACGGAGGGGAAGGACACATCAGTCCAAACTATACGCAGCAGTCCAAAATGTGTTACAATTATGGAAGAGAAGGTCACCTAGCTAGATTTTGTCGTACTGGGAAGTCAAGTCCAATTGGGATGGTGACACCAAATGCCATCCCAGACAAGTCAAAACCAGTAGTTCAAGGGAGAGCGTTTGTTGTGACCTCCCAGAAAGCTAGGAACCCAAACGAGGTCAACACGGGTAAGCTTATCATAAACTCTAACAAAGTATATACCTTATTTGATACCGGTTCTACCCATTCCTTAATTTCTCCTACTTGCGCTCAACGTTTAAATTTAACTCCGGAGAAATTAGACTTTGACTTATCTGTTGAAACTCCAATAGGAGAAACCTTCATTACATCCACTGTTTATAAGTCTTGTTTGGTTCAAATCGGTACCCTCACATTACCTGTCGATCTTATTTCATTGAAAATACTTGTATTTGACGTGATTCTAGGGATTGATTGGTTAATTACTCATCATTCTAAAATTCATTATTTTTGTAAGGTTGTTAGCTTTCATATTCCTAATCAACCTATTATGTGAATTCAAGCGACCAAACCATTAAAATAAAGCATGGTCATCTCAAGCCATAAAGCTCTTCGTTTATTAAAAAATGGATGTCAAGCTTTCTTAGCTCATGTCACAGATTTATACAAAAATACATCAAATTTGAATGATATTTCTATTGTTAATAAATTTCCTGACGTATTCCCCGAAGAACTTCATGGCCTACCCCCGGAGCATGTAATCGAGTTTGGTATCGACCTTAAACCCAGTACAAACCCCATTTCCAAAGCCCCATATCGAATGGCTCCTGTTGAACTTCAGGAGTTAAAAACCCAACTGCATGAATTATTAGACATCGGTTTCATTCAACCTAGTACGTCTCCTTAGGGTGCTCCTGTTCTATTCGTGAAGAAGAAAGATGGAAGTATGCGACTTTGTATTGATTATCGGGAGTTGATTCATGTCACCATCAAAAATAGGTACCCGTTGCCTCGCATTGATGACCTGTTTGACTAGTTGCAAGGCGCCAAATTCTTTTCAAAGATCGATCTTCGTTGTGGATATCATCAGTTGAAGATTAAAACTGATGACATTCCAAAGATCGCTTTAACTACTCGATCTGAGCATTACGAATTCCTAGTCATGTCTTTTGGATTGACTAATGCTCCTGCTGCCTTCATGGATATGATGAACCGAGTATTCAAGGAATATTTAGATCACTTTGTGGTCATCTTTATTGATGACATCCTCATTTACTCCAAAAGCCGTGAAGATAATGAGCAACACTTGAGGCTGATACTCCAAAAGCTTCGTGAAAACAAGTTATATGCCAAGTTAAAGAAATGCGAGTTCTGGCTTGAGGAAGTAGCATTTCTTGGGCACGTAATATCAAATCACGGAATATCTGTTAACCCGACAAAGATTGAAGCAATTCAAAGCTGGGAGCAACCTAAGTCAGTGATCGAAGTACGTAGCTTTCTCGGCTTAGCTAGTTATTATCGGAGGTTCGTGGAAGGATTTTCTCGAATCGCTACTCAATTTACTCAGCTGACTCGAAAAGATACAAAATTCGGTTGTAGCGAGGAATGTGAGAAGAGTTTTCAAGATCTCAAGAGGAGGCTCATTTCAGCACCTATTTTGATAATACTAGTTGGTTCGGAGGGATTTGTCATTTACAGCAATGCTTCAGGCAAAGGTTTAGGGTGTGTTCTCATGCAACATGAGAAAGTCATAGCCTATGCCTCACGATAACTCAACGAATATGAGAGGAATTATCCTACTCATGATCTAGAGTTGGCAGCTATCATTTTTGGGCTTAAGATTTGGAGGCATTACCTGTGTGGAGAGAAGGTGGAGATCTATACGCATTATAAAAGCCTCAAATATTTCTTCACTCAAAAGGAACTCAACATGCGGCAACGACGATGGCTTGAGCTATTAAAAGATTACGATCATACCATTCAATACCATCCTGGAAAAGCGAACGTAGTAGCTGACGCATTGAGTAGAAGATCATATGCGGAATGCGAAAAGCGATATTGTCAACGCAAAGGCCCATTTTGTATGACTTACAAAGGATGGAGATAGAGTTAAAGACTCCAGGGACCCATGTGATGATGGCGAATATACAAGTAGAACCGACTTTAATCGATAAAGTTAAAGTTGCTCAAGCTACAGACCTGGAGCTGATGCGTATGAGGAAGAAAGTGCAAGAAGGTGCTATTCCGGAAGCAAGAATCGATGAAGAGGGAATACTTCGAGTCAACTCTAGACTTTGTGTTCCTAACAATTCTGACTTGTAGTATAAAATCATGATGGAGGCACACAACACCCCGTTTGCAATCCATCTTGGGAGTACCAAAATGTATCATGATCTTCGACATACATTTTGGTGGAGCAATATGAAGAGAGAGATAGCGGGATTTATCTCAAGGTTTCTAACTTGTCAACGAGTCAAGGCTGAGCATCAAGTGCCAAAAGGTCCATTACAACCACTTAAAATTCCAGAATGGAAGTGGGAGCACATTACCTTTGATTTCATTACTGGTCTTCCCAAGGTTTCTCAAGGCATAGATGCAATTTGGGTCATTGTTGATAGATATACCAAGTCTGCTCATTTCTTACCGATACGAGAAACTTATACACTTGAACCTCTTGCTCGTATGTACATAAACAAGATTGTAAGATTGCATGGTATGCCAATATCCATAGTTTCTGATCGAGACCCAAGATTCATTTCACGATTTTGGGTTAGTTTGCAAAAAGCTATGGGGCACAGATTTACGATTTAGTTCGGCATATCATCCTCAAACGGACGGGCAGTCGGAGAGGACTATTCAAACTCTTGAAGATTTATTAAGACTCCGTGTCCTTGACTTCAAAGGAAGTTGGGACAAGTTCTTACCATTGGTGGAGTTTTCCTATAACAACAGTTATCAAGCAAGTATTGGCATGACTCCATTTAAGGCGTTGTATGGAAGAAAGTGTCGTTCTCCAGTATGATGGGATGAGGTGGGTGAAGAAAAGTTATTGGGACTGGAGTTGGTACATATGACTACGAAAAAGATTCAAACGATCCGACAACGTATAAAAACCTCACAAGATCGACAAAAGAGTTATGCTGATCTTCATCGAAGGGACGTGGAATTCAATATTGGAGATCATGTGTTGTTACATGTTGCTCTATAGAAAAGAGTTACGAGATTTGGAAAGAGAGGAAAGCTCAATCCTCGATTCATTGGCCCATTTTTAATCCTCGATCGAGTAGGAACTGTGGCTTATAGACTCGCCTTACCGCCAAGTATGTCTCGTGTTCATAACATTTTTCACATATCTATGTTACGTAAATATGTGGAAGACCCGAACCACATTATTGAATTAGAACCGAACGAGATAGAGAAAGATTTAACGTATGAGGAGGTACCTGTTAAAATCTTGGATAAGAATGATCATATTATACGCTCCAAGGTTATACCTCAAGTCAAAGTTTTTTGGAGAAACCACGATGTTGAGGAAATGACCTGGGAGTTAGAATCTGAAATGAAGTCAAGGTACGCACCCAAATTTTGAGGATGAAATTTTATAAGAAGGGGAGGTTGTAAGACCCCAACTTTTATGAATAAAGATTAATTTTTCTAGAAATATATTTTTGAATATTATGGTGTGGATTTGATATAATGTTATAGTTGTGGGTATTATTTACAAATTTTGCAAAGTAAGCAAGTGGTTATATAATATTCGATTGGTCGGAAAATATTCGTTTTAACAGGGAATATTCGTAGGACGGCACAATCATTGGTGGACCCCACAATGAAAGTATTGCCGTAGTTAGAGAACGACATAATTATCTTTTTATAAAAAATAACGGCGAAAGTTTTACCGTTAAACTGTTTCATTTACACGGTAGTAAAAGTACAGTAATACACATGGTTAAATAGTAGCACACGGTATTGATTATTGATGCTTACGTGAGAAGTCACTCAGTTATACTCAATTATTGCTACAGAAATTGCTGCATAATATCTTTCATATTATTGATTCAATAATTGTCACAGTATCATCTGAATAATATTTTATATTATTAAATCAATAATTAAGACGATAAAGTTATTCATATTATTATTTGCAATATTGACAATGTCTAGAAGTTCTGTCAAGGAGAGGTTTGGTCACCTAATTGCGTGCCAATAAGGAGAAATCCTTATCGGAAAGCCCCTTCTTTCCTGGGAACAATTTGGTTGTTAAATATTGTGAGTTATACTATTAATAATGAATAAGTTCGTGTTGATTAAAGATGAACTTGATAGCTCCATTGAGTTGGGATTATTAGTGTTAGTAGAAATCGACATCTATTTCGATAATAATGGATGTCTGGAGGTTATATTGACCAATCGGGTAATTAATCAGATAAATGAGCAATTAATTGCTATTAATTCACATGCTTATAACTATTTGTTCACATGTGTGTACTATTGATTCACATGCATGTACTATTAGGGGAGATAGTGCAAGATTGATAATACTTGCATGACTAAATTTAAAATGGATGAATAGATGAAGGTACTATACTGTAATTATTTTTTTCACATGATTGTACTATTGATTCACATGATTGTACTATTGATTCACAAGATGTACTATTAGGGGAGGTGGTGAAAGTTTGATAATACTTGCAGGACTAAATTAAAAATGAAGAAAAAGATGAAGGTATTATATTGTAATATTTTGAGCCCCAAAACGTGCAATTATCGAAACTATATTTTTCTATAAATAAAAGCTCATTCTTCTTTCATTCTCACCAATTCACTAAGACTCACAAGAGCATTTATAGAGAGAGAAGCTTTAGAGAGAAAGTAGAAGAGAAGTTTGCTACCTCGATATTCCAGTATCCAGTCTTATTCTGAGGTAACGGATATTATTTTGTTTAGTATTCATAGGAATAATATTTTCTTCCATACTTTGTAGTATGTGAGTAATATTATTTCGTCTCGTATTCCTGATTATACCATCATTCGGTTAAAGTATTGCTTCTATATTTCGTGAAATTAGTAGAATATCCTTAAATTTTACGCTTCATCTAGTATCGCTTCACAATGATATTTTCTGCACATTCTTGTTAAATTTTAAGTTTTTCATGCGGGAGTACTGTCCATGAGTACTATTCATTTATACGATACTATCACAAAAGTACTATTTACGGGTACTATTCACAAAGTACTATTCATAAAGTACTATTCCTGGAGTACTATTCTCGAAGTACTATTAACGGGGTACTATTCACTCGGGTACTATTCACCCGGAGTATTATTCATAACAAAAATTAATTTCTTTTCGGTCTAAATCATTTTTGATACATTATCATTCTTGAATTTTACTCGACAAAGCAGTATCATGTTGATAATTTCGACAATATTGAATTCTGAATAAATTAAATTATAAATCTTTAAACATTTATCTTTGAACTTGTTTTATTGAATTCTTATATCATTGTCATCATCCTCATGTTTATATTATGTTGAAAGTCATCTGTGGCCTGTAGTGCATAGATGGACTTGGTATGATTATGACCAGGGATTATTCGGTATAATCATGACCGTAATGTTACAAATGATGTGCTAAACGTCCTCATTGGCCTGTAGTGCATTGATGGATAGTTGTTGGCATGATCATGACCATTGATGAATACACGAATATCCTTGGCCCGTAGTGCATGGATAATTTGTGGTCGTGATACTAAAGAATATCCTTGGCCATAGTGCAGGGGTGATTCGATGATGTGGATTGTTTATTAAGTTGAGTCTCAGCGATAAAAGTGATGAAAAACCTTTTAAATCATAGATGATAGTAGATTTTATGCTCTACTTGACTCTTCTAATAGATTGCTTGTTTCGCTGCAGTTAAATTATATGTTTGTTATATTTTATCAGTTTAACACTATTGAAGGCTAATGATTAATTATTCTGCATTATCTTAGTCATAATATTTCTTACTGGGCTAGTTGAGCTCACCCTTTTGCTTTCATTGTTCTTTTCAGGAAATGAGAACGTAGCTGGAACTATTCGGGGAACGGAGTGACGGTCCAGATGATAGCATTAGTAGTCCTCACTATTCTATGAAATAGTGTGATAATAAATGTATTGAGGACTCCATTTGAGTTGAATACTATCTAGAAGACAATATTCGTATTATTAAAAGTCTCGGTTTATGTTTTATGTATTATTTTACACGTATCATTATTAAGTTGTATTTGAATTTTGTACCATGTATTTGGCGACTCAAGATGGGTGATGTATACCTATTTTGGGGGCGTCATAATTCCCTTAAATCTTAACCCTTAGGGTTTTATACTTAGCATTAGGGTTTGCAAATTAGGGTTTAGGATTCCCATTTAGGGTTTAATGTTTCTGAAAATGAAATTAGGGTTTCTAAATGATCTCTAGGTTTTTGTAACTGAACATTAAGGTTTCTAATGTAACATTAGGGTTTGCTAATGTTATAACTTATCTGATCAATATTTGATCATTAATCACATACTGCACATATATACAAATAATAAATACAATATTAATTGTATTGGTAATCAAAGCCCTATCTATAATTCGAGTTAGGGTTTTAATCAAATGTTCATCGTAACTTCACTCATATTTCTTAGTCGATAAATAATTTGAATATCTTTACGTTCATATCACACATGATGAAAATAATAATGATAATAATCTGAGATAATAATAAAAAATTATTAAGTAAAATAGAATCATTTAAAATTTTGGGTCTGACGGATGACCAAAAAATTTTGACCATCGTTGAAATTACCACCTCGCATAGTCTTCGATTTAGCATGGTAGGCTATGTAATGCGCCTTTGGGGATCTTAGATGACTTCAAGAAGAAGTTTGAAAGCGAGCAAAACGAACCGATGAAGTGTACACATGGTAGCTCATGGCCGAATTGATAAGTGTAAAACTAATCTTAATTTTTAGTAATTATTAATATTCAATCATTAATAAAATGATATAATTAACTCAATGTATACAAAATAAAATCTGAGGACCGATTTTAGAAGTTTTAAGACCATCGTATAGTTGAGTTGGAGGCTGGTAGGGGGGTTTTGAGCGTTAGATTCCACTATCCCCCCTCCCGAGTTTGTATTATCTCGGGATGAGGAGCTGAGACTATGGGTCGCGTCTCAGGATCCCCATACTAGCAATACCGGCAGGTATCGAGAGTTAAGTCTGCCGGGGATACCTACATATACACTACCTAGAGGTAATAATATTTTTTTATGATTCACAAAATTATCACAATTTATCACATAATATAAATTATTTTTAGTAATAGTATATATATTTTCTTATGCTCTAGCCAGCGCCAACATCTGAGAGCACCATTTGGACCATCTCATACGGGTGCTGGCTTAGACGACGAGTTATTCCAGAGGCCAATAGCGGCGGTGTCAGATAGGTTCCATATCGATCCAATTTTTCTTCGACAACAATTTCCTAGCAGTTCTTGTCTTCACCAGCTTGCTTAGGAGGTTGTAGAAGGGGCCACCGTAGAGAGTACGATATTACCGCATGACCAGTTCACCGCGTTAAGCGGTGAGATGCTTGGGATGGTGGTTAACCTCCTAGAGCAAGCTTTTCGTCAACCCTGCCAACTCAAGTATTCTGCATGTTATTTTATTTTCATTTAATATTCTCTATTTAATTCTCACATATATACAGACTAATGATTTTAATTTTTAATTCTAACAACAGGGTGGCCATGGCGAGCAGACTAGTGATGGTGATGGCGATATCGATCGAGGGGACTACGATGCTGATTTTCATATATCATAGCAGCATCGTTGTCAACCCCCGCCCGATGATGATCCTCCTACTAGTTTATAGCTTATTTTATTCATTAAATTATAGATCATTTGTACATATTGTAGTCTAGTTGAGTCTGTATGAGTTTTATAAATCATATTGTATAATTTATGGAACATTAACTTATATTTGTAATTGTTGATGAATTAGTAGTTCATTTGTAATTGTTAGCTTATATTTATAATTGTTAGCTTAGTTATGTTGTTGATGATGAGATAAACTGGGTTATTAGTGTGATGCCCCAAAAATAGGTATACACGACCCATTTTGAGTCGCCAAATACATGGTACATAATTCAAATACAAACTTAATTTATACAACTGTCGTGCAAAATACGACAACACAATAGCTGAGTTTTAACACGAATATTGTTTTGTAGATAATATGCAAACTCAAATTAAGTCCTCATTACAATTATTATTACACTATTTCATAGAATAGTGAGGACTACTATGGAAACCATCTCAGACCATCACTCCATTCCCCGACTAGTCCCAACTATATTCTCATTTCCTGAAGAGAACAGTGAAAGAAAATGGTGAGCTCAACTAGCCCAGTAAAGAATATTATGACTAAGATAATCTTTGAATAAATTATCGTTAGCCTTTCAACGATGTTAAAGCGATAGAATACAATAGACAACAAGTTTAAGCTGCGTGGAATAAATAATCCTTTAGAAGAGTCAGAGTAGAGAATGATATCTACTATCTTCATGATTTAAAAGTTCATCATTAATATTTTATCTCTGAAACACATTTCAATAAATAATTTACATCACTGAAGTATCCATGCACTACAGGCCAATGATATTCGTTAGTATCACATCCATGAATTATCCATGCACTACGGGTCAAGGATATTCATTATTATCACATCCACAAATTATCCATGCACTACGGGCCAAAGATATTCGTTAGTATCACCAGTGGTCATGATCATGCCAAACAATAATTCATCTTTGCACCCTTGGCTGAAGAGAACCCATGGTCATGATCATACCAAACAACTGTTCATCAATGTACTACGGGCCAATGATGACTTTTACCACATCATTTGTAACATTACAGGTCATGATTATACATATACATAATTTCTGGTCATAATCATACTAATCAACAGTCCATATATGCACTACGGGCCAAAGATGATTTTCATCACAATATAAGCATTAGGATGATGACAATGATATAAACATCAATTAAACGAAATCAAGGATAAATATTAAAGATTTCTAATTTATCTAGAGTTTAAAAATATCCAAATTGTCAACATAATAACTTCTTTGTGGAGTAAAATTAACGAATAATATTCATGTATCAAACATAATTTGGACAAAAAAGAAATCAAGTTTTGTCAGGAATAATACCTGAGTGAATAGTATCGCGTGAATAGTACTTCGTGAATAATACCCCGTGAATAGTACTTTGTAAATAGTACCCCATGAATAGTACAGTATATATGAATAGTGTCGTATGTATGAATAATACCCATGAATAGTACTCTGACATAAAAAGATTAAAATTTAATAAGAATGTCTAGAAAAATATTCCAGTGGAACGATACTAGATGAAGCGCAAATTTTAAGGATATTCTACTAATTTCAATGAGTATAGAAGTAATACTTATCAAAATAAGTGTAGGATTAGGAATATGAAACGAAATAATATTACTTGCATACTACATAATATGGAAGAAAATATTATTTCTTACGAATACTGAACAAAATAATATCCCTTATGTGACGCCCCCAAAATAGGTATACACAACACCCATTCTGAGTCGCCAAATACATGGTACAAAAAGCAAACTACAACTTCAATAATACAAATGTCATGTGAAATACGACAATATATACTGTGAGTTTAAATATAATATTGTCTTCTAGACAATATCCACATGCAAATAAATCCCCATCATAATTATTGATTCATTATTTTACAAAAATGGTGAGGACTACTAAACAACTCTCTCTAGAACCTTCATTCCATACCCCCAGACTAGTACTGCATTTACATTCTCGCCTCCCGAGAGAAAAAAATGGAACAACAAGGAAAAGGTGAGCTCAACTAGCCCGATAAAGAATATTATGACTAAGATAATATCTGACAAATTATCGTTAGTCTTCACGAGAAAAAATCGATAGAATACAATAGACAACAAGTTTCGGATCAATATTAGCCGTGAAATAATAATTCATAGAAGAGTTATGTAGAGAATGAAATCTACTATAATCTATGAATTTAACGATCCATCATCAATATTTTATCCTGTAACATCAATCGATATACATCCGGAATCAAATATTCATCTTTGCACTCTGAGCCGAAAGATATTCATCGATTAATCATATTCATTTAAACACTGTTCATCTTTGCACTCTGAGCCAAAGATATTAATCAATCGGTCGTATTCATCTCAACACTGTTCATCTTTGCACTCTGAGGCCAAAGATATTCTTGAAATCATTCATCTTTGCACTACGGTCAAAGATATTCAATAATATCATCATTTAAGGCGAGGATGATGAAAATATTTTTAAAAAACGAATCCAATTGAAACAAAATGACAAGGATTAAGGATTAAGGATTCGTACTTGGTTTTATCCACATCCAAAATACCTCAAAAATAATCATAGTGGTGTAAAATTCAAGGATGATCAAAACATGGATCTGATCGAGTTAGTATCCGAGAATAGATATTTTGACAAAAAAGAAGAAATTTTATTTTTCGGTGAATAGTCTTGATATCGTGAATAGTCTTAGTATCATCGTGAATAGTCATATCGTGAATAGTCTTGTATCGTGAATAGTAACTCAAACACCAAAAGATAGAAATTTCACAAAAACATCTTCACGCTTAATGAATAGTACTACTCGTGAATAGTAACTTTCGTGAATAGTAACTTTCATGAATAGTAACTTTCGTGAATAGTAACTCATGAATATTAACCCATGAATAGTAACCCAGAGCATGAAAAAGTTCCAAATTTGATAAAACTTGGATCAACATTTCGGCATAATGATATTGAAGAAATAATATCATTACAAAAAATAATATCCACTTACCTCGAAAGATCGATTTTTAGCTAGAATATCGGTATAGTCTTTGAAGGAACTTTGCCGTCTAGCAATACTCAAAGTATACTCAAAATACTCACAAGAATACGCTTCGATAATATAGAGAGAAAACTTGAGTTTACGGTGTGATTTTCAATTCTAACCTAAGCACCCTATTTATAGGAAATTGCTTAAAACACCAAAGCGAGAAAAATTTAATAAATTAATATATATATATATATATATATTCAAATTCATCGCCAACCTTAGAATTCAGATACTAGCATTTCCCACATGCCACCTTCTAGAAAAGTAAGAAAAAAAGGTTTTTCATAAAATAAATAATTAAAACTTTCAAAAATCAATTATTTGAACTTGAACTTCAATAATTCATAATAAATAGCTCTTTCATCAGAAAATTCAAATCTCATGAGTTTTTATAGGAAATTCAATTCTCTACAACTTTGCAGAAGAAAGTTTTCCAAATTCCAAATGGAAATTGACCAAAATCCACAAGCAGTCGATTTTACGGTTATAATCAAATTTCGGTCAATAAATGGGGTCCACAGACATGTTTAACATGTTTTAAACATTTATTGCAACAAAAAATACTCTTCCTCCTCGTATACTCATATATCCCCCATTCGTTGTAAAAATATCACACAAGTTAATATATTATTAAAATAATATATTTAAATGAATTATTTTATCGAGAAAAAGATAAAATATTAATTTTCAACAATTGTCATTTTAAAATTTTCTCCATCTATATCCACATAAAATCAATATTTTCCTCATCATATAAATCAATAATTAATTATTCACAAATAATATTACGAGAATCACAATATTGACAACCAGTGCGGTTCAGGAAAGAGGGGCTTTCGAATAAAATTTCTTCTTCTTGGCGCCGCAATTAGGTGACCAAACCTCTCCTTGACGCGAAATTTTCTAGACATTGCCAATAATGTTATCTAATAATATTATTCGGATAATATGAATTATTGCTTCGATAATGAAAGATCTTGTGTAATGACAATTATTGAAACAACGATATATAAAATATCAACGCACAATTATTAACTCGATAAAATCTTTGAGCGATGATTCTGTAACCATTATTGAGTAGTGCCTTCTTACGTAAGAATCAATAATTGGTGCAATACTGGTATCTTCTTTGTTCAACAACGGCGTATTAGTGTGTTTTAACCACCGGGTATTCCAACAAGTGATAATTGATAATAACTACGCCTGTTATTTAAAAACAACTTATATTTGTCGTTTTCTTCATCCAATCACTTTTTCAGTTATAGGGGCCCACATGCATGGTCTGCGTCGATACGAATATTCCTTCAACAAGCGATCTGAATATTCCACGACCAAACGAATATTCCCGACGATAATGAATATTTTATAACCACTTGCTTAATTTGAAATATTTGCATATTTAACCCTTAACTATCCACATTAATCAAATCAACCCTTACTATTTCAAAATAATAAATAAAGGAAATTCCTTTTTATTTAAAAATTTTTCGGGTCTTACAACCTCCCTCCTTATGAAATTTAAATCCTCGAAATTGGCGTACGTACAGTGTTTTGAAAAGGTGAGGATACCTCGCTTTCATTTCCGTTTTCCAACTCCAGGTCATTTCCTCTATAGCATGATTCCTCCACAAAACTTTAACTTGTGGTATAACCTTTCTTGGCGTAGGACATGCTCCTTCCTATCCAAAATCTTGACGGTACCTCCTCATACGTTAAGTCTTGGCTATCTCGTTAAGGTTCTAACTCTATAACGTGGTTGGGGTCTTTCACATATTTACTGAAATGAGATATGAAAACACATTATGAACACGAGACATAATCGGAGGTAATAATGCAAGTCTATAGGCTACATTTCCTACTCGGTCAAGAATTTGAAATGGACCAGATAAATCGTGGATTGAGCTTTCCTCTCTTCCCAAATCTTGTAACTCCCTTCCATGGAGCAACTTCGCAACAATACATGATCCCCTACATTAAATTCCACGTCCTTTCGATGAAGATCCGCATAACTCTTTTGTCGATCTTGTCTTTTTGTATCGTTGTCGAATCATTTGGATCTTTTCGGTAGTCATATACGTCTTAACTCGGGTCCCAACAATGTTGCTTCACCCACCTCATCCCAACATATTGGAGAACGACATTTTGTCCATATAATGCTTGAATGGAACCATGCCTATATTTGATTAATAACTTTTGTTGTATGAGAATTCCACCAATGGCAATACTTATCCCAACTTCCTTTGAAATCTAGGACCACGAGTTTTAATATATCTTCAAGAGTTTGAGTAGTCCTCTCTCGATTGTCCGTCCGGTTTGGGGATGGTATGCGAACTAAATCGCAAATCCGTGCCCATAGCTTTTTGCAAGCTAACCCAAAATCTTGAAGTGAATCTTGGGTCACGATCCAAAACTATGGATACTGGTATGCCATGCAACCTCACAATCTCATTCACGTCACATACTAACAAGGCGTTCAAGGAATAAGTCTCCGTATCGGCAAGAAATGAGCGAGACTTGGTTAATCTATCAACAATAACCCAAAATAGCATTGATGCCTTGAAAGCCGTAGGAAGACCCGTAACGAAATCCATAGTAATGTGTTCCCACTTCCATTCCGGAATCTCAAGTGGTTGCAATAGACCCTTAGGTACAAGATGCTCCGCCTTTACACGTTGGCAAGTTAAACACATCGAGATAAACTTTGCAATCTCTCTCTTCATATTGTTCCACCAAAATGTATGTCGAAGATCACGATACATTTTAGTACTTCGAGATGGATTGCAAATGACGTGTTGTGTGCCTCCATCATAATCTTGTACTTCAAATCGAGTCGTTAGGAACACAAAGTCTAGAGTGGACTCAAAGTATTCCTTCTTCATCAATTCTCGCTTAGGAATAGCTCCTTCTTGTACTTTCTTCTTCATACGCATCAACTCCGGGTTGGTGGCTTGAAGCGACCTTAACTTTTTCTATTAAAGTTGGCTCTGTCGTATACTTGACATCATCGCACTTTTCGTTCCGCATATAATCTTCTACTCATCGCGTCAGCTACCACGTTCGCTTTTCGAGGATGGCATGATCGAACATGTCTTTGAAATGAGTCTCCTCTTGAGTTCTTGAAGCTCTTCCCACATTCCTTGCTCCATTCGAATTTTGTATCTCTGAGTCGGTTGCGTTAATGGAATAGCGATTGAGAATATCCTTCAACGAATCTCCGATAATAACCAACTAAACCTAGAAAGCTACGTCTTTCGATAATCGACTTAGGTTGCTCTCAAGCTGTGACTCATATCCCAATCTTGGATAGCGTCACAATGACACCTATCGATTTACTATCGCATGAATAGGGCGTCCCTACGGAGAGTGCGGCTTAGGTGAATTCCACAAAACAAGTCACAAGATAAAGGCTCGGTACCAAATTCTATAGTTGAATTTTAACTCACGAAGTTCAATAGGAGCCATTCGATATGAGTTTTTAGAAATGAGTTTTGTCTGGGGTTCAAAGTCGATACAAAATTTAATATCGAGGCTTTGGGAGTAAGCCAAGAAATTCTTGAGAAATCGTCGGAAAAATCAATAACAACAGAATATTATTCAAATCGGCGTGTCTTTATTCAAATCCATAACATGGACTAAGAAAACTTGACATCCGTAATAAGCGAATGACTTCATGGCTTGATATGAAAATGTTTGACTCTGATGGTTTGATTGCTTGAATTGAATAACGGGTTGCTTAGGAATATGAAAACTAACAACCTTACAAAAGCAATCAATTTGGCATGATGAGTAGTTAACCTTAAAATCACATCAAAAGCAAATATCTCTATAGAAATAAGGTTAACGGTAATGTGATAGTGCCACTGAATCAAGCAAGATTTATAAGCGATGGATGTGATGAAAGTTTCTCTAACGGAGTTTCCACAGATAGGTCAAAGTCTAATTTCTCCGTAGTCAAGTTCAAGCGTTGGCGCAAGCAAGAGAGATAAAGAATGGGTAGAACCGATATCTAGTAAGGTATATACTTGTGAAGAATTTATAATTGACTAACCCGTCTTAACCGTTCGGGTTCCTTGCATTTTGACCAGTCATGACAAACGCTCTTCCAAGAACCGTTGACTTTGACTTTTACGGACATCCTTTTGAGTCACCATTCTCATTTGGACTAGGTTTCGATATCGTCTGATCTCGGCGATATGTCCTTCTTTTCCACAATTATAGCATACCTTAAAGCTGTTGTGGGCGGTTTGGGTGATATCCCCTCTTTCCGCATTTGTAACATATGGCCGGTGGTCGTTCTCCTCCCTTAAAACTAGTTGCTTCTGATGACGGCGTCTTCACATGGTCGTTGTTGAATCTCCTCTTTTAAAATCTCCTCCCGACTTCGCTTCTTCTATTTTCATGGCCACGATTACCACGGAGTGGTTCTGGCCTTTAATCTGTATTCTTCTTTCTCCGTTTGGTTATCGTTATTACGATGGTTTGCTATCTTGATATGATCCTGGTTATGGTCCCTCGGTTGAGCGTACTCGTTATCTCGCTCTAACAACCGAGCCTGTTGACAACATCTGAATAGAGAAAATTTATGAGAAATGAGATCTTGGCGTATATCGGGTTTCAAACCTCTCGAAACATCCAGCGTCATCGTTCCTCATTCTCCACCAAATGAGGTGCGAAACACGGATAACTCATGAACTTACGCCTCGTCTTTGGGACAATCGTGTTATTACCTTCTAGTCTAATAAACTCCACTTCCTTCATATAGCCGAATACTTTCGGGAAGTACTTGTCATTGAATTTGTTTCTGAAACATCTCCCATGACATCTTTGAGTGCGGTGGATGGAGTGCGCTTAGCGATTCCACCGATGTCTGCCTCGCCACGGAACATAAAGGTGGCGAATGGAACCTCTCATTCCTCCGTGCATCCCAAGACATCGAATATCTTGGTAATTTGTTTTGACCCGTGTTTCGGCCACGATGGATCGGCTTTCTCTTAAATTCGGTGGTCCCAACTCTTTGAGCGCTTGGTGTGACAACCCGTGAATTGCTATCATTTCCTCTGTATTTTGAACACGAGTCTCCTCGTGCGATTTTGCATGAACTGCAAAAAAAACTTCTAAAGCATCCCCTCGTTCATCATCTCGCTTTCGATGGTGTTGTTCACGGGAGGAACATTGCCCGACTGTTGCGTTCTCCTCGTTGGTGAGTCTGAGGCATCTCCACGGTCTCATTTACTCCACTTGTTAATATTCTCGATTCGACATTCTCAAATCTTGTCATAAAATAAGGGTTAATTAAGAAATCAATATATCACATAATATCCTATATCTTGACCAACTAACAAATAAGCTTGGGTAGGACACATTAGCGAAGGATTTACTCGTCTCTCCCTCCTAGTTCTATTCCCAGATCTCGCCAGAGATCATATCCTAAGCTCGATACCAAGCGTGGCGCCCCCAAAATAGGTATACACAACACCCATTCTGAGTGCTTGAAATACATGGTACAAGAAAGCAAACTACAACTTCAATAATACAAATGTAAGTGAAATACGACAATATATCTTAATGAGTTTAAATATAATATTGTCTTCTAGACAATATTTATACTCAAATAAATCCTCATCACATTTATTGATACATTATTTTACAATAATGGTGAGGACTACTAAACAACTCTCTAGAACCTTCATTCCATACCCCAGAGCTAGTACTTTCATTACATTCTCGCCTCACGAGAAGAAAAATGGAACAACAAGGAAAAGGGTGAGCTCAACTAGCCCGATAAAGAATGTTATGACTAAGATAATATACAACAAATTATCGTTAGTCTCCAGCGAGGAAAAATCGATAGAATACAATAGACAACAAGTTTGGATCAATATTAGCATGAAATAATAATTCATAGAAGAGTTACGTAGAGAATGAAATCTACTATAATCTATGAATTTAACGGTCCATCATCAATATTTTATCCTGTAACATCAATCAATATACATCTGGAATCAAATATTCATCTTTTTTGCTACTGGGCCGAAGATATTCATCGATTAGTCATGTTCATTTAAACACTGTTCATCTTTGCACTCTGAAGCCAAAGATATTAATCAATCGATCGTATTCATCTCAACACACATTCATCTTTTACTTTCTACAGCCAAAGATATTCTTGAAAATCATTCATCTTTTGCTACGAGCCAAAGATATTCAATAATATCATCATTTAAGGTAGAGGATGATGAAAATATTTTAAAGAAATGAATCGATGAAACAAAATGACAAGGATTAAGGATTAAGGATTAAATACTTGGTTTTATCCATCCCAAAATACCTCAAAAATAATCATAGTGGTGTAAAATTCAAGAATGATCAAAATATGGATACAATCGAGTTAGTATCCGAATAGATATTTTGGACAAAAAGAAGAAATTTTATTTTTTGGTGAATAATTATAATTATATCGTGAATAGTCTTGGTATCGTGAATAATAACTCAAACACCAAAAGATAGAAATTCCACAAAAAACATCTTCACGCTTCATGAATAGTACTAAGTGAATAGTAACTTCGTGAATAGTAACTTCATGAATAGTAACTTCGTGAATAGTAACTCATGAATATTAACCCATGAATAGTAACTTGACATGAAAAAAAGTTCCAAATTTGATAAAAACTTGGATCAACATTTCGAAGATAATGATATTGAAGAAATAATATCATTACAAAAAAATAATATCCCTTACCTCGAAAGATCGATCTTTCTAGCTAGAATATGAATTATAGTCTTGAAAGGAACTTGCACCGTCTAGCAATACTCAAAGTATACTCAAAATACTCACAAGAATACGCTTCGATAATATAGAGAGAAAACTTGATTTACGGTGTGATTTTCAATTCTAACCTAAGCACCTATTTATAGAAATTGCTTAAAACACAGCGAAAAATTTAATAAATTAATATATATATATATATATATCAAATTCATCGCCAACCTTAGAATTCAGATACTAGCATTTCCCACATGCCACCTTCTAGAAAAGTAAGAAAAAAAGGTTTTTCATAAAATAAATAATTAAAACTTTCAAAAATCAATTATTTGAACTTGAACTTCAATAATTCATAATAAATAGCTCTTTCATCAGAAAATTCAAATCTCGCGAGTTTTTATAGGAAATTCAATTCTCTACAACTTTGCAGAAGAAAGTTTTTCCATATTCCAAATGGAAATTGACCGAAATCCACAAGCGATTGATTTCTGGTTATAATCAAATTTCGGTCGATAAATGGGGTCCACCGACATGTTTAACATGTTTTAAACATTTATTGCAACAAAATACTCTTCCTCCTCGTATACTCATATATCCCCCATTAGTTGTAAAAATATCACCGTTAATATATTATTAAAATAATATATTTAAATGAATTATTTTATCGAGAAAAAGATAAAATATTAATTTTCAACAATTGTCATTTTAAAAATTTTCTCCATCTATATCCACATAAAATCAATATTTTCCTCATCATATAAATTAATAATTAATTATTCACAAATAATATTACGAGAATCACAATATTGACAACCAGTGCGGTTCTAGGAAGAGGGGCTTTCGATAAGAATTTCTTCTTCTTGGGCGCGCATTAGGTGACCAAACCTCTCCTTAGAGCGAAACTTTCTAGACATTGCCAATAATGTTATCTAATAATATTATTCGGATAATATGAATTATTAGCCGATAATGAAAGATCTTGTGTAATGACAATTATTGAAACAACGACAATATAAAATATCAACGCAAACAATTATTAACTCGATAAAATCTTTGAGCGATAATTACGTAACCATTATTGAGTAGTGCCTTCTTCTACGTAAGAATCAATAATTGGTGCAATACTGGTGTCTTCTTTGTTCAACAACGCGTATTAGTGTGTTTTAACCACCGGGTATTCAGCGATGATTAATTGGTAACAACTTCTGTAGATTATTTAAAAACAACTTGTATTTGTCGTTTTCTTCATCCATCACTTTCCGTTATGGGGCCCACACGCCATGGTTACACTGGCCGTCGTATGCGAATATTCCCAAACGATCTGAATATTCCACGACCAAACGAATATTCCCGAAGCGATAATGAATATTTTATAACCACTTGCTTAATTTGAAATATTTGCATATTTAACCCTTAACTATCCACATTAATCAAATCAACCCTTACTATTTCAAAATAATAAATAAAGGAAATTCCTTTTTATTTAAAAATTTTTCGGGGTCTTACACCTTACAACTGTTGAACGAAAATAATATTCCTTACGAATATTGAACGAAGATAATATTCCTTACGAATATTGAATGAAAATAATATTCCTTACGAATATTGAACGAAAATAAAATTCCTTACGAATACGAAAAATAATATATCTTCTGAATAAGAAATAAATAATACCCTTTACCTTAAAAAGAGAGCAATTTCAACTGGTATAGCGGAGATATTCTTGAAGAAAACTTATATTATTTTCTATGCTCAAAGAACTATCTTTGCCTTATGTAGTCTTATGAACAACTTATATAGTCTTATTCAAACAATAAAATATAATATATTCTATTTTACATAAAAAACAAAACTTATATAATATATATATATATAATAGTCATTCCCCCAGTGACATACCCCCTCATGACTAAACTTTATATATATATATATATATATATATAAACAAAAGCTGAGATAACTTTCTACCGACAATTTTGAAAAATGGGTAAGTGGGGTCCATAAAATAAGCCAAATTTACAACAAATATTTCATAAAAATCCCCTCTATTTATCTCAATTAACTTGGCTTTACTAAACACATTTTTAACAACATTTATCATTAATATTATAACTCACAATATTAACAATCATATCATTCTCAGGAAAGAGGTGGCTTTCCGATAAGGATTTCTCTTTATTGGCGCGCAATTAGGTGACCAAACCCCTTTACTCGACAGAACTTTCTAGACATCGTCAATAATACAAATAATAATATGAATAACTTTGTCGTCTCAATTATTGATTTAATAATATAAAATATTGTGACAATAACTGAATCAATAATGTGAGATACTATGCATCAATTACTGTGGTAATAATTGAATAAAACTGAATGACTTTTCACGTAAGAATCAATAATCAAAGATACTATACAATATCGTGTGCTACTATGCAACCACGCGTATTACTGTACTTTTATCACCGGGTATTTCAACAGTTAACGGTAAAACTTGTGCCGTTACTTTTATAAAAAGTTATTTCCATCGTTTTCTAACTCCGACAGTAATTCCGTTGTGCGGTCCACCAATGATTGTGTCGTCGTACGAATATTTCCTGATAAAACGAATATTCCCCGACCAATCGAATATTTTATGATAACATTTATACTTTGCAAAATTTGTAAATATTACCCACAACTATAACATTATATCAAATCCACACCATAATATTCAAACTGATATTTAGATAAAATTAATATTTATTCATAAAAGTTGGGGTCTTACATCATCCCCTTCTTATGAAATTTTGTCCTCAAAATTGGTGTACGTACTTGGTATGTCGAAGATGTGAGGATTCATTGTCAGATTCTAACTCTTAAGGTATAACCTTTGAGCGTAGAATATGATCCTTCTTATCCAAGATTTTAACAGGTACCTCTTCATACATTAAGTCTTCTGCTATCTCGTCTGGTTCTAATTCAATAATTTGGTTCAGGTCTTCCACATATTTACGTAACATAGATATATGAAAAACGTTATGAACACGAGACATGATTAAAGGATTTCCTCGAGTATTTCAAATGGATTAATTAAATCGAGGGTTGAGATTTTCTCTCTTCGTCGATTCTTACTTCTAAAATAACGCCTTTTTGCACCTTCTTCTTCATATTCATCAGCTCTGAGTCTTTAGCTTGAGCAACTTTAACTTTATCAATTAAAGACGGTTCTACTCGTATATTTGACATCGTCATGTGGGTCCCTAGAGTCTTTAACTTTATCTCCATCATTTTTAAGTCATACGAAATGGGTCTTTGTGTTAACAATATTGTACTCGTAAACGCATATGATCTTCTACTGAACGCGTCAGCTACCACGTTCGCTTTTCTAAGATGATATTGAATGGTATGGTCGTAATCTCTCAACAGCTCGAGCCAACATCTTTGGCGCATGTTACGTTCGTTCTGGGTAAAGAAATATTTGAGGGTTTTGTACCGGTTTCAAGGTCAATACAAAATTCGATTTCACGCTCTGGGGGGTAGTCTTGGAAGTTCTTCGGGGAATACATCAGGAAATTTATTAACAATAGAAATATCATTCAAAACTATGACTCTCATCCAAGACTTGGATAACACCTCACATTGATACCTATCAACATACCACAGTTTTCATGGCGTCCCCTACGAAAAGTCTAGCTTCGGTGCATCCCACACAAGGAAGTCACCAACGAAAGGGTCGAGGCTCTTTACTTATGGCAAGATATGACAGTGATTGACTTTAGTGGTTTGGTTGCTTGAATTCGTATTATATGTTGGTTAGGAATATGGAAGCTAACAACCTTACGAAAATATTCAATTTTAGCATGATGAGTAGTTAACCAATCAGTCCCTAAAATCACATAAAATGCAAGTATTTTCAAAGAGATAAGATCGACAGGTAACGTGAGGGTGCCGATTTGAATCAAAAAAGATTTATAAACAATGGATGTAATAAAGGTTTCTACCAACATAGTTTCAACAGATTAGTCAAAATCTAATTTCTCCGGAGTCGAGTTTAAACGTTGAGCACAATTAGGTAAAATAAAGGAGTAGGTAGAACTGTGACGACCCTAAATCTGGGTACTTTTTACCTCAGATCTGGTACATCATTTCTACAACTATTGCGGAAGATATAAACATAACTTATTTATACAATAGACTTTTACACATTATTCCCAAGGTCTACAACCTTAACTAAATACATACCTTCAATATCTAAAAAGGTTTACAATGCTATTTTCATCAGAAAATTTAATAGATTTAACTACAACATAATTTAATCTTGCACTTTGACTTTACTTCTGTCTTTATTCGAGCTTTCATCTAAATCTAAAAAATTTTATCATGATATAGCAAGGGTGAGCAATAAATATAATAATTGAAAAAAATACAATAAGCTTTCAATATAATTGCCCAACAAGTTTTAAATACAATGAACATATATAATGATTGAAAAGAATGAATAAGCTTTCAAGTTTTCAGCAATATAATAATTGTGAAATAATATGAATCGAGTTTCAATAATTGCATGACTGAATCAATAATGTTTTAAGTCAAAAATAACCATAAACAATTTAACTGAACCTTATGGTAATGAAGGTGATCGACCTTTTCATACACGATGAACATGTGCAACATGCACTATGTGCGAATCAAAAATCAGTATAGACGTGAATAATCAACAACAATTATTCACTAATATGCTTGGAACATACAACTCAAGTTTAAGTTAGGAAAACTTGTATGCTCTTTGATTACATAAGCGATCTAATGTAATATCTTATTAAAGACCTATCGGTTATAAGATTGATCTTTTAGTCAGCATAACATACCTGTTAGCTCATAATACTATTACTTTATCCATAGATTATCTAACACTTAATGAAATATTAGATAACAGTTTAACACATCAGTATTATTATAATCCTTTGATAATTGTTTAATCAATATATCATATACATTATGATTTAACACTCGCCTTTTCATTTCATAAGTTATTCTTTAACATCTAATAAGTTAAATACTAATCCAGCAACCTGGATTCCAAATCCAACATTTAGATGGTCAATCCAGCAACCCAAACTGCAATCTAGCTAACTGGATTCCAAATCTAACAACTAGATTGCAATCCAGCAAGCCAAGATTCACCAATCCATCAATACAGCAAGCTGGTTTCTAAATCCTTCAATTCAGTAAGCTTCTTTTCAATCCAGAAAGCTAGATTCATCATATTTTCCAATCCAGCAAGTTGGATTCATAAATTACTCAATCCAGCAAGCTGGATTCCATATACCTTTCACGAAAACACCAAATCAGTTTATTATTTTTCTATCCTTTGTCCAAACACATATACATATATTTCATACACACAAAGTATTTTTCCGTAATATTTCAATTCTCTTTGGTATTTTTCAAAAATCATTATTAGTGTGTGGCCTAAGAAATTAGCCTCATCATGTTCAACTCCAAAAATTCTCATCTCTTAGCACAATCTTATACGTGTTAACGTGAGCGTCCAGATTAAATTTTGTGGCCATCGGAGTTATAGAACTCTGGTTATAGCAATTTTTGTCCGAAAATCACAAAAATTGAAATGGTCATAATTTGGTCATTTTAAGTCGGAATGAGCTCATTTTTGGACAGGAGCTACTTAATACCATATAATTTCATGTACCAAAAGGCCGGAATGTTTCTCATAAATTAAGTGGCTGAAACAGCCCTTGCAAAATCTTGGCAGTTTATTTTTTGCCATTTTGCAGTTTTTTCATGCTTTGTTAAAAATATTCCATATGGAAATCTACAACTCCTTTTTCTGTGATTCCACTTGGAGATGTTAGAAAACTTATCATGGTATCCTCCCAAAGTTTTCCAGAATTTTTAAAGCACAAACAATGGACAAAATTACCCCCATTTCAGACTGATCCAAAATAGTTTTCTCTAAAATCAACACCATGACTTTTAAAAACGTTATTTTTGAGTTCTACCACTTGGGTTTACTAGTCAACACCTATATATAGCACCTCTCTTTGACGGATCGAGAAACAAATGCCTAGATAAAAAACGGTAGATTTTCAAAGCACCTAAAAATTAGGTTTCAAAACTAGAAAAATTATTTTTCTTTTCCTTTTGATTCCAACCAAATCAACACCCAATATGGGTAGATCCAAACTTGAATCCATGAAAAACACATATATTTTAGGGGTTTGAACTTTCAAATCAAAACCCTTTTCATCAAATTATAGAAGAAGAGAAATAAAGCTTACAAAGAAAAATAGTTTTATACCTTTCATCAAAATCTTCTTTCTTTTTAATGGCTTCCATGGCCACTCTTCTTTCTCCTTTTCTCCCTCTAGGTCCAGCCGTCCCTCTCATCCCTCTCTTTCCCGTTCCTCTCTTTCTTCTCCTCTTTCTCTTTCACGTTTTTCTGTTCTTTTTTCTCTCTCTCTCTCTCTCTCTCTCTCTCTCTCTCTCTCTCTCTCTCCTTATCTTTCTTTTCTTCTTATCTTATCTTCAACAAAATCAATCCATATCTTCTTTTATTTTAATTGTTAATTTACATAACAAATGACTAGATAGCCCCTCCTTAAGTGGGTCAAAATTGGGCCACTTATTAATTAAATTCGATTGGACTTGTACTTTTATTATTTTACTTGCCAACAAAATAAATTTGGGCTTCCACCCAAAATTTGATTGGGCCATTATAATTCTTGTCATATACATATTATATTGGACTAGATTAAATAATTTAATCACCCTTAAATCAATTAGTCACAAATCCATTACTTAAATAAATAATTGGGCTACAAATTTAATACCATCTCCTTAGTCCATTAAATCTTAATTCACTTAAATTCTAAATAAATTATTGGGCTATGTCACTATTATAGCCCAATACTTTTAATTCTATTTTACCCTAATCATTTAATTAGGGTTTTAATTTCTCACGCTAGAAAATAAATTCCTTACTTATGCCTTTTTAATTTCATAACCCAATTAGAATTGGTTATAAAATTAATTATTTAAAATATATAAAATAAATCTCTTAATGTTAGTATATATATTTATATACTAATATTCTACCATATATAACCTCTTAGGTTAATTAATTATCACACCTAATATATATATTAGGTTACATAACTTAATACTTAATTCACTTTTATATAAAAAATAAATGTATTCATATTATATAATGTATATTTATTTAATCAAATACATAATTCACATAATCATAACATATTTCACTTCTAACTCAAATTTTGACCTTTTCAATAAAAAGTCAACTATTGACTTTAATGAAAAATCAACCCTTACACATTTTGTGTTAATTGTCTTTTTGACTAAACTTGGCGTTAAAGGCATGGCCAGAAATTTGTCAGGTGCTTCAAAATTCTATCTCTAACTTAAATTTTGAGTTTTATCTTACGCCATTTTATTGCTAATCAAATTAGCTAATAACTTTAAACTTATTTATCTTCTTATTTGCCAATCAAGGCCCACATTCAAGCTATGTTAATTACTAACATAGTTTTATCTTGATCCTTATATCATTAACTTAATTTATTATTCATCTTTCTAAAATATATAGCACCTTACTAAGTATATATATATATATATATATATATATATATATATATATATATACTCATCTTCGTTTAACCTCGTTGTTTTTATTACTGTGAAATCTTATTTAGTTAATAAAATTCCACCTGTACTAATATAACATTTCTTAGACTATTCAGTTCACATCGAATTTACAGGTATCGTAATACCTTATTCTTGATATTCCTTCAAGTACATAATAATTCATTTCTAGGGTTTTGGAATTTGGTAACCCATATTTTCTCTATTCTCATTCGAATAGCAAACCATATAGGTTTTACTTGAAAATTTTAAATAAATCCTCAAATTCTCATCTAGTTTTTATTTTTTTTTTAACCTTTATTCAAATCATTCAAGATTTTATAAATTTTTGGGTTGTCACATTCACCCCTTCTTCTAAGAATTTCGTCCCCAAAATTTCAATCTACTAATCCCCACTCTTTTTATTCATCAAAACTAGGTTGTCTTACTAACCTTTATTTAATCACATAAGATTTCATCCTCAATTTCAGTCTACTATTCTATTGATCAAAACTAGGTTTTCAACTTAACATTTACAATTTCCTCATTTGAGGATTTCTCATCTATAATCACATTTCACTATAACTACCCACTAAGAGTTTACATCTTCTAAACATTCACAAAACTAGGTTTTCATAATAACCTTTATTCAATCATCTCAGATTCTACTCGTACTCAACGAGTTCACACTATTTCATATCCAGCATCACATACTACCACAACATTACTCTAAAGAGTTTTTAAAAAATTTATATCTGTCTGAGGGATCATAAAAACTATGAACTTTGAGGTTTAGGGTATTTCTACCTGCTACCTCTTTCAATTACGAAAGAAAATTACTCTACCTCTGAAAATATTTTTTATTTGGTATGTTTACAATCACAAAGAAGGTAAACTACTGATGCGGGTACTTTTGATGATTAGTCTGTTGTACCTTAGTAATCGAAACGTTTATATGCGTTCTTAGATTGGAATATTTTATCCAATTAGTATATCCCCATTTTCAGGGTTGTTCACCTTAGACTCATCATAAGATTTCGCACCAAAATAATTTGGTTCGGCATAAGCTTTCAAAGAATACTTTGAATTTCATAAACATTTGTCTAGCTGAATCAAATAGCTTAGACGCATATCAATAATTCGAATTTTAATCGAAACATTGCTGGCCAAATTCAGTTGGCAATAATTTACCTTTAAAATTCTTAAAAATCATTTTATGACGTCATGAGACCGTACTGTATTTACAGTCCGTTTGAGGATTCTGTCATTCAGTGACTTTGTCATACTACATCATACTATAGTAGGCTGACGATCCTTAGATCACATCCAACACGAAGTAATTCTGCATTGATAACTCCATCATTTTTATCATCTCTACACCAGGTTGCATGATGCATTAATGATATAAAAATACATTTTGATAATTCAAATCATTTTTGTCTAGCCGAATCAATTATCATAGACTCTTCTTTAAACCGTTCAAAAACCTTTGAAAATCATCTTTGGTGTCATCATGTCACAACAGGTAATGACGTGTTAGTGGCCCGAAGTCCACACCTACACACTTGTCACAATGTGTTGAGGATAACAAAATTCATTTTTAAAGGCACATATGTGAGAATTTAGCTTGATGTCAAAAACTTCGAAGTCTAGCATAGCAAGAAGATTTGGAATACCTATGCTTCCACCATCAACTTAATTTTCTCTACTGATCCATTGCTTAATAATTTTATCTATTTCTATCATCCTTAATACTCCATTCACACTTAGCTATATCCAATTCGTCAAACTTACCCCACATTAGGAGTTCAGGAACTTTCCATAATCATATCAGTTTCGGAACTTATCCTAGTCAGACCATAGGCGTCCATTCGCTGAGGGGTTCAAAACATATCATGTGATTATGAGTCATGAACTTACCATAAGTATGAGTTTTAAGAACTCACAACTAACCTTATATTCTCTTCATATTCGTTATACACATGAGAAAAGAATCACCTTATCAACATGCATATAGCAAATAGCGCGACGTCAGGTTCCAATTATTATCAATGTAAGAAACTAAGTGGTTGTCAAACCAAACTCGACCACTAATCGATATAGGAAGCTAAGCGGACAATTCCTCGCCCATACAAAGAATTGGTCAACCTAACCACTATATCGACCAGAAAGCTAAGTGATTCTAAAACCAAGTATAAATTTCCCGCCCATACAAGGAATCATACAACTCAGCTGCTGACATGAGTCCTCAATTGAAATCCCACACCATTCTTACTTTCTCTTCTTAAAATGAATTTTCTTTAATCCGCATCTTAACATTTACCACTCTATTCTGAGTTTACATTGTACCATTTCATAGTACCTTCTCTTTATAGAGTCAAGCTATATCATTCTAATCACTTAACATATCATATGTTATTCAACGATTTAATCAGATCACGTCGTGATCTTATTTTGTAATCATTTCTCCTCATACTTACGATCGTTTTATAATACGATCTTCTTATTCTTCTCTTTAATCATATTATATTATGATTTTATTTACACTTTTCATCTTATAGACATAGTCTATTTATTTTCACTTTTCATCTTTATTACAGGAGTCAGGTAACTCCGGATTCTTATCCTTATAGCTCTTCAAGATTCTTCTTTGAATCTTATTTATCTTTATCTTTACTTAATAATGAATTTCCAAAAATTCATCTCTTATCGCTTAAACTCTATTCGAGTTTATTGCTTAACATCATCTCCGCGATTATAGCCGAAGGAACACCTACCTAAGGTTTATAGCCTTTACTATTTTGATACCAAATTTAATCTAAAAGCCCCAAATTGGTACTTTTTTTACCTCGGATCCGATACATCATTTCTCTGACTATTGCGGAAGATATAAACATAAATTGTTTATACAATTAATTTTGTAAATTTAATTTTAAAATAATTTAATATTATAATGAAGGTGATCGACCTTTCATAAATAAATATTTTCGTGAATGATTTAATTATTAGATTAAATAATTAATTGATGAAATTTATGACCTAGATTAATTTAATTATATGTATTACATTTATTAAATTAATGTGGAGAACATTTTATTATCATCCTTTGATAATATGTTATATTATCCATGATTTAACTTATTGTTATTAAAATATTAAATAAATTTAATTTTAATATTTATTGAATTATTTTTTCAATTTTAATTATAATTATTAATTAGAGATGTTAATAATTTAATTAGATGTACATTATTAATTAATGAGAAATTTAATTATGTGAATTATGTGAATTTATGAAATATCTAATAAGCTTTATTGAAATTAATTATATTTTATTTAAATTGACATTATTTATTAATGAGAAATTTAATTATTAAATAAAATATTTTATTTAAAAGTACATTAAATAAAATATTGGATTTTTTTATAAGGAGTGTGACATTAATTAAACTATATGATAAAGTTTTATTAAATTAAATGGTTTTTGAAACCTATTCAATCTAGCCAAACATGGCCTTAGTGGGAGTTATTAGCAGTTACCCATGGCTGGGTTAACTAACCATTATCTTGCGTCGATTCCTTTTTCCTTTATTATATTACGTATTCTTTTCTTTTCTTATTATTCTAAGTCTGGAAGAACAGAGAGGGAGAGAGTTTGAGAATTGTCAGAGAAAAATTGTGAGATTTAGAGAAATTGTGAGTGTGTAATCAACAAGTTATTGTGAAAGAGTCATCTGTGATCATCTCTTCTAAATCATACTCTGGGTAATTTCTCCAAACCCAATTTCTATTTCACGTCATTTAGTTTTTATGAAAATGGCTTTCAAGCTTTTTGTAAAGTCTCTGTAATTGGGAAAGGACATAATTATGAGTTTATATATGTGTTAAATGTTACCATATCTTATTTGATTATATATATTTTATAAATCATGTCACCGTTTCATGAAAATACGTCGTATATGTTGATCAAAACTTACAGTATGGGTTTTGGCCATATAATATATCGTAAATTTAATGTGTCAAACATAAATGGTTTTGTAAAATTTATACTTATATATTATTATGCATGTTAATATGAAGAGACAAAACTTTAAATGAAGCGGATTGATTGTTATAACGAATCCGTAGTATTAAATTCATGATTTATGTTCAAAACCTTCAAAACATCAAGAATACGAAATTTATATATTTTAATTATGTGATTATGTGTTTTAATGGGTTAAAATCACTCTATAAATGTTGGGTAATGATTATATATGAATTCTAACATGTGGGTATGATTAAATTAGTGTAGTAATAATTTTATTGGAGTTTTATTTATTTGAATTACGTAATTTTGCTGAATTGAAAATTGAAATCTGGAGTCTCATGTGCCATGGCTCAACTCGAGACTTGTGATGACTCATGCCTTGCCATACAGCCATGGCATAACATTATGCATGCCCTGATGCACTGAAGACCCGATACAAAAGTGGCGCCATGGCCCTCTCTAGAATGTTCTAGAAATGAGTTTTTTTAAATGTTTAAGTCTAGCAATGTGTTATTAACCTAATCTAATGAACATAAAAACTTGCTAGACATATAATGAGATGTTAAAATAAATTCTTAACACGTCCATAACACAATTACGTGTGAATTGAATGATTGAATGCATAGTTAGCTTATTGTTAAGTGAAATCTAATTTTGTGACAATAAGTGTAGTAATTGACTAAGTATAGTCATGAATTGAGTTAGACAAAAGAATAAACTTATGATGTTTAGTGCGTTATAATTGGTAGGTATTGTGAGCGTAATTGATATGTAGGATTTAAATCAAGAACGAGTTTTAATTAAAGTGTAATCTACGCTTGCGGCAAGTTTCCTACCCTACTTGTTATCATTGTTCAAGTTTATTATTTACCTTGAGTAAATTCTCATTACTATTATTCAAGTTCAATTTTATATTAAAGATTGATTATCCTTTCAAAGTATGAATTTGTTATACAATATTTGTTATATTGTATACTTCTTGAGATTATTATTCAATTTGAATATCATTATTGTTGAACCTTGTTAGACTAGTGAACCTTATTGATTCGACTAGTCCATAGTTGATGAAAGTTCTAAATTTGAGAACCCTTATTGAATTATCCAAACCAAACTTCCTTTAGTGCGGACTCGAATGTCAAACTGAGATGAACAACCCTACAAAGGGATTTACTTATGCGTTAGCGTTAAGATATTGTGCACGCAGTATAATACTAAGGGTTGATCCCCTAAAATGCGAGTAGAAAGGTCCATAGTCTTATAGTATGTTAAAGGTTTCAAGTATAACCCTTGATAACCTGGGACATAGTTCAAGGTCTTATGACCCTCGAAAATCTTTTGATTCTTGTTATTCATTCTTGATTCAAAAGTTGAGCTTTTATTTGAAAGTCTTTGATTTATTCGCATGTTATTATTTCATTATTATATTGTTATACTTGTGGGCAATCATGCTCACTCTTGCGTAATAATAACATTGCGATTAGAAACGAAAAAAGCGAACGAACCTTCCACTAGTAAAAAGCAAGGCAAAGCTTAACAAGTAATGAAGATTGATTATTTATGTGGTTATGTAATGATAATTAGAATTGATGTTACTTAAGACTTATTTGTTTATGTTTCATACGGATGATTTAAGGTTAGAGTAACTTTGGGATTTATTTATTATGTAGTTGATGTAACCCCATAAGGGGAGATTTATTATTATTTCTATCTATTGCATGATTTGCATTTATTTATGGGTAGATAGATGGATGATGTTTGTACCGTGAACACCAAATCCTGTGGAAATGGAAGTACTGGTTTGGGGTGTGTCACTGAGTTAGTATCAAAGTATGAGGTTATGAACCTTAGGTGGGGAACAACTTTAGGTAGTAGCCTTATAGGAAGAACATAGTGATGGAAAACTCTTATCGAGTTCTAAGAAATGAATTTTTGTAATTCATTGAAGATAATAAAAGACTTTATGTGCTTATGTGTTAAAATTATGTGCTCACTAGTACGACTTAGTAACTAAAACTCAAAATTTTGTTGTCAGGATGTCTGATGTTGGAGGAACTAGTCAAGCTGGGGAGGAGGAACCCCGAGTACCTATAGTACCTACAGAGGAGGAGCCCAGAGACATTCATGTATCGTTAGGGAGCAGTTGATGCAGAGGAGTCATCTCCATTGATCACCGTTGTTGGTCGGGAGCATGAACAGGTGATCTGAGGAGATCTGAGGAGGAATTTGACGAGGAAGAGGAAGAAGAGGAGTTTCCATAGCACTCCATTGATCTTTGAGATGTACGACACATTATCTGACCAAGTAACGTGGAGTTACGAGATGAGGTCTGAGGATCTGGTGGCGAGCTATTATTGATGATTACTCTAGAAGCGAAAGGAGAGGAGATTTCGACTCTTCACTCACGATTGGGAAATGTAGAATGGGATTTGGTCCACGAGAAGGTCAAACCAGAAGATAAGACCAGAGAGATAGAAAAGTTGAAGAAGGAATCGAAGGAAAGCTCGAAAGGCGATCATGCAGGAGAGGAAAATTTGGGTGAGAGAGTCGCGTCGTCTTGATTTTGGAAGAGGATGGTCGTGCAAAAAGGCAAAGCTTGGAGAGACATACTCTACACTTAATCATGCAAATGGATGAGGCCCGAGGATCGAGTTTTGAGGTACCCCATCCGATTCGAAGGACTTCCATCGTACATCTTTGGATCGCGAGACGATGTCTCGTATCATGGAAGAGGAGCGTAGCAAGGCTATTCAGCGCCTTGACAGACAATGATAGAATTTGTTTAATTATGTGAAAGACTTAATTAGTTTTTATATGTAAATTCCAATGTGTTTATAAACGAAGGAATATTTTGATGTTTTAAATCCTGTAGATTCTTTATCTCGGGATAGTTGATGTAAGTAGCAGTGATGCTATCTTATGATGTTAAAACTTTTGAATTGAATGAAATGTCAAAGTTTATTTAAATTGATGTGTTAAGTGAATTATTATTAAATGTTCTAGCTAAGCCTTAAATGTTTGAGGAATTGAATAAAGACCTAATAAGCGAATATTCTTAATAGAATTATGCCGCTTGAAGAGAAGACAACAACGTCAACCAACTCGGAAAGAGTCTACAAATAACAACAATAATGCCAATGCTAATCACGTTCAACAATTGGTTAACTTAACTAGTTGGAGCAATGAATAATCAACCTCAAGCTCCACCAAATACTACATTTAAAGATTTCAAAAGGCGGTGGGACCTCCAATTTAAAGGTTCCATGAACCCGATCGAGGCTCAAACATGGGTTATGGAGATGGAGAAGGTTTTCGGCGTTGCTAGGGTTAGAGAGACGGAAAGACCGCTTTTGCAACGTTTATGCTGAAGTCGGAAGCTAGTTATTGGTGGCAATCAAACAAAGTTCGTGGAGGTGAAGGTGTAATTACTTGGGAGAGATTTAAAGAGATGTTTTTCGAAATGTATTTCTCAACCAACTCACAGAACTAGATGGAGGTTCAATTTATGGAATTGAAGCAGGGAAATATGAGCGTACCTGATTATGCGGCTAGATTCAACGAATTAGCGAGGTTACGCCCGTGTATCAAGTACACTGCAGACGAGAGAAAAGCGGAAAGATTGAAACAAGGACTAAAGCCTTGGGTATCTGATAAAATATCAATGTTTCAGATAAACACTTTTCTTTGGAGTATTGGAAAAGGCCATCCTCATTTGAAGGTGGAAGCGATCGGGTGACCAAGTACAATCAAGATCGGAAGAAGAAGAAGAGTGAAGGTGAAGTAAATAACAAGTCTAGTGGAAGTGGCACGGGAGGTGGTAATTTTAATCGAGAAGAAAAGGTGGAATGAAAACTCATCATCGAGGGAATCAACAAGGAAGTCGGAAAAAAAAGAATCGAAGCATGCGAGCACATGGAAAAGCTCATCTGGGAGTTTGTATGAAGGGAAAAAAAGTGTGCTACAATTGTGGTCAGGAAGGCCACATAACACCTAACTGTCCTAACCCAAAGAAGGGTGCTTGTTTCACTTGTGGTTCGAAGGATCATTTGGCAAGAGACTATTCTAAAAAGGGATCGGGAGGGTTAGGATCAGGAGGAAACCGGGGAAACAACAGTGGAAATGCCTTAACTATCACCGGACCAACCGCTACAAACCGACCGACCGCTAGGACTTTCAATATGATGGTGCAGGATGTAGTTCAGTCTCGGGATGTGGTCTCAGGTATCATTACGATCAATAAAATTAATGCTTATGTTTTATTTGATTCGGGTGCTACTTGTTCCTTTATATCCGATGACTTTGCTAATAGTTTAGATTTGCTTAAGGATGAGTTGAAATATCCCATGAACATAGAAATTGCGAATAAAGAGATAATCCATGTTAAAATGCGTGTATAAGAAGCGTAGAGTAGATATTAAGGGTAATATCATGAGCGTAGATCTTATCCCTATTCGACTTGGGGAATTTGATGTTATATTGGGAATGGATTGGTTATTCAATTACGGGTAACTATAATTGATTGCCAAAAGAAGCGTATTAACCTTATGACTCAAATCGAAAGGTTGTGTTTTATGGTAGCAAGTCTCCTAAACAAGCGAGTTGTCGGCGATGATGCTGGCGGGGAAGTTATTAAGACAATTTGTGTAGGATACTTAGCTTACATAGTCGACGATCGAAAAGAGAATCAAGGTAGAAGAAATACCGATTGTGAGGGACTTAAATCGACGTATTTCAGACGATTTGCGGGACTTCCACGGATAGAGGTAGATTTACGTGATCGATTTGGCGTAATCGCTCCAATATCGAAGGCACCATCTTAAGAATGGCACCGATAGAGATGAAAGAATTAATGGTAAAACTACAAGAATTACTGGATAATAAGTACATTAAACCGAGCATATCGTCGTGGGGAGCGCCGGTGTTATTTGTGAAAAAGAAGGACGGATCGATGCGGCTCTGCATTGACTACAAGAAATCGAATAAGGTCACGATTAAAAATAGATATCCATTCTGAGGATCGACGACTGTTTTTGATCAATTGAAGGGAGCGAGATACTTTTCCAAGATAGACTTGAGAAGCGGTTATCATCAAGCTGAAGGTGAGGCGGAGGATGTACCAAAGATGCGTTCGAGAATGCGATATGGTCACTACGAATTTTTAGTAATGTCGTTTGGTCTTACGAATGCTCCTACAGCATTTATGGGACTAATGAATGGTGTGTTCAAGCCGTTTTTGGACAAATTAGTAGTGGTATTTATAGACGACATTTTGGTATATTCGAAAACCAAAGAAGAACACGAAGAGCATTTGAGATTAACGTTGGAGGTATTGAGAAGGGAGAAGTTGTATGCTAAGTTTTTGAAATGTGAATTTTGGATCGAGCGAGTACAATTTCTTGGTCACGTGATCGATAAAAATGGAATTTCGGTAGATCCATCAAAAGTCGAAGCCGTGATTAACTGGGATCAGCCGAGGCGTCGTCGAAAGTAAAAGTTTTCTTGGATTGGCGGGATATTATAGAAGGTTCATACAAGACTTTTCCAAGATTGCAACTCAGATTAACGAATTTAACTCGAAAAGCTGTGAAATTTGTTTGGACGGATAAGTGTGAGAAAGTTTTCAAGAATTGAAGAAGAGGTTAGTCTGACACTGTGTTGTCTCTTCCGGACGATCTGAGAAATTTTGTTGTTTATAGTGATGCGTCGCATAAAGGACTTGGATGTGTCTTGATGCAAAATGCAAAAAAGTCATTCGCGTATGCATCACGACAATTGAAGGATTACGAGAAGGGATATCGACCCATGACTTGGAGTTAAATTGCTGCGATTGTTTTTGCTTTGAAATTTTGGAGGCACTATCTCTACGGGGAGAAGTGTGAAATATATCTGGACCACAAGAGTCTAAAATATATTTTTCACACGAAGGATTTGAATATCGTCGAAGAGAGATGGTTGGAATTAATTAAGGATTACAATTGTGAGATTTTATACCATCCGGGTAAAAGCAAATGTAGTTCTTAGATGCCTTAAGTAGAAAGGGTCGTGAGAAATTGATGATGTTGGCGCTCGGGAGGAGCTAATTGTAGAAATGGAGAAACTGGAATTGGAAGTAAAGTATCCTATGGAGATTGATGAGAAGCTATTTCAAATGCAATCTAGTACAACCCTACTGGATAAAGTTAAGGATGCTCAACTTCAGGACGAGGAATGCAAAAAGGTGATAAGGAAGATATATGAAGGAACCAAATAAAGATTTAAGATGGATAAGGTAGGAATACTGAGATTCGAGAGTAGAATTTGGGTACCACCAGTCACAGAGAGTAAGGAAGAAATTTTGAGCGAGGCTCATAGTTCACGATATTCGATTCACCTGGTAGTACCAAGATGTACCAAGATCTTGACAACATTTACGGTGGCCAAATTTAAAAGCGAGATGTTGTAGAATGTGTTGCCAAATGTCTTACTGTCGAAAAAGTAAAGCGAGCATCGGAGACCAAGTGGATTACTACAACCGTTAGAGATCCCGAAATGGAAATGGGAACATATTACAATGGACTTACGTGGTTGGCCTTGAAGCGACTCGAAAAAGGCTATGACGTGATATGGGTTATCGTTATTGGTGACGAAATCCACACACTTCCTTCCGATCAAAATTAGATTCAATTTAGATCGGTTGGCGAGGTTATATGTAAAAGAGTTGTTTTGAGACACGGTCTTTGGTGTCGATTGTTTACGATAGGGATCCGCGCTTTACATCGAATTTCTAGAAATGTCTGAGAAAATGCATGGGTACACAATTGCGAATGAGTACGACATACCACCCTCAAGCGGATGGATGACGAGTGAAAGAACAATTGAGACATTAGAAGATATGTTAAGAGCTTGTGTGATGGACTTTAAAGGAAATTGGGATGATCACCTACCGCTCGTGAGTTTCGGCTACAACAATATTACCACGCTAGTATTGGAATGCCACCTTATGAAGCGTTATCTGGCGAAAAGTGCAAAACTCCACTTTATTGGGATGAAGTTGGCGAAAAGCAATTGCTAGGGCGAAATTGAGTACAATGAAAATAAAAAAATAGTCAAAGTGATCCGAAACACGGTAGTAGCGACTCAAGATCAGCGGAAGAAATCATGATCCACATCGTAAAAATATCGAACTTTGAATCGGTGTAGTTATGTTTTCTTGAAGGTCTCTCCTGGAAGGGAAGATCGAGTTCGGAAAGAAAGGAAATTAAGCCCAAGATTCATTGGACCCTTTGAAGTCTTGCGAAGAATCGGGAAGTTGCGTATGAGAGGTAGCCTTACCTCCGGCACTCGAAAATGTCCACAACGTCTTCCATGTTTTTACGTATTACGACCCTACAAAGCCGATTACAAGCATGTAATTGAATACGAACCCCTACATTTTGAAAAAGACTTATCTTACGAAAGAAATTCTGTTCAAATTATCGTGAAAAAGAACAAGTTCTCGAAAATAAAGTAATACCTTTTGTTAAGGTAATTTGGAGGAACCACAACATTTGAAGAAGCTACGTGGGAACTCGAAGAGAATATGATGAAGAATTACCCTCATTTATTTACTTAATTTATGTATATAGCGATTACGGGGGAATGAGAATCTTTGTAAGGGGAGAATGTAGCAGGTTGAATTTATTGAGTTGTGATTACGGGGACGAAATCCTTTTAAGGGGAAAGATGTGATGAGAGATTTTTGTAATTTAATTTTAATATTTATTGAATTAAATAAATATTTTCAATGATTTAATTATTAGATTAAATAATTAATTGATGCAATTGTGATAGATTAATTTAATTAGATGTATTACATTTATTAAATTAATGTGGAGAATTTTATTATTCGATTTATGTAATTATGTGAGCTTATTGTTTTAAAAGAAATATCTAATAAGCTTATTGGTATTTTAATTAATTTAATTAATAATTAGAGAGTTAATAAATTGATATTATTTATTGATGAGAAATTTAATTATGAGACTATGTAAATTTATGAGAAAATATTACATTTTATTTAAAGTAAATTAAATAAAATATTGGATTTATTTTATAAGGAGTGTGACATTAATTAAACTATATGATAAAGTTTAATTAAATTAAATGGTTTTTGAAACCTATTCAAGCTAGCCAAACATGGCCTTAGTGGGAGTTATTAGAAGTTACCCATGACTGGGTTAACTGACCATTATGCGCATCAGTTCCTTTTTTCCTTTATTATATTACATATTCTTTTCTTTTCTTATTATTCTAAGTCTGGAAGAACAGAGAGGGAGAGAGTTTGAGAATTGTCAGAGAAAAATTGTGAGATTTAGAGAAATTGTGAGTGTGTAATCAACAAGTTATTGTGAAAGAGTCATCTGTGATCATCTCTTCTAAATTATACTTTGGGTAATTTCTTCAAACCCAATTTCTATTTCACGTCATTTAGTTTTTATAAAAATGGCTTTCAAGCTTTTGTAAAGTCTCTGTAATTGGGAAAGGGTATGATTATGAGTTTATATATGTGTTAAATGTTACCATATCTTATTTGATTATATATATTTTATAAATCATGTCACCGATTTCATGAAAATACGTCGTATATGTTGATCAAAACTTACAGAGTATGGGTTTTGGCCATATAAGCCCTTATCATAAATTTAATGTGTCAACATAAATGGTTTTGTAAAATTTATACTAAGTATATTATTATGCATGTTAATATGAAGAGACCAAACTTTAAATGAGCGGATTCGATTGTTATAACGAAATCAAGTAGTATTAAATTTCATGATTTATGTTCAAAACCTTCAAGAACATCAAGAACAGTACAATTTGCATAATTTAATTCTGTGATTATGTGTTTTAATGGGTTAAAATCACTCTAAAAATGTTGGGTATTGATTATATATGAATTCTAACATGTGGGCATGATTAAATTCGTGTAGTAATAATTTTATTGGAGTTCTTGCCATTGATTACGTAATTTTGCAAATTGCAGGCTGAAACTGGAGTCTCGCGTTGTGGCGCCAACTCGAACCTTGTGACTCATGCATGCATGACATGTGCATGTAATGCCAGAGACTACCTATGCCATGAACGCCATCACTGCCCAGTAAGCGCTTGAGACCAAGATCAAAGTGTGGCGCATATGCACTACCAGCTTAGAAATAGCCCGAAATGAGTTTTTAAAATGTTTAAGCCTAGCAATGTGATATTAACCTAATCTAATAAACATAAAAACTTGTTAGACATATAATGAGGTGTTAATATAAATTCTTAACACGTCCATAACACAATTACGTGTGAATTGAACGATTGAATGCATAGTTAGCTTATTGTTCGTGAAATCTAATTTTTGACAATAAGTGTAGTTATTGACTAAGTATAGTCATGAATTCGAGTTAGACAAAAGAATAAACTTATGACGTTTAGTACGTTGTAATTGACTAGTATTGTGAATGTAAGACCCCAACTTTTATGAATAAAAGATGAAATTTTTATAAATATCATTTTTGAATATTATGGAATGAATTTGATATAATGTTATAGTTGTGGGTAATATTTATAAATTTTGCAAAGTACGCAAGTTGTTATATAAAATTCGATTGGTTAGGAGAATATTCGTTTTAACGGGAATATTAAATGCAAACAGCACAATCATTGGTGGACCCTAGCGTAATTATTGTCGGATTGAGAAAACGACAAAAATACTTTATGAAAATAACGGCGGAAGTTTTACCGTTAACTGTTGAAACACCCGGTGTTAAAAGTAAAGTAATACGCATAGTTGCAAAGTAGCACACGGTTTTGATTATTGATGCTTATGATAAGTCACTCAGTTTTGTTTTATTGGTATTATTAATGTAATAAAATGAAAAGCTTTTTATATAAAATGAATACTTTTATAAAGTTATTCGTTTTATTAGGCTAATAGTAAAATCTTTTATATAAAACAAAATACTTTTATAAAGTTATACATTTTTATTAGACAATAATTAGAATATATTATATTTTATTATGCATAGTGCCTGCATAGTGTTTGCATAGTAAAATATTTTATAAAATTATTCGTTTTATTAGATTTTAAGTTGAATATATTATATTTTATTTAAAAGATTTTTCTTTAAATATGGACCGTTAGATTAAAGTAAATCAATCTCGATTGTTCATGAGTTAGTTACTATGAAGTCCATTTTTCTATAAATAGAAGCTCATTCCTTCATTATTTCTTACGAATTCACTGAAACTCTAGAGAGATAAATTATAGAGAAGCTATAGAAAAGTATTCTCCTCCTTCCCTACTCTTATATTCTATTTCTTTTACGGTAAGGGATATTATTTGTTGTACTCGTAAGGGGTATTATTTCTTTTGTATTCATGAAGAGAACTTCTATTATTCCATTCTTTATTATTCTACTTTGGAATAACTAGTATCTGCGACTACTACCCTATACTTGGTGACATTCTTCTAATATTAGTCTTTATTATTATTACATTTGGAATATCATGTTTTGTGTATTTACTGTGGGACTGGTTAAAAGTCTTTATTATTATTACATTGAAATATCACATGCAATGCGTTTACGTCGGACTTGGTTTTGTAAAGACCCCAAACTCGGTTCTTCATGATACCATTTCTATGAGCGGAATAATACTAATAATAAAAACAATAATATAAAGATCTACTTAATTTACATATCATCAGAGTCTAATCCCAAAAACGTAACCTTTAAACATTCATTACAAACCATGATAGATAATATATATCATACTTGTCTTAATAATATTAAACTATTACAGAAGATAACATTCATTCATTCAGCAACATTTCCCTTTCCTTTGACTATAACTGGGGTTATGGTGACATGCCATGAACATTGTTTTCATTTTCGAAAAGGTTAAACAGAAATTCATCTGTTAACCATCATAACTTACGGGCACGGGGAGTGATCAGCCCGTTATGACCTGCATTGATCAATACTACATTACAAGAATGATAGGATCATTCACTCTGTCCACCTTGGGTGCATAAACAGTTTTCCCGTGTAGGGATGTTCATACTTGTCTGGGTTTCAAATCAAAGGTTTTATCTTGTTCAACAATAATCTATAATCAACATATATGTATACGGGTAATTGACAAAGGTATATCAAAATGTGATTAAATACAATGATTATCCAAGTGGGGACACTTGTATAATCATTTATAGAAATTAACGAATGAATATATATATACGAATTATCATATACTAACATGTTGATATTCAATGAGCGTATATAATATAAGGTTAATAATGCATGCAGATAATAATATAGTTTAGAAACATTCTTACTCGTGTCCATTCATAAAAGAAATCTGAAAGGTTAGATAATTGCACGATCTTATTTGCTTATAATTTGTAACTTAGTTTTATTGTTTATCTCACGACCTATCATTAATCAGATAATTCGTTCGATTAGAACAATATACTATAACACATAGTACTACATTTATGCGATCGTACATACCACGACCACATTGTACATATGTTTAACAACCGTTGAATCACAAATAATCACTTATATCTAATCAATTATCTAAGTCCAGATCAATTTAAAAACGTGTGGATTATGCAAATTGACTTTATCGAGTAATTATCGAGTCTAAGACTACGTCTCCGTAACTTAGTATCGGTCATATTATTTTTTAAATGACTTAATATAATTTTAAAACATTTATTATAATTTATCGCAAATTTTTCAAAACATAGGAATCATTATTAAATGATTTAAGTATTAAACAATCATATTATCATTAATATTTAATTAATATTAAACTATTAATGAAATCATTTCAAAATGTTAAAGTTATTTATAATAACTTGAAATACTTTTAAAGTATTAATATTACCCTTAAATGATTTTTAAAACATTTAAAATCATTTTAAATAATTATCATTAATATTAAAGTATTAATGTTTTATTTATCAAAATATTAAAAGTCATTAAGTATAACCTAAAATATTTTTAATTCATTTATATCCCTTTTAAATGATTTTTAAATTAATAAAATCATTTATAAACTATTTATTTAATATAATTATTAAATAAATTTAATATCATTAATAATAAATTAATAATTATTAATATTAAATTATTAATGAAATTATCCTTTAAATATTAAAAGTTATATTTTATAACTTAAAATATCTTTAAACACTTTATTTTCATTTAAAATGATTATTATAATATTAAATTCATTTTTAAACTTAATTATTTAATATAATTATTAAATAACTTAAATATCATTAATAATTATTAATTAATTAAATTTACCTTTAAATATTAAAAGTTACTTAAATATTTTTAAATACCTTATTTTTATTTAAAATGATTTTTAATATAATAAAATCATTTTTAATTAATTTATTTAATTCATTTAATAAATAACTTAATTATCATTAATATTAATTTATTAATGAAATTTATCACAAAATATTAAAAATCATTAAAAATAACTTAATATATTTTCTTATATCATAATATAATTTTAAATTATTTTTCATGTATTAAAATTATTTTAAATAATTTATTTAGAATTATAATTAAATAAATTAAATACTTTTAATATTCCAAAATATTAAATATTTATGAAATATATCCAAAATAATTAAAATATAATTTTAGGACATTAAAATAATTTTTAATAATTTATTTTGTATTTTAATAATTAAAAACTATTTTTTCTATTTATTAAATAATTTCCAAAAAATAATATAATGTCTGTCATAAAGGCCACCTATAGTGACAAAGCGTCATATAAATTGTTCTTCATGTTCTTGAGCATTAATAAAAGCGGTTTAGAAATATATTTTGACCAAGATTAAAAGCGCTTGTAGTGTTTTTTACGGACTCGTTTACGGGCGGATCGATAGACCTAATGTAAGACTACAAGATCCAAAGAACAAATACGTTCATATCATACATGAAATGAAAGATCTAAGCCATCAAAGTGGTAGGTGTCGAGAGGTTGTTCTTCATTTAGGTTGCCCGAAATGAAGAAGAAGGATCGTCGAAGGCTCACTTTAGACCTCCACTTCTGATCGGATGTGTCTTTGTTTTAGTGATCTAGGACTTCTAGGTTCTATCCCACATGTAACACTACAACTATATCACAAAACATAACCATAAAAACAAAACAATAGCAAGATATAGATCGGTTCAAAGGTAGTAGAACACGTGCCGAAAGGTTTTACGGGTTTTCTGAAAATCGGATCCGTGATTAAGCTACCCACTTTGACCGAGATCCACTGAAGCGACATACTAGATTTTTAGGCGATTTTAAGGCATAATATTAGAGATCATATCTGGGACTACAAGTTAAATAAAACAATCAAACTAAAACATCAACAAAATGAGCGGATCTGAGACGGCTTGAATACATCATCGGGCACATTGTTCGTGGTTTCGAAATTTGCCGAAAAATTGTCCGGTCAATCTTAGGTCAATGGTATTTGACCGGTAATAACTAATAATATACACATCAAATGACCTCGATTCTTTTTACCGATTAAAGACAACACTACAAACTACATATAACAACTTATAAACAACAAAAATCATAAACTATCAAGGATCAGTGGCCTCTGACAATCGTTGTCAGACCACGTAACCAAGTTTTTCAGATTTTGCAAAAACTCAAATTGAGAGCCTCTAGATGTTATGGATCTAACATCTAGCAACCCAGATCATCATTATACACTTTATACAACATATTTTAACAATCAAACATAACATCTAACACAGAATTTTTGGACAGAAATCATGCTAGGGTTTTACCTTCTTTGATCGATTTCTGATTCTGGACTACTGATTTGGTTATGAGTGATCGTGGGGCTTGATTATGTGACTGATCTAGCTTATATTTTCGTAGGTTTTGATAGAGAGAGAATTGGTTGAGAGCTTGGGCATGAAATGAGCTAAATGGTACACTTTATCTCTCCAAATCTATTTATACAACTAAGATACAATGTATTGGCTGGCTATGCACATGGGGTTGGTAGAGTAGTTCACCAACTACATTTTGGCTAGATACACAAGTTATCCAATTAAAGAATGTGCAAAAGGGTAAAATAGTCATTTGTATTGTTATTTTAAGGGTATACTTGACCATGGTGCTTGAATCTAGGTTTTAATCATTAGATTTTAAACCTTAAGGTTTCCCAAATAATTTCTAGGGTTTGAACAATTAAGTCTAAGTTCAATAAAATTTTAATTATAACTTACTAATTAAAAATTAGGGTTTTAATAGAAAATTAGGGATTTTTAATAATTTAGGGTTTCTAGAACTTTAATTAGGGTTTACCTAATTAATCAAATCATTATATAATACACAACATAAAACATATAACACAGTTAAATAACCGTCTTAAACCCACAATTGATTTTCAAATTAGGGTTTAGCCAAATAATATTAGGGTTTTGAAATTAAACACCATAATTGACCAATCATCATTAATACGTACAAACAGTACATATTTATAGCATTAAAAATTCAAAATATAATTAATATTATATTATTATTCTCATACCTTGACAATAATCCAAAATTAGGGTTTGGATTCCATATCCGATTTATTCTTCATATTTAACCTTAATAATTAAGGTAAAATATTTAACTTAATAATCATACTAAATTCCTATAATAAAATAATTATTATAATTATTCTAAAATCACTTCATATATTATTTAAATAATATATGATTATATATTCATGGAAAATAATTAATAAAAATATTTCTATCTTAAAATTAATTATTATAAGAATATACTTTATAGAAATCAAAAATTACGAAATAAAGTTATTTGTAAATATTCATGTAATAAATATATTTTTATTTACCACATAAATACATATACACAATATCTTGTACAAATCCTCATCCTTAAGATAAAAAAAAATTATACACAAAATTTCATATTTATTTTTATAGAAAATATCGAGTTGTTACATTCACCCTCAATTATAAAGATTTCGTCCCCGGAATCACCGTTTTAAAACCTATACATACACGGGTACATAACATACATAATCATTGCAAGTAGATCTCAACCAACTTTGATCGAACTGATCTTTAGCTATTCACATAAAGCTTGTCTTTTTGATTAAACGGAAAAATTGGTTTCTAAAAGAACTCAAATTCCTCCTCAAAATTTCTTTATAAAATAATTTACTATATATAGGAAAATCATGTATAATAAAACAAAAGTTGTATGAATAATACACAGTATTGCGATGCAATTTTGCCATCGTGATATCTGACGATCGTATTGTAGACCCTTTCTGTCGATTTTGTTGGTTTGTTCGATGACGTAGGTCCCGTGATTGCTAACGTCCCGCTGCCCTTACCAGTATTCACACTTCCTGCCTCCGTCCTCCTCTTCGGATAATTCTTCACCTAGTGTTCAGTCGATCCGCACAGAAAACATCCACTATTCATCCTAGGATTAGGGCAGTTGGGAGAGATATGGCCCTCCTGCTCACACTTTTAGCACACGAACTTCCCCTTCAAACATTCTCCTGAGTGGTTCTTTCCACAATTCTTACATTGTACCGCTGGCTTCTTAACTCCTTCTTGTTTTATCTTAACATTCCTAATATAGTTCCCCTTCCTCTTACTACTACCACCCCTATTCCCACTATTAATTTCCACCTTCCCAGCTCCTTCTACCTTGCCTTTGTTCTTTCTCTCCTTGTTGTATAGGCTCATGCCCTCACTTCCCTCCTCAGCTATGATCGCCTTCTCCATGAATGCTGCAAATGTAGGAATCTGCAACACTGCCACCTTGTTGTAGAGCCAGGGTTTTAATCCCAGCTCAAACCTTCTCGCTTTCCTAGCCTCCATATCAACTTAATGCGGGGCGAATCTAGCTAACTCATTAAATTTGGCGGCGTATTCTGACACTGTCATGTTTTCCTGCTTTAATTCTAAAAATTTTACCTCCATCCTAGCCTGCATACTAGGTGAAAAATAGTTCTCGAAGAACAGAGTTTTAAATCTATCCCATGTGACTACAACTTCTCCTGCCCTCACCTGATTCGCTTCCCACCAAAAATTTGCCGCCCCCTTCATCATATAAGTGGCAAAAGCAGTCTTTTTCCCCTCTGCTACCCTAGCTACCACAAACGCCTTTTCAATCTCTTTAACCTAAGTTTGGGCTTCTACAGGGTCAATCGTACCTTTGAATTTCGGCGGTCCTACAGTCTTAAAGTCTTTGAAGTTCGCTAAGCGGTTGTCCGGCTGGTTTCCAGCGACTGGCATTCCTTGTTGCATAGCTTGTGCTACCATGTTGGCAAAGTGTTGCAACGGGTCTGCTTGTTGTTGTCCTTCAACGTTATTGACAGATTTTTCTGCCCTTTGATTGCGAGTTCAACATCTTGGCGGCATTATCTGATTAAATAAAATCATAAATTTAACTTACATTCTAAACCTTATCGCATAAGTTTAATATATTAAACTGGTTTCATTTCTCAAACATAGATTTATATTCATTTAACGAACATTTAACATAGCATAACACATAATGCTTTGAACTTCAGCTATCCCTTTATGACCACAAAAGTCGGGATTTACAGTCTTGATTTAATATAAAAGTTGGAAACATTCCATTACACAGACATACTTATCATATATATTACATTAAACACACCTACACAACAGAACCTATACTAACTATTTATTACACCTCTTCCTTGGACAACTTTTCGCTTGATGACCTTCTATCCCATAGATAAAACATGCTCCTGGTTTGTAGTCAGGACAATACAGAGTAGTATGTCCTTCACTACCGCAAAGGTAACAAATTCTTTTCCCTTTCTTCTTATCAGGTTTTCCTAAGTCATGGTCTTCTATCTTTCTTTTCCCCTTCTTGTTCGGAGCTGCACACGATGTGTTGCTTGTGGCTCCCATCTGATCAATTTGGATTTTAAGCTTATCTTGTTCTTCCATTGTTTCTATTAAAGCTTGACGCAACTGACTATTCAACAGCTTTTCTATCTCCCACAGTCTTTCATGTGAAGAAACCTTGTTCCTCAGATCCTGCACCTCCGTTGTTGCTTGATCAGCTTCAACATTAGTATCTGTATCACTATCTGTCAACTCCACCATCTCTGGATCTTGTACTACGTTTTCTACTATAACCACATCGTCTGAGTTATTTTCATTGAGAGCTTCTACTTCAGCTATTGGCTTTGATATCAGCTCGAGTGTATGGGTTTGACCCTTCTTCATGCTATATGCATATAACAAGCCTTTTCCACCAGACATCTACAAATATAAATTATCCTGATTAGCATATAGTATATACACAGCAAATAAGAGTTTTATATAAGTTATCTTTTATTTTGTTTGACGATGAATTTATTCAAATCATCTCTTTTTAAACTCTATGTGAGTTATTTATATTTTCAATGTTTCCCTCTGTTCTAAGATTATAGCCTAAGGTCTATCCCTCCTAAGGTTTTTAACCCTAAGCTCTGATACCAACCTGTAAAGACCCCAAACTCTGGTACTTGAAACCCGAACTCGGTTCTTAACGATACCATTTCTATGAGCGAAATAATACTAATAATAAAAACAATAATATAAAGATCTACTTAATTTACATATCATCAGAGTCTAATCCCAAAAACGTAACCTTTAAACATTCATTACAAACCATGATAGATAATATATATCATACTTGTCTTAATAATATTAAACTATTATATAAGATAACATTCATTCATTCAGCAATATTTCCCTTTCCTTTGTTCTTAGCAGAGCTCTCTGATCGTTCACACTTAGCTGAAAACATTTAAATTAAGCAAGGATGAGCATTTGAGTGCCCAACAAGTAATAATTATATATATATAAGCTAAAAGAATTTAAATTTTTTCTTTGTACTTTTCTTCTACAACAAGTTAATAGTTGTGAAGTATTCTGAACCGATAATAATAACATAACAACTCTCTTTCAAATTTTTGAAACTACATATTGACTATAACTGGGGTTATGGTGACATGCCATGAACATTGTTTTCATTTTCGAAAAGGTTAAACAGAAATTCATCTGTAAATCATCATAACTAACAGGCACGGGGGGTGATCAGCCCGTTATGCCCTGCATTGATCAATACTACATTACAAGAACGATAGGATCGTTCACTCTGTCCACCTTGGGTGCATAAACAGTTTTCCCGTGTAGGGATGTTCATACTTGTCTGGGTTTCAAATCAATGGTTTTATCTTGTTCAACAATAATCTATAATTCAATATATATGTATACGGGTAATTGACAAAGGTATATCAACATGTGATTAAATACAATGATTATCCAAGTGGGGACACTTGTATAATCATTTATAGAAATTAACGAACAGAATATATATCTGAATTATCATATACTAACATGTTGATATTCAATGAGCATATATAATATAAGGTTAATAATCTGTACAGTAATAATATAGTTTAGAAACATTCTTACTCATGTCCATTGCATAAAGAAAATGCAAAGGTTAGATAATTGCCTGATGCGCTGCTTATAATTTGTAACTTAGTTTTATTGTTTATCTCACGACCTATCATTAATCAGATAATTCGTTCGATTAGAACAATATACTATAACACATAGTACTACGCATTTCGCAGTCAGCACATACCCTGACCACATTGGCACATATGTTTAACAACCATTGAATCACAAATAATCACTTATATCTAATCAATTATCTAAGTCCAGATCAATTTCTGAAACATGTCGGTGTACCGACATCTTTATCGGGTAATTATCGAGTCTAAGACTCTGTCCTGTAACTTAGTATCAGTCATATTATTTTTAAATGACTTAATATAATTTTAAAACATTTATTATAATTTATTGCGAATTTTTCAAACATAGGAATCATTATTAAATGATTTAAGTATTAAACAATCATATTATCATTAATATTTAATTAATATTAAACTATTAATGAAATCATTTCCAAAATATTAAAGTTATTTATAATAACTTGAAATACTTTTAAAGTATTAAGATTACCCTTAAATGATTTTTAAAACATTTAAAATCATTTTTAAATAATTATCATTAATATTAAAGTATTAATGTTTTATTTATCAAAATATTAAAAGTCATTAAGTATAACCTAAAATATTTTTAATTTATTTATATCCCTTTTAATTGATTTTAAATTAATAAAATCATTTATAAACTATTTATTTAATATAATTATTAAATAAATTTAATATCATTAATAATAAATTAATAATTATTAATATTAAATTATTAATGAAATTATCATTTAAATATTAAAAGTTATATTTTATAACTTAAAATATCTTTAAACACTTTATTTTCATTTAAAATGATTATTATAATATTAAAATCATTTTAAAACTTAATTATTAAATAACTTTAATATAATTGATAATAATTAATTAATAAAATTTACCTTTAAATATTAAAAGTTATATTTTATAACATAAAATATTTTAAATACCTTATTATTATTTAAAATGATTTTTAATATAATAAAATCATTTTAATTAATTTATTTAATTCATTTAATAAATAAATTAATTATCATTAATATTAATTTATTAATGAAATTTATCACAAAATATTAATAGTCATTAAAAATAACTTAATATATTTTCATATATCATAATATAATTTTAAATGATTTTTCATGTATTAAATTATTTTTAAATAATTTATTTAGAATTATAATTAAATAAATTAAATACTTTTAATATTCCAAAAATATTAAATTTTTATGAAATATATCCAAAATAATTAAAATATAATTTTTGGACATTAAAATAATTTTAATAATTTATTTTGTATTTTAATAATTAAAAATTATTTTTTTCTATTTATTAAATAATTTTTGGAAAATAATATAATGTCTGTCGCTAAAGGCCACTATAGTGACAAAAGCTGTCATTATAGGTGTTCTTCATGTTCTTGAGCATTCATAAAGGCGGCGTTTTGAGGGCTCTCTATTTGACCAAGATTAAAATCGTGTGTAGTGTTTTTCTGGACTCGTTTCTGGACAGATCTGGTAGACCTAATGTAAGACTACAAGATCCAGCAACAAATACGTTCATATCATACATGAAATGAAAGATCTAAGCCATCAAAGTGGCTGTCAGAGGTTGTTCTTCATTTCTGGGTTGCTCAGAAATGAAGAACAGATCGTGGGGCTCACTTTGGACCTCCACTACATTCGGATCGTGTACTGTTTTAGTGATCTAGGACTTCTAGGTTCTATCCAACATGTAACACTACAAATCTATCACAAAACATAACCATAAAAACAAAACAATAGCAAGATATAGATCGGTCAAAGGCTGTCAGAACACATGGCCAAAGGTTTTCTTGGTTGCCCAGAAAACTGGATCCGTGATTAAGCTACCCACTTTGACCGATCCCTAAAGCCAGCATACTAGATTTTTAGGCGATTTTAAGGCATAATATTAGAGATCATATACAGGACTACAAGTTAAATACAACAATCAAACTAAAACATCAACAAAATGACGAGATCTGATAAACTTGAATACAACGTCGACGCTTGTTTGTGGTTTCGGGTCGCCCGAAAATTGTCCGGTCAATCTTAGGTCAATGGTATTTAATTTAATAACTAATAATATACACATCAAATGACCTCGATTCTTTTTACCGATTAAAGACAAGACTACAAACTACATATAACAACTTATAAACAACAGAAATCATAAACTATCAAGGATCTGTGGCCTCTGACAATCGTTGTCAGACCACAGAACCAAGTTTTTCCAGATTTTGCAAAAACTCAAATCCGAGCCTCTAGATGTTATGGATCTAACATCTAGCAACCCAGATCATCATTATACACATTATACAACATATTTTAACAATCAAACATAACATCTAACACAGAATTTTTGGACAGAAATCATGCTAGGGTTTTACCTTCTTTGATCGATTTCTAATTCTTGACTACTGATTTGGTTATGAGTGATCATGGGGCTTGATTATGTGACTGATCTAGCTTATATTTTCGTAGGTTTTGATAGAGAGAGAATTGGTTGAGAGCTTAGGCATGAAATGAGCTAAATGGTACACTTTATCTCTCCAAATCTATTTATACAACTAAGATACAATGTATTGGCTGGCTATGTGGCATGTTGCTGATTATTTAGAGCACATGGGGTTGGTAGAGTAGTTCACCAACTACATTTTGGCTAGATACACAAGTTATCCAATTAAAGAATGTGCAAAAGGGTAAAATAGTCATTTGTATTGTTATTTTAAGGGTATACTTGTCCATGGTGCTTGAATCTAGGTTTTAATCACTAGATTTTAAACCTTAAGGTTTCCCAAATAATTTCTAGGGTTTGAACAATTAAGACTAAAGTTCAATAAAATTTTAATTATAACTTACTAATTAAAAATTAGGATTTTAATAGAAAATTAGGGTTTTTTAATAATTTAGGGTTTCTAGAACTTTAATTAGGGTTTACCTAATTAATCAAATCATTATATAATACACACATAAAACATATAACAGGTTAAATAACAAATCTTAAACCCACAATTGATTTTCAAATTAGGGGTTTAGCCAAATAATATTAGGGTTTTGAAATTAAACACCATAATTGACGATAAATCATTAATACGTCATAAACAATACATATTTATATAAACTTTGAAAATTCAAAATATAATTAATATTATATTATTATTCTCATACCTTGACAATAATCCAAAATTAGGGTTTGGATTCCATATCTTATTTATTCTTCATATTTAACCTTAATAATTAAGGTAAAATATTTAACTTAATAATCATACTAAATTCCTATAATAAAATAATTATTATAATTATTCTAAATATCACTTCATATATTATTTAAATAATATATGATTATATATTCATGGAAAATAATTAATAAAAATATTTCTATCTTAAAATTAATTATTATAAGAATATACTTTATTGAAATCAAAAATTACGAAATAAAGTTATTTGTAAATATTCATGTAATAAATATATTTTTATTACCACATAAATACATATACACAATATCTTGTACAAATCCTCATCCTTAAGATAAAAAAAAATATATACACAAAATTTCTTATTTATTTATATAGAAAATATCGGGTTATTACGGTTTTCATCTTTATTATTATTACATTGGAATATCCACATCTACGTTCTGGCTGGACTGGGTTCCGCTCTTTATTATTCTCATTAAAACATCCCAGCCGGTTTTAAATTTACTTTGACACGGTTCCGTTACTTATTAATCATTGGAATAACTTTATACATGCGATGTACCGCATGCGTGGTGATTTCTTTTGTTATTCCATTTGTTATTATACTCAGTTGGTTAATGTTTTGACTTCTATACTCCATGAAATTAGTGGAATATCCTTGATATTTGCGCTTCATCCAGTATCTTTTCATGAAAATATTCTTTTGAGCATTCTTGAATTTTACTCTACAAAGCAATATTATGTTGACAATTTGGACGTTATTGGTTCATGGATAAATTAATTCTTGAACTTGTTCTATTGAATTCTTATATCATTGTCATCATCCTCATGTTTATATTATGTTCAAAGTCATCTGTGGCCTGTAGTGCATAGACGGACTCGGTATGATTATGATTATTCGGTGTAATCATGACCGTAATGTTACAAATGATGTGAAAAAAGTCATCATTGGCCCGTAGTGCATTGATGGATAGTTGTTGGCATGATCATGACCATTAATGAATACACAAATATCCTTGGTCCGTAGTGCATGGATAATTTGTGGTCGTGATACTAAAGAATATCCTTGGCCGTAGTGCAGGGGTGATTCGATGATGTGGATTATTTATTAAGCTGAGTCCCAGCGATAAAAGTCATGAAAAACCTTTTAAATCATAGAAGATAGTAGAATTTATTCTCTACTTGACTCTTCTAATGGATTGCTTGTTCCGCTGTAGTTAAACTTGATGTTTGTTATATTTTATCAGTTTAACACTGTTGAAGGCTAATGATAATTTATTCTGCATTGTCTTAGTCATAATATTTTTTATTTGGGCTAGTTGAGCTCACCCTTTCTTTCACCGTTTCTCTTCGTGAAATGAGAATATATAATTGGGACGAGTCGGGAAGCGGAGTGATGGACTAGATGATAGTATTAGTAGTCCTCACTATTACATTAAATAGTGTGAAAATAAATGTAATGAGGATTAATTACGAGAGTGGATATTGTCTCAAGACGATATTTGTATTAAAACTCACATGCCTCTCTTGTTGTATATTAAAGATTGTATTTGTATTACGTACCATGTATTTGGTGACTCGTAATAGGTGATGTATACCTATTTTGGGGCATCACAGGTTGGTATCAAAGCTTAGGGATATGATCCCTGGCTAAGATGTGAGAATAGAACTAGGAGGGGAGAGACGGGGAATTCCTTCACTAGTATGACCTACCTAAGTTTTTTTTGGTATTTAATTGGTCGGTCAGAATATAGGGATAATATGTTACATGTCAATTAACCTTTTGTTTTGTGGCAGTATCTGAAAATGACATCCGAGAATGTTGAGAATATCAATGGAGCACAGGCGGCCATTGATTCACCACATATCAATAATCAGGATAATGTGCATCAGGAAGGCGATAATCCTCATGCAAACAACAACACTGACCAAATGATGAATGATGGAATGTTCAGAGGCTTTATGCAATTCATGCAAAATGCAAGCGAGAGCGGCTCCTGCCCAAAATGTAGGTGAAACCACTGGAAACTCTCGGACTGTCACCGCTAAATAGTTCAAGGAGCTGGGACCACAAGAGTTTATTGGAGAGCCAAAACCACTTAAGGCGGAAGCATGGATAAAGCAGATCACCAAGATATTTGATGTCTTGGGATGCTCCAAGGAGCAAAAGGTTCCCTTTGCTGCCTTTATGTTGCGAGGAGAGACAGATTACTGGTGGGAATTGGTAAAGCGTACTCAACCTGCCGCACTGAAAATGTCTTGGGAGAAGTTCCAAGAACTATTCAACGATAAGTACTTTCCCGGAAGTATTCGTCACATGAAGGAGGTGGAGTTCATCAAGTTGGAACAGAATAATATGACCGTGTCGCAGTACGAAGCAAAGTTTGCCGAGTTGTCCCGGTTTGCATCCCACTTGGTCGATAATGAAGAGAGAATGATGCAGATGTTTTTAAGAGGTTTGAAGCCAGAGATAAGTCAACATCTTATTTCTCGTAAACTGTGTTTGTATTCAGATGTTGTAAATAGGGCTCGATTAGTGCGAAGTCGATAACGAGTCAACGCAACTGACAAAAGAGAGCGGTAGGTAAAAATGATAATACCAATGAGAGCGATCGTTCAGCGGTGACAACAAGCGTGGAGGGAATCAACAGGGCCGTAAATGGTAACCGGTTAAGTGGTAATCGTGGCCAAAACAATAAGAATGGACATTTCAAGAAGAGGTGATTCAACAATGATGGAAAGACACCAGCACCCGGTGTTAAGGAAGGAGAACGACCACCTATCATATGCTTCAAATGCAGAGGGAGGACACATCGATCAAACTCATGTGATGCCATCCAAAGCATGTTATAATTGTGGAAGAGAAGGTCACTTAGCCCAATTTTGTCGTTCATCGAAGACAAGTTCAGCTAGGATGGAGGCACCAAAGGCCGTCCCAGAAAAGTCAAAGACGGTAGTGAAAGGGAGAGCGTTTGTTGTGACCTCCCATAAAGCAAGGAACCCGAATGAGGTCATCACGGGTAAGCTTATCATAAACTCTAGTGAAGTCTATACTTTATTTGATACCGGTTCTACCCATTCTTTTATTTCTCCTACTTGCGCTCAACGATTAAAATTAACTCCGGAGAAATTAGACTTTGACTTATCTGTGGAAACTCCGTTGGGAGAAACCTTTATTACATCCACTATATATAAGTATTGTTTGGTTCAAATCGGAACCCCTCACATTACTTGTCGATCTTATTTCATTAAAAATACTTGCATTTGACCTTGTTCTAGGGATTGATTGGTTAATTATTCATCATGCAAAAATTGATTATTTTCGTAAGGTTATTAGCTTTCATATTCCTAATCAACCTATTATGCGAATTCAAGTGACCAAACCATTAAAATCAATCACGGTCATCTCAAGCCATAAAGCTATTCGTTTATTGAAAAACGGATGTCTAGCTTTCTTAGCCCACATCACAGATCTAAACAAAAATACGTCAGTTTTGAATGATATTTCTATTGTTAATAAATTTCCTGACGTATTTCCTGAAGAACTTCCTGGCCTACACCCAGAGCGTGAAATTGAATTTTGTATCGACCTTGAACCCGGTACAAAACCTATTTCCAAAGCCACATATCGAATGGCTCCTATTGAACTTCAGGAGTTAAAGACCCAACTGCAGGAATTGTTAGACATTGGCTTTATTCATCCTAGTACTTCTCCTTGGGGTGCTCCTGTTCTATTCGTGAAAAAAAAAGATGGGAGTATGCGACTTTGTATTGATTATCGGGAGTTAAATCACGTCACCATCAAAAATAGGTACCCATTGCCACGTATTGATGACTGTTTGACCAATTTGCAAGGAGCCAAATTCTTTTCAAAGATTGATCTTCATTCCGGATATCACCAATTGAAGATTAGAACCGATGACATTCCAAAGACGGCTTTCAGAACTCGGTACAAGCATTATGAATTCCTAGTAATGTCCTTTGGATTGACTAACGCTCCTGCTGCCTTCATGGATATGATGAACTGAGTATTCAAGGAATATTTGGATCACTTTGTGGTCGTCTTTATTGATGACATCCTTATTTATTCCAAAAGCCGTGAAGATCATGAGCAACACTTGAGGCTGACACTCCAAAAGCTTCGTGAATACAAGCTTTATGCCAAGTTGAAGAAATATGAGTTCTGACTTAAGGAAGTAGCATTCCTTGGGCACGTAATATCAAGTCATGGAATATCAGTTAACCCGGCAAAGATTGAAGCAATTCAAAGCTGGGAGCAACCTAAATCAGTGACCGAAGTACGTAGCTTTCTCGGCTTAGCTAGTTATTATCGGAGATTCGTGGAAGGATTTTCTCGAATAGCTACTCCATTAACTCAGCTGACTCGGAAAGATACAAAGTTCGACTGGAGCGAAGAATGTGAGAAGAGTTTTCAAGAACTCAAGAGGAGACTCATTTCAGCACCTGTTCTGACAATACCATCTGGCTCGGAGGGATTTATCGTCTACAGTGATGCTTCGGGTAAAGGGTTGGGATGTGTTTCTCATGCAACATGGGAAAGTCATAGCCTATGCCTCAAGACAACTTAAAGAATATGAGAGGAATTATCCTACTCGTGACCTAGAGTTAGCAGCTGTTGTCTTCGCACTTAAAATTTGGAGGCATTACTTGTATGGGGGAGAAGGTGGAGATCTTTACGGATCATAAAAGCCTCAAATATTTCTTCACTCAAAAGGAAATCAACATGCGACAACGATGTTGGCTTAAACTGTTGAAAGATTATGATCATACCATCCTGGAAAAGCGAACGTGGTAGCTGACGCATTGAGTATAAGATCATATGCAAGTACGAGTGCGATATTGTCAACACAAAGGCCCATTTTATGTGACTTGCAAAGGATGGAGATAGAGTTAAAGACTCCAGGGACCCATGTGATGATGGCGAATATACGAGTAGAACCAACTTTAATTGATAAAGTTAAAGCTGCTCAAGCTACAGACCTGAAGCTGATGCTTATGAGGAAGAAAGTGCAAGAAGGTGCTATACCGGAAGTAAGAATCGATGAAGAAGGAATACTTCGAGTCAACTCCAAACTTTGTGTTCCTAACGACCCTAATTTAAAGTATAAAATCATGATGGAGACGACATATGCACCGCTTGCAATCCATCTCGAGAGTACCAAATGTATCATGATATTCGCCATACATTTTGGTGGAGCAATATGAAGAGAGAGATAGCGCTGTTTATCTCAAGGTGTCTAACTTGCCCACGAGTTAAAGCGGAGCATCAAGTACCAAAAAGTCCATTGCAACCACTTGAAATTCCAGAATGGAAGTGGGAGCACATTACCATGGATTTCGTTACCGGTCTTCCTAAGGTTTCTCAAGGTATAGATGCGATTTGGGTCATTGTTGATAGATTGACCAAGTCTTCTCATTTCTTACCAATACGATAAACTTATACACTTGAACGTCTTGCTCGTATGTACATAAACGAGATTGTAAGACTGCATGGTATGCCAGTATCTATAGTTTCTGATCGAGACCCAAGATTCACTTCACAATTTTGGGTTAGTTTACAGAAAGCTATGGACACAGATTTACGATTTAGCTCAGCATATCATCCTCAGATGGACGGACAGTCGGAGAGGACTATTCAAACTATTGAAGATCTATTAAGACTCTGTGTCCTTGATTTCAAGGGAAGTTGGGACAAGTTCTTACCATTGGTGGAGTTTTCCTACAACAACAGTTATCATGCAAGTATTGGCATGGCTCCATTGGAAGCATTGTATGGAAGAAAGTGTCGTTCTCTAGTATGCTGGGATAAGGTGGGAGAAGCAATGTTGTTGGGACCGGAGTTGGTACGTATGACTACAAAAAAAATTCAAACAATCCGGCAACGTATAAAAATCTCACAAGATCGACAAAAGAGTTATGTTGATCTTCATCGAAAGGATGTGGAATTCGATATAGGAGATCATGTGTTGTTACGTGTTGCTCCATGGAAAGGAGTTACGAGATTTGGAAAGAGAGGAAAGCTCAATCCTCGATTCATTGAACCATTTTTATTCCTCGATCGAGTAGGAACTGTGGCCTATAGACTCGCTTTACCGCCAAGTATGTCTCGTGTTCATAACCTTTTTCACATATCCATGTTACGTAAATATGTGAAAGACCCGAACCACATTATTGAGTTAGAAACAGACGAAATAGCAGAAGATTTGACGTATGAAGAGGTTCCTATTCAAATCTTGGATAAGAAGGAACATATTCTACGCTCCAAGGTTATACCTCAAGTCAAAGTTTTGTGGAGAAACCACGATGTTGCGGAAATGACTTGGGAGTTAGAATCTGAAATGAAATCAAGGTATCCTTACCTCTTCGACATACCAGGTACGTACTCTAATTTCGAGGGTGAAATTTCATAAGAAGGGGAGGTTGTAAGACCCCAACTTTTATGAATAAAAGATGAATTTTCTATAAATATCATTTTTTGAATATTATGGAATGAATTTGATATAATGTTATAGTTGTGGGTAATATTTATAAATTTTGCAAAAGTACGCAAGTTGTTATATAATATTTGATTGGTGGGGAATATTCGTTTTAACAGGGGAATATTCGATACAACGCACAACCATTGGTGGACTCCACAACGGAATTATTATTTGGATTGAAAAAATAACAAAAATACTTTATGAAAATAACTAATGAAGTTTTACTCAGAATAACTTGTTGAAACACGGTGTTAAAAATACAAAGAATAATCTGGCGTAGTTACACAAAGTATCACACGGTTTGATTATTGATGCTTATGTGATAAGTCACCCGATTTTTGTTTTATTGGTATTATTAATGTAATAAAACAAAAAAACTTTTATATAAAACATAATACTTTTATAAAGTTATTCATTTTATTAGGCTAATAGTAAAATCTTTTTATATAAAATGAATACTTTTATAAAGTTATCTGCTTTTATTCGACAATAATTAGAATATATTATATTTTACTATGCATAGTGTTTGCATAAGGTTCGCATATAGTGTTGCGTAGTAAAATCTTTTATAAAGTTATTCGTTTTATTAGATTATAAATAGAATATATTATATTTTATTTAAAAGATTTTGCTTTAAGTATGGACCGTCAGATTAAAGTAAATCAATCTCGACCGTTCATGAGTTAGTTACTATGCAGTCCATTTTTCTATAAATAGAAGCTCATTCCTTCATTATTTCTTATGAATTCAATGAAACTCTAGAGAGAGAAATTATAGAGAAGCTATAGAAAAGTATTCTGCTCCTTCCTTACTCTTATATTCATTTTCTTTTACGGTAAGGGATATTATTTGTTGTACTCGTAAGGGGTACTATTTCTTTTGTATTCATGAAGAGAACTTCTGTTATTCCGTTCTTTATTATTCTGTTGGAATAACCAGTATACGCGGACTACCCTATACTTGGTGACATTCTTCTAATATTTCGTCTTTATTATTATTCTATTGGAATATAATGTATGCGTTCTGCAAGACCTCACGTTTCGCCTTTATTATTATTATTCATTGAAATATCATATCATGCGTGCGTTCTGTGGGACCGGTTCCATCTTTATTATTATTCATTTAGAATATCCATCATGCTGCGTTCTGGGACTTGGTTTCGTGTTTATTATTCTGTTAGAACATCCTATCGGTGCGAATTTCGCCAGACCTGGTTCCGTTACTTATTAATCTGTTGGAATAACCTGTCTATGCGAAGTACCGCATGCATGGTGATTTCTTTTGTTATTCCATTCGTTATTATACTCAGTTGGTTAAAGTTTTGACTTCTATACTCCATGAAATTAGTGGAATATCCTTGATATTTAAGCTTCATCCAAATCTTTTTCATGGAAATATTCTTTTGAGCATTCTTGAATTTTACTCTACAAAGCAGTATCATGTTAACAATTTAGACGTTATTGGTTCATGGATAAATTAATTCTTGAACTTGTTTTATTGAATTCTTATATCATTGTCATCATCCTCATGTTTATATTATGTTGAAAGTCATATGTGGCCTGTAGTGCATAGATGGACTTGGTATGATTATGATCAGGGATTATTCGGTGTAATCATGACCGTAATGTTATAAATAATGTGAAAAAAGTCCTCATTGGCCTGTAGTTCATTGATGGATAGTTGTTGGCATGATCATGATCATTAATGAATACACAAATATCATTGGTCCGTAGTACATGGATAATTTGTGGTCGTGATACTAAAGAATATCCTTGGCCGTAGTGCATGGGTGATTTGATGATGTGGATTATTTATTAAGCTGAGTCCCAGCAATAAAAGTCATGAAAAACCTTTTAAATCATAGAAGATAGTAGATTGTATTCTCTACTTGACTCTTATAATGGATTGCTTGTTCCGCTGCAGTTAAATTTGATGTTTGTTATATTTTATCAATTTAACACTGTTGAAGGCTAATGATAATTTATTTTGCATTATCTTAGTCATAATATTTCTTACTGGGCTAGTTGAGCTCACCCTTTCTTTCATTGTTCTCTTCAGGAAATGAGAATATAGCTGGGACGAGTCGGGGAACGGAGTGATGGACCAAATGATAGTATTAGTAGTCCTCACTATTCTATTAAATAGTGTGACAATAAATGTAATCAGGATTTATTCTGAGAGTGGATATTATCTAGAAGATGATGATTTGTATTAAAACTCATGACTCTCTCTTGTTGTATATTAAAGATTGTATTTGTATTCTGTACCATGTATTTGGCGACTCAGAATAGGTGATGTATACCTATTTTGGGGACGTCACAGTGAACGTAATTGATATGTAGGATTTAAATCAAAGAACAAGTTTAGTTAAAGTGTAATCTACGCACGAGGCAAGTTTCCTACCCCTACTTATTATCATTGTTCAAGTTTATTATTTACCGTGAATAAATTCCCATTACTATTATTCAAGTTCGAATTGTTATATTAAAGAGTAATTATCCTTTCAAAATATGAATTTGTTATACAATATTTGTTCTATTGTATACTTCTTGAGATTATTATTCAATTTGAATATCATTATTGTTGAACCTTGTTAGACTAGTGAACCTTATTGATTCGACTAGTCCATAGTTGATGAACGTTCTAAATTTCAGAACCCTTATTGAATTATCCAAACCAAACTTCCTTAGGTGCGGACTCGAATGTCAAACTGAGATGTACAACCCTGCAAAGGGATTTACTTATGCGTTAGCGTTAAGATATTGTGCACAGTATGGTACTAAGGGTTAATCCCTCTAAGTACGAGTAGAAAGGTCCATAGTCTTATGACTGTTAAAGGTTTCAAGTATAACCCTTGATAACCTAGGACATAGTTCAAGGTCTTATGACCCTTAGAGATCTTTTGATTCTTGTTATTCATTCTTGATTCAAAAGTTGAGCTTTTATTTCAGAAGTCTTTGATTTATTCGCATGTTATTATTTTATTATTATATTGTTATACTTGTGGGCAATCGTGCTCACTCTTGCATAATAATAACATTGCAGTTAAGAACGAAAGAGCAGACGAACCTTCCACTAGTAAAGGCAAGGGCAAGCTTACCAAGTAATGAAGATTGATTATTATGTGGTTATGTAATGATAATTAAAATTGATGTTACTTAAGACTTATTTGTTTATGTTTCCACACAGATGATTTAAGGTTAGAGTAACCTTGGATTTATTTATTATGTAGTTGATGTAACCTCATAAGGGGAGATTTATTATTATTTCTATCTATTGCATGATTTGCATTTATTTATGGGTAGATAGATGGATGATGTTTGTATAGTGAACACCAAATCCTGTGGAAATGGAAGTACCGGGTTTGGGGGTGTCACATCTAATAAGTTAAATACAAATCCAGCCACCTGGATTCTAAATCTAGCAACCAAATTGCCAATCTAGCAAACTTGAATCAAAATCTAGCAACCTGGATTCCAAATCCAGCATTTAGATGGCCAATCCAGCAACCCAAACTGCAATCCAGCTAACTGGATTCCAAATCTAACAACTAGATTGCAATCCAGCAAGCTTGGATTCACCAATCCAGCAAGCTATATTTTAAATCCTTCAATTCAGTAAGCTTCTTTTCAATCCAGCAAGCTGGATTCATCAGAATTTCCAATCCAGCAAGCTGGATTCATAAATTACTCAATCCAGCAAGCTGGATTCCATATCCCTTACACGAAAACACAAAATCAGTTTATTATTTTCCTATCCTTTGTCCAAACACATATACATATATTTCATACACAAAAAGTATTTTTCTGTAATTTTTCAATTCTCTTTGGTATTTTTCAAAAATCATTATTAGTGTGTGGCTTAAGAAATTAGCCTCATCATGCTCAAATCCAAAAATTCTCATCTCTTAGCACAATCTTATACGTGTTAACGTGAACCTCCAGTTTAAATTCTGTGGCCATCGAAGTTATAGAACTCCGGTTATAGCGATTTTTATCCAAAAATCACAAAAATTGAAATGGTCATAACTTGGTCATTTTAAGTCAGAATGAGCTCATTTTTGGACAAGAGCTACTTAATACAATATATTTTCATGTACCAAAAGGCCGGAATGTTTCTTACAAATTAAGTGGCCAAAACAGCCCTTGCAAAATTTTGGCAATTTACTTTTTGCCATTTTGCAGTTTTTTCGTGCTTTGTTAAAAATATTCCATACGAAAATCTACAACTCCTTTTTCAGTGATTCCACTTGGAGATGTTAGAAAACTTATCATGGTATCCTCCCAAAGTTTTCCAGAATTTTAAAGCACAAACAGTGGAAGAAATTACCCCCATTTCAGATTGATCCAAAACAGTTTTAAGAAAACGGGACAGTTTTCACTAAAATTAACACCACGACTTTTAGAAATGTGATTTTTGAGTTCTACCACTTGGGTTTACTAGTCAACACCTATATCTAGCACCTCTCTTTGACGAATCGAGAAAAGAATGCCTAGATCAAAAACGGTGGATTTTCAAAGCACCAAAAAGTTAGGTTTCAAAACTAGAAAAATTATTTTTCTTTTCCTTTTGATTCCAACCAAATCAACACCCAATATGGGTAGATCCAAACTTGAATCCATGAAAAAAAATAGATTTTAGGGGTTTAAACTTCCAAATCAAAAACCCCTTTTCATCAAATTACAAAAAGAAAGAGAATAAAGCTTAGGAAGAAAAATAGTTTTATACCTTTCATGAAAATCTTCTTTCTTCTTTTTAATGGCTTCCATGGCCACTCTTCTTTCTCCTTTTCTCCCTCTAGCTCCAGTCATCCCTCTCCTCTCTCTCTTTCACGTACCTCTCTTTCTTCTCCTCTTTCTCTTTCACGTTTTTCTTTTCTTTTCTCTCTCTCTCTTTCCTTATCTTTCTTTTCTTCTTATCTTATCTCCAACAAAATCAATCCATATCTTATTTTATTTTAATTGTTAATTTACTTAACAAATGACTAGATAGCCCCTCCTTAAGTGGGTCAAAATTGGGCCACTTATTAATTAAATTTTATTGGACTTGTACTTTTATTATTTTGCTTACTTACAAAATAAATTTGGGCTTCCACCCAAAATTTGATTGGGCCATTATAATTCTTGTCATATACATATTATATTGGACTAGATGAAATAATTTAATCACCCTTAAATCAATTAGTCACAAATCCATTACTTAAATAAATAATTGGGCTACAAATTTAATACCATCTCCTTAGTCCATTAAATCTTAATTCACTTAAACTCTAAATAAATTATTGGGCTATGTCATTATTATAGCCCAATACTTTTAATTCTATTTTACCCTAATCATTTAATTAGGATTTTAATTTCTCACACTAAAAAATAAATTCCTTACTTATGCCTTTTAAATTTCATAACACAATTAGAGTTGGTTATAAAATTAATTATTTGAAATATATAAAATAAATATCCTAATGTTAGTATATATATTTATATACTAATATTCTACCATATTATAACCTCTTAGGTTAATTAATTATCACACCTAATATATATATTAGGTTACATAACTTAATTCTTAATTCACTTTTATATACAAAATAAATGTATTCACATTATATAATGTATATTTATTTAATCATATACATAATTCACATAATCATAACATATTTCACTTCTAACTCTAATTTTGGCCTTTTTTCTATAAAAGTCAACTGTTGACTTTGACCAAAAAGTTAACCCTTACACATTTTGTGTTAATTGTCCTTTCTGACTAAATTTGAAGCTCCAGACGCAAACGAGCAGTCTGTGCTTCAAAATTCCATCTCTAACTCAAATTTTGAGTTTTATCTTATGCCATTTTTATTGCTAATCATATTAGCTAATAACGTTAAACTTATTTATCTTCTTATTTGCCAATCAAGGCCCACATTCAAGCTATGTTAATTACTAACATAGTTTTATCTTGATCCTTATATCATTAACTTAATTCATTATTCATCATTCTAAAATATATATAAAGCACCTTACTAAGTATACATACATATATATATATATATATATATATATATATATATATATATTTTCTATACATATACTCATCTTCGTTTAACCTCATAGCTTTTCTTCCTATGAAATCTTATTTCGTTAATAAAATTCCACCTGTACTAATATAACATTTCTTAGACTATTCAGTTTACATCGAATTTACAGGTATTTTAATACCTTATTTGTGATATTCCTTCAAGTACATAATAATTCATTTCTAGGGTTTTGGAATTTGGTAACCTATATTTTCTCTATTCTCATTCGAATAGCAAACCATATAGGTTTTACTTGAAAATTTTAAATAAATCCTTAAATTCTCATCTAGGTTTTATTTTTTTTAACCTTTATTCTAATCATTCAAGATTTTATAAATTTTTGGGTTGTCACAAGAACCGGTATCGAATAAGGTATAGACTTCGCAAGAATTTATGATTAACTTACCCATGATAACTTTGTTCGGGTTCCTCAACAAACACTCTCACTTAAACTACCGGCTTTGACTTGTTTGGGACAGCCCTTGGTGTCGCCATCTCAGCTAGACTTGACTTCACTACACGAAAAAATTGGGTTAGGTGACCTTCTCTTCCGCAATTGAAATACGCTTTGGGTTGCTACGTACAGTTTGGACGAATGTGTCCTTCTTATCTGCATTTTTAGCATATGACTGGTGGTCGTTCTCCTTCCTCGGAAATGGGTGCTAGTGTTACTGTCGACGTCTTTCCGTCATTGTTGAATCTTCTCTTCTTAAAGTTGTTCTTAGTTAGTTCACCTCTTCTATCGTCTTGGCCATGATTACCACCGAAGTGGTTACCATTTCTGGCATGATAACTTCCTCCACGATGGTTATCATTATTTCGATGGCCATTGCCACCGGTACGATTATTATCGTGTTGTTGGTCATTATCTTTTGGTTGGGCTGACTCATTATCACGCTCCAATAATGGAGCCCTATTCACAACATCTGAATATAAACAAAGTTTGTGAGAAATGAGGTATTAACGTATTTCGGGTTTCAAACCTCCCAAAAACAATCGCGTCATTCACTCCTCAATATCAAGCAAATCACATCAAATTTAGCCTCGTATTACGATACGATCATATTGTTTTGCTCCAGCTTGATAATTCCATCTCCTTCATGTGATGAATACTTTCGGGAAAGTACTTGTCGTTGAACAATTCTTAAAACTTCTCCCAAGACATCTTTAGTGCGAAAGGTTAAGTACGCTTTACAGATTCCCACCAGTAATCAGCCTCTTCACGCAACATAAAGGTGGCAAAGGAAACCTTTTGCTCCTCGGAGCATCCCAAGATATCAAATATCTTTGTGATTTGCTACATCCACGTCTCTACCTTAAGTGGTTTTGGCTTTCCCAAAAACTCTGGTGGTCCCAGCTCCTTGAATTGCTTAGCAGTGACCAGTCGTGAGTTGCCATTGACTCCACCTGCATTTTGAAAAGGAGTCTCTCTCGTTTGGTTTTGCATGAATTCTAAAAAGTTCCTAAACATACCATCTTTTGTCATTTGGTCAGTGTTGTTGTTTACACGATGATTATTGCCTTCCTGATGCACATTATCCTTGTTATTGATCGTCGGTGAATCAACAGTCTCACGTGCTCCATTGCATATCTCAACATTTTCATATGTCATTTTCAAACACTGCCACAAAATAAGGGTTAATTGACATGCCACATATTATCCCTATATTGTGACTGACCAATTAAATAACAATTAAGCTTAGGAAGGTCATACTAGCGAAGGATTTACCCGTCTTTCCTCTCCTAGTTCTAGCCTCAAATCTCAGCCAGGGATCATATCCCTAAGCTTTGATACCAACTATGACGCTCCCAAAATAGGTATACACGACTCATTCTGAGTTGCCAAGTACATATTACATAATTCAAATATAAACTTAATTTATACAACTGTCGTGCAAAATACGACAACACAATAGCTGAGTTTTAACACGAATATTGTTTTGTAGACAATATCCAAACTCAAATTAAGTCCTCATTACAATTATTATCACACTATTTCATAGAATAGTAAGGACTACTATTGCAACCATCTCGGACCATCACTCCATTCCCTGAATAGTTTCAGCTATATTCTCAATTCCTGAAGAGAACAGTAAAAAAAAGAGTGAGCTCAACTAGCCCAGTAAAGAATATTATGACTAAGATAACGCATAATAAATTATCGTTAGCCTTCAACAGTGTTAAACTGATAGAATACAATAGAAAACAGGTTTAATTACAATGGAACAAATAATCTATTAGACGAGTCAAGTAGAGCATGATATCTACTATCTTCTATGATTTAAAAGTTCATCATCAATATTTTATCTCTGAAACAAATTTCAATAAATAATCCACATCGCCGAATTATCCATGCACTACGGGCCAAGGATATTCGTTAGTATCACATCCATGAATTATCCATGCACTACGGGCCAAGGATATTCATTATTATCACATCCACAAATTATCCATGCACTACGGGCCAAGGATATTCGTTACTATCACTAGTGGTCATGATTATGCCAAACAACAATTCATCTTTGCACCCTTGGTCGAAGAGAACCCATGGTCAGAATCATACCAAACAACTGTCCATCAATGTACTATGGGCCAATGAGGACTTTTACCACATCATTTGTAACATTACAGGTCATGATTATACCGATACATAATTTCTGGTCATAATCATACCAATCAACAGTCCATCTATGCACTACGGGCCAAAGATGACTTTCATCACAATATAAGCATGAGGACGATGACAACGATATAAGTATCAATTAAACGAAATCAGGGATAAATATTAAAGATTTTTAATTTATCCAGAGTTTAAAAATATCCAAATTGTCAACATGATAACTGCTTTGTGGAGTAAAATTCAAGAATAATATTCATGTATAAAAAATAATTTGGACAGAAAAGAAATTAATTTTTGTCGTGAATAGTACCCGAGTGAATAGTACTTCGTGAATAGTACCTCATGAATAGTACTTTGTGAATAGTACCTCGTGAGTAGTACAATATATATGAATAGTGCTGTATGTATGAATAATACCCATGAATAGTACTCCGGCATGATTAAAATGTAATAAGAATGTCTAGAAAAATATTCCAGTGGAACGATACTAGATGAAGCACAAATTTCAAGGATATTCTACTAATTTCAAGGAGTATAGAAGCAATTCTTATCAAAATAAGTGTAGAATTAGGAATATAAAACGAAATAATATTACTTACATACTACATAGTATGGAAGACAATATTATTTCTTAGGAATACTGAACAAAATAATATCCCTTACAACTGTTGAACGAAAATAATATTTCTTACGAATATTGAATGAAGATAATACTCCTTACGAATATTGAACGAAGATAATATTCCTTATGAATATTGAACGAAGATAATATTCCTTACAAATATTGAACGAAAATAAAACTCCTTACGAATACGAAAAATAATATCCCTTCTGAATATGAAATAAATAATACATATTACCTTAAAATGAGAGCAATTCCGACTAGTATAGCGGCGATGATCTTGAAGAAAACTTATATTGTTTTCTACACTCAAAGCTTCCTTAAACTCTAAAGAAATACGCTCAATATTATAGAAGAAGAATTCTCTGATTCTGGTGTGATTTTCATTTCTCAACTGAGCATCCTATTTATAGGAGAATTGTAGGCTACTATTTGAATTAGGAAATCACGGACTGCACAGTAAAATTTTCAAACGAATTCACGGGCAGAATTCTGATTATTTTTTTTTTCACTATGCAGTACTATGCAACACAATGCAGTACTGTGCAAACAATAAAATATATTATATTCTATTTTACATAAAAAAATAGAACTTATAAATAAATAAATAAATATATATATATATATATATAATAGTCACTCTGTAAGACCCCGAATTTTATGAAATAAAATTATTCAATTTTTCTATTTAGTAAATAGCTAAACTGAAAAAAGTTTAAAGTAATGGGTGAAATATTTTTTTTCAAAATAAGCAAGTGGTTATAAAATATTCATTGTTGTTGGGGAATATTCGTTTGGTCGTGGAATATTCTTACTATCAGAGAATATTTGTACGACGGCGCAGCCATTTGTGAGCCCCATAACAGAATAACTGTCGGATGAAGAAAACAACAAATATGAGTTTTTATAAATAATGGCGTAGTTGTTACCGTGAACATTGTTGGAATACCCGGTGGTTAAAATACCGTAATACGCGTGGTTGCACAGTAGCACACGATATTGCACAGTATTTTTTGAATTATTGATTCTTACGTAAGAAGACACTACTCAATAATTGTTACTGTAATTACTATTCAATATTTTATTTTATTGAGTCAATAATTGCTACGTTGATATTTTATATTATTGTTGTTTCAATAAGTGTTACTGCACAATATTTATCGAGCGTATTTTGTGAATATTTAGATACTTTGAGAGTTGTTATTCAGTGCAAGTTTCTTTCGGCATTACATCCTAAATTCCAGCCAGAAGTACTATTCTTTTGAGTTAAGGGATTGTAAGGGATGTCATTTTCTTCGTAAATGATATTATATCTTTTGATATCATTATACCAAAATATTGATATGAATTTTATTGTGAAATTTCTACCTTTTCGTGACGGGGTTACTATTCACGTATACGGCACTATTCTTGTATACGGCACTATTCTTGTATATGACACTATTTACGTATATGACATTATTTATGTATACGATAATATGTACGAATACGGGTTACTATTCATGAGTTACTATTTATGAGTTACTATTCACGAGTTACTATTCATGAATTACTATTCACGAGTTACTATTCACGAGTACTATTTGTAAGACCCCAACTTATTATAAATAAAATAAAATTTCCTCTAATTATTATTGTGAATAATAAGGTGATAATTTGATATAATACTTTGGTTATGGGTGAAATGTGCAAATTTTGCAAAATAAGCAAGTGGTTATAAAATATTCATTTTGTCAGGGAATATTCGTTTGGTCGTGGAATATTCTTGATGTCGGGGAATATTCGTACGACGGCGCAGCCATTTGTGGGCCCCATAACGGGAATATTCGTACGATGGCGCAGCCATTTGTGGGCCCTATAACGGATAACTGTCGGATGAAGAAAACGACAAGTTTGAGTTTTTATAAATAATCTACAGAATGGTTACCGCTTAGCAATCGTTGGAATACCCGATGGTTAAAATACGATGAATATGCGTGGTTGAACAAAGAGTACACCAGTATTGCATACAATATTTTTGAATTATTGATTCTTACGTAAGAAGGCACTACTCAATAATTGTTACAAAGAATTATTATTCAATATTTTATTTTATTAATTCAATAATTGCTACGTTGATATTTTATATTATTATTGTTTCAATAATTGTCACTGCACAATATTTCCCATTATCAGATCAATAATTCATATTATTTGAATAATATTATTAGATAACATTATTGGAAATGTCTAAGGAAGTTCTGTCTAGGAAAGGGCTTTGGTCACCTAATTCCGCGCCAGTAAAGAGAAATCCTTATCGGAAAGCCCCCTCTTTCCTGGGAACAACCTGGTTGTCATAATTATGATTCTGTAATATTATTTATGAATAATTAATTATTGATTTATATGATAAGGAAATATTTATTTTATGTGGATATAAATGATGGATATATTTATTGTGGTTATAAATGAAGGAATTAATGCTGAGGTATTTTATCAATATTTTGTCGGAATGGAAGTTTTGAAAATCGTCTGTATGTGGATTTCGGTCATTTTTTGTTTGAAATTTGGAAAAACTTAAATCTACAAAATTGTAGAGAATTTAATTTCCTATGGAATGGACATAAAATTCATATTTTTCTGATTAAAGTGCTATTTATTATGAATTATTGAAGTTTCGAAAATAAATATTTTTATTAAAAATATGGTGGGCCCCACTTTTGGTTGGTGAGAAATGAAATGTGCTGGAATTTATTTTCAAAAGTGGTGGGCGTGAATAGTAGTAGATAAAGCCATCGGTAGCAGTGTTAGTCTCGATATATGCGTTTCTAAGCATTTTCCTATAAATAGGTGCTTAGTTAGAATTGAAAATCACACCGTAAACAAGTTTTCTCTCTTCTCTCTATATTATCGAGCGATTTTGTGAGTATTTAGATACTTTGTGAGTTGCTATTCATCGGTTGCAAGTTTCCTTCACTTTATACCCGATATTTCAAATTAAAAATCATCTTTTTTTTCGAGGTAAGGGATGTTATTTTCTTCGTAAATGATATTATTTTCTTCAATATCATTATGCCGAAATATTAATATGAATTTTATTGTGGAATTTCTACCTTTTTGTGTCAGGGTTACTATTCATGTATACAACACTATTCACGTATACGGCACTATTCATGAATACGACATTATTCACCAAAAAATGAATTTTTCTTCTTTTGTCCAAGATGTCTATTATGGTTACTATCTTTGATTGTATCCGTGTTTTGATCTTTATTTTTGAATTCTGCTTCACAATTAGTTATTATGGAGTATTATTGAATTTGATAAACCATAATACTAATCCCTAATATTTGTCCATTTATCTCACCGGATTCGCTTTTTTAAGATATTTTTCATCATCCTCAAATCCTAAATGATGATAAGATCAATATCTTTAGCCTCAGAAGTGCAAAGATGAATGATTAATCGATGAATATCTTTGGCCCAGAAGAGGCAAAGATGAACAAAAGTTGAGATGAACAAGACCAACTGGTGATACAAATGAATATCTTTGGCTTGTAGTGCAAAGATGAATATTTGATTCAAGATGTATATTGATTGATGTTACAGGGATAAAATATTGATGATGGACTTTTAAATCTTAAAAGATAATGGAATTCATTCTCTACTTGACTCTTCTAATGGATTGATGTTTCCCCTGCAGTTGTTGATCTAAAACTTGTTGTCTATTATGTTCTATCAGATTTTTCCCTTTTGAAGACTAATGATAATTTATTGTATATTATCTTAGTCATAATATTCTTTACTGGGCTAGTTGAGCTCCCCGTTTTCCTTTTTGTTTCATTTTTTTCTCAGGATGTGAGAACATAGCAAGAACTAGCCGGGGTATGGAGTGATGGTTCAGGATAGTTATTTTAGTAGTCCTCACTATTTTGTAAAATAGTGTATCAATAATTGTAATGAGGACTCCTTTTGAGTTTGTATACTGTCTATTAGACAATATTTGTATTCAAACTCATAGTATATGTGTTGTCGTATTTTGCACGAAATTTGTATTACTGAAGTTGTATTTGTTTCTGTACCATGTATTTGGCGACTCAGAAAAGGTGATGTATAACTATTTTGGGGGCGTCACAGTTTGTATCAGAGCTTAGGGATATGGTCTCTGGCGGAGATTGGGGAATAGAACTAGGAGGGGAGAGACGAGTAATCCTTCGCTAATTTGTCATACCTAAGCTTATTTGTTTGGTCAGTCAGAGCATATGGTTAATATGTGATATTTTAACGTGTTAATTAACCCTTGTTTTGTGGCAGTATTTGAGAATGGCAATTGGAAATATTAACAATGGAGTGAATGAGACCGTTGAGACACCTTTAATCACCACCCAGGGGAACATGCATTAGGATGGAAATATTCCCCCAGTAAACAACACTACCGAAAAAATGATGAATGATGGGATGTTTAGAAACTTTTTTGCAGTTCATGTAAAATCAGATGAGGGAGACTCGTGTACAAAATACGGGTGGATATGATAGCAATGCGTGGCTTGTCACAGCCAAGCTGTTCAAAGAGTTGGGACCACCAGAATTTACGGGAAAGCCAGATCCGATCAAGGCGAAGACGTGAGTTAAACAAATTACCAAGATATTTGAGGTCTTGGGATGCATAGAGGAACAGAAGGTTTCATTCGCCACCTTTATGTTCCATGGTGAGGCAGACTACTGGTGGGGGTCTGTTAAGTGTCCCTAGCCTGCCGCACTCAACATATCTTTTGAAACGTTTCAGAAACTGTTTAATGACAAATACTTTCCTGAAAGTATTCGTCATATGAAAGAGGTAGAGTTTATTAGACTGGAACAAAACAACATGACGGTGTCCCAGTACGAGGCAAAGATTGCAGAGTTATCCAGGTTTTCACCTCATTTGGTAGAGAATAAGGAACGAATGACGCGGATGTTTTTGAGAGGTCTAAAACCCGAGATTCAGCAATATCTTATCTCTCATAAATTTTTTTATATTCAGATTTTGTAAACAGGGCTCAATTATTAGAGCGAGATAATGAGTATGTTCAACTGAGGGACCACAACCAGGGTCATACCGGTGGCAGCAGTCATCGGAGCAATGACAACCAGCGAGGAGGAAAACATTCGGAAAAAAGCGGTAACCACTCAAGTGGTAATCATGGCCATGATGGTAGAAGAAGCGAGTCAAGGGGAGATTTCAAGAAGAGAAGGTAAAACAATGACAATGTGATGACGTCAACACAAACATCAACTGTTTCTAGGGGAGGAGATCGAGCACCGGTCGTATGTTACAAATGCGGGAAAGAGGGACACATCAGCCCAAACTGTCCACAACAATCCAAGGTGTGTTATAACTGTGGAAAGGAATGACATATAGCTAGATATTGTCTTGTTGCAAAACTAAGTTCAACGGGGATGGTGACTCCAAAGGTTGTCCCGGACAAGTTAAAGTTGGTGGTTCCTGGAAGGGCGTTTGTCGTGACTGCTCAAAACGCGAGGAACTCGAATGAGGTGATCACGGGTAAGCTAATCATAAACTCTTGCAAAGTTTATACCTTATTAGATACCGATTCTACCCATTCTTTTATCTCTTCTGTTTGTGCTCAACGTTTGAACTTGACTACAGAGAAATTAGACCTTGACTTATCTGTTGAGACTCCATTAGGAGAAACTTTCATTACATCTACTGTTTATAAATCTTGCTTGATTCAAGTTGGAACCATCACATTACCTGCCGATCTTATTTCTTTGAAAATACTTGCATTTAATGTGATTTTAGGGATTGATTGGTTAACCACTCATAATGCTAAAATTGATTGTTTTTGTAAGGTTGTTAGTTTTCATATTCCTAACCAACCTGTTATGCGAATTCAAAAAACCAAACCACTAAAGTCAATCACTGTCATATCAAGCCATAAAGCTATTCGTTTATTGAAAAATGGATGTCAAGCTTTCTTAGCCCATGTCACGGACTTGAACAAAAACACGTCAGATTTGAATAATATTTCGGTTGTTAGTGAATTTCCTTACGTATTTCCTGAAGAACTTCCCGATCTACCCCCAGAATGTGAAGTTGAATTCTTTATTGACCTTATACCTGGTACAAAGCCCATTTCTAAAACCCCATATCGAATGGCTCCTATTGAACTTCAGGAGTTAAAGGTCCAACTACATGAGTTGTTGGACATCGGTTTTATTCGTCCTACTACATCTCCTTGGGGTGCTCCTGTGTTATTTGTAAACAAGAAAGATGGGAGTATGCGACTTTGTATTGACTACCGAGAATTGAACCATGTCACCATCAAGAATAGGTATCCGCTACCTCGCATTGATGACTTGTTTGACCAGTTGCAAGGAGCACAATTCTTTTCAAAGATTGATCTTCGCTCGATATCATCAAATCAAGATTAAAACCGAGGATATTCCAAAGACCGCCTTAACTCCTAGACGGCATTATGAATTCTTAGTCATGTCTTTTGGATTAACTAATGTTCCTGCTGTTTTCATGGATATGATGAACCGAGTATTCAAGGAATATTTGGATCAATTCATTGTTGTCTTTATTGATGACATCCTCATCTATTCCAAAAGCCATGAAGATCATGAGCGCCATTTGAAGCTGGTACTGCAAAGGCTTCGTGAAAACAAGTTATATGCCAAGCTGAAGAAATGCGAGTTCTGGCTTGAGGAAGTAGCATTCCTTGGGCATGTGGTGTCAAAACAGGGAGTATCTGTCGACCCGACGAAGATTGAAGCAATACAAAGTTGGGAGCAACCAAAGTCGGTGACCGAAGTACGTAGCTTTCTGGGCTTAGCTGGTTATTATCGGAGATTCGTGGAAGGATTTTCTATAATCGCTACTCCATTAACTCAGCTAACTCAGAAAGATACAAAATTAGGTTGGAGCGAGGATTGTGAGAAGAGTTTTCAAGAACTCAAGAGGAGACTCATTTCGGCACCTATTTTGACAATACCATCTAGTTTGGATGGATTTGTTATCTACAACGATGCTTCAGGCAAAGGGCTAGGATGTGTTCTTATGCAACATGGAAAAGTCATAGCCTATGCCTCGCGATAACTCAAAGAATATGAGAGGAATTATCCTACTCATGATCTAGAGTTGGCAGCGGTCGTTTTTGCATTCAAGATCTGCAGACACTACCTGTATGGGGAGAAAGTGGAGATCTATACAAATCATAAAATCCTCAAACATTTCTTCACCCAAAAGGAACTCAACATGCGGCAACGATGTTGGCTCGAGTTGTTGAAAGATTATGACCATACCATCCAATATCATCCTAGAAAAGCAAACGTGGTAGCTGACGCATTGAGTAGAAGATCATATGCGGGTACGAGTGCAATGTTGTTAACACAAAGGCATATTTTGTATGACATGCAAAGGATGGAGATAGAGGAAAAGGCTCCAAGTACCCACGTGATGATATCAAACATACGAGTAGAAACGACTTTAATAAATAAAGTTAAAGCTGCTCAAGCTACGGACATGAAGCTGATGCGTATGAAGAAGAAAGTGCAAGAAGGTGTTATTCTAGAAGTAAGAATCAATGAAGAAGGAATACTTCGAGTCAACTCCAGACTTTCCGTTCCTAACGATTCTGACTTGAAGCATAGAATCATGATGAAGGCACACAACACACCATTTGTAATCCATCCTGGTAGTACCAAAATGTATCATGATCTTCGACATACATTTTGGTAGAACAATATGAAGAGAGAGATACTAGCTTTTATCTCGAGGTGTTTAACTTGTCAACGTGTAAAGGCAGAGCATCAAGTGCCAAAGGGTCCATTGCAACCACTTGAGATTCTGAAATGGAAGTGGGAACACATTACTATGGATTTCGTTACGGGTCTTCCCAAGGTTTCTCAAGGCTAAGATGCGATTTGGGTTATTATTGATAGATTAACTAATTCTGCTCATTTCTTGCCTATACGGGAGACTTATTCCTTTGAACGTCTTGTTCGTATGTACGTGAATGAGATTGTGAGATTTCATGGCATGCCAGTATCCATAGTTTCAGATCGTGACCCAAGATTCACTTCACGATTTTGGGTTAGCTTGCAGAAAGTTATGGGCACGGATTTATGATTCAGTTCGGCATACCATCCTCAAAAAGACGGACAATCAGAGAGGACTATTCAAACTCTTGAAGATCTACTAAGAATTTGTGTCCTAGATTTCAAAGGGAGTTGGGATAAGTACCTACCATTGGTGGAATTCTCCTATAACAACAGTTATCAGGCAAGTATAGGTGTGGCTCCATTTGAAGCATTGTATGGACGAAAGTTTCACTCTCCAGTATGCTGGGATGAGGTGGGAGAAGCAACATTGTTGGGACCAGAATTGGTACGCATAACTACAGAAAAGATCAAAACGATTCGACAACGTATACAAACGACACAAGATCGACAAAAGAGTTATGCGGATCTTCATCGAAAGGACGTGAAATTTAATATTGGGGATCATGTATTGTTACGTATTGCTCCATGGAAGGGAGTTACAAGATTTGGGAAGACAGGAAAGCTCAATCCACGATTTGTTGGTCCATTTGAAATTCTTGACCGAATAGGAAATGTGGCCTATAGATTCGCATTACCTCCAAGCATGTCTCGTGTTCATAATGTTTTTCACATATCTATGCTTCGTAAATATGTAAAAGACCCGAACCACAAAATTGAGTTAGAAACTTACGAGATAGCCGAAGATTTAACATACGAGGAGGTGCTTGTTAAAATCTTGGATTGAAAAGAGCATGTCCTACCCACGAAGGTTATACCACAAGTTAAGGTTTTGTGGAGGAACCATTCTATGGAGGAAATGACCTGGGAGTTAGAATCGGAAATGAAAGCGAGGTACCCTCACCTTTTTGAAATACCAGGTACATATGTCAATTTCGAGGACGAAATTTCATAAGGAGGGGAGGTTGTAAGACCCCAACTTATTATAAATAAAATCAAATTTCCTCTAATTATTATTGTGAATAATAAGGTGTTAATTTGATATAATACTTTGGTTATGGGTGAAATGTGCAAATTTTGTAAAAAAGCAAATGGTTATAAAATATTCATTTTATCGGGGAATATTCGTTTGGTCATGGAATATTCTTGTTGTCGGGGAATATTCGTACGACGACGCACGCAACCATTTTCAGGGCCCCATAACGGATAACTGGCTTGATGAAGAAAAACGATAAGTTTGAGTTTTTATAAATAATCTACGTAATGGTTACTGCTTAACACTTTGTTGGAATACCCGATGGTTAAAATACAAAGAATACGCGTGGTTGCACAAAGAGTACACTCCAGTATTGCACATATTTTGAATTATTGATTCTTACGTAAGAAACCACTACTCAATAATTGTTACAGTAATTACTATTCAATATTTTATTTTATTGATTCAATAATTACTACGTTGATATTTTATATTATTGTTGTTTCAATAATTGTCATTGCACAATATTTCCCATTATCACATCTGTGACGCCCCCAAAATAGGTATACAACACCCATTATGAGTCGTCAAAATACATGGTACAAAAACAACTACAACTTTATAAATACAACATAAAAACTGTGAGTTTAAATACAAATATTGTCATCTAGAAAATATCCACACTCAAATAAGTCCTCATTATAATTATTAATACACTATTTTACAGAATAGTGAGGACTACTAGAACCACTTCTAGAACCATCATTCCACACCCCGACTAGTACTCGCTACATTCTCGCCTCCTGAGAAGAAAAATTGAACAATAAGGAAAATGGTGAGCTCAACTAGCCCAGTAAAGAACATTATGACTAAGATAATATAGAATAAATTATCGTTAGTCCTCAACAGGGAAAAAAATCTAATAGAATACAATAGACAACAAGTTTTAAATCAATATTCGCAGCGGAAATAATAATTCATTAGAAGAGTTAAATAGAGAATGAAATCTACTATCTTCTATATATGAATATAAAAGTTCATCGTCTATCATTTATCCCTGTAACATTAATCAATATATATCTGGAATCAATATTCATCTTTGCACTACAGGCCAAAGATATTCATCAGTTGGTCATGTTCATCTAAACATCTGTTCATCTTTGCACTACTGGCCAAAGATATTCATCAGAAATCATTCATTTTTGTACTACAGGCCAAAGATATTCAGTTATATCATCATTTAGGACTGAGAATGATGAAAAAATATTTTAAAAAAAACAAATCCAGTGAAACAAAAGAATAAATATTAAGGATTCGTATTTCAGCTATTCCATGTCCAAAAATACATCATAAATAATCATAGTGGAGTAAAATTCAAGAATGATCAAAACATGGATACAATCAAAGCTATTATCCAAAATAGATATTTTGAACAAAAAGAAGAAAATTTTATTTTTCGGTGAATAGTGTCGTACTCGTGAATAGAGCCGTATACGTGAATAGTAACTCAGACACTAAAAGATAGAAATTTCACAAAAAAAAATCATCATGCTTCGTGAATAGTACTCGTGAATAGTAACTCATGAATAGTAACTCGTGAATAGTAACTCATGAATAGTAACTCCGACATGAAAAGTTCTAAATTTGATAAAAATTCCAACCAATATTTCGGCATAATGATATTGAAGAAATAATATCATTTATAAAGAAAATAACACTCCTTACCTCAAAAGGATAGTATTTCTGACTAGAATACTGGATATAGTGCTGAAAGAACTTGCACCGTATAGCAATACTCAAGTACTAAAATACTCACAAAAATACGCTCGATAATATAGAGAGAGAAAGAGAGAGAAAACTTTAGTTTCTGGTGTGATTTTCAATTCTAACATAAGCACCCTATTTATAGGAAAATGCTTAGAACGCCAAAGCAGAGAATTTAATATAATATTAATATATATATATATATATATATATATATATTAAATTCCTACGCACCCTCTTCTTTGATCAACAAATCAGCCACACATGTTCCAAAGACAACAAAAACGTGTTTGTTAATTAAAACAATTAAAACTTCCAAAAATCAATTATTCCAGAATTTTAGAACTTCAATAATTCATAATAAATAGCCCTTTTGTCAGAAAAATTTGAACCACAAGTCTTTTTCATAGGAAATTTCATTATCTACAACTTTACAGAAGAAAGTTTTTCCAAATTCCAAACATAAATTGATTGAAATCCACAAACGGACGATTCTACAGGATATAATCAAATTTCAATCAAGAAATGGGTCCACCAACATGTTTAACATGTTTCAAACAACTTTTGTAACAAAAATACTCTTCCTCCTCATATACTCATATATCCCACATTCATTGTAAAAATATCACCATTATTATATTATAATAATATAATAAAATATTATTTTATCAGAAAAGATAAAAATATCGATTTTCAACAATTGTCACTTTAAAATTTTCTCCATCTATATCCACATAAAATGAATATTTTCCTCATCATATAAATCAATAATTAATTATTCACAAATAATATTATAGAATCACAATATCGACAACCAGTGCAGCTTCCTCAGAAAGAGGGGCTTTCCAATAAGGATTTCTCCTTATCAAGCGCAATTAGGGTGACCAAACTTCTCCTTAGCCGTAACTTTCTAAACATTGCCAATAATGTTATCTAATAATATTATTCAGATAATATGAATTATTGTCTCGATAATGGAAAATATTGTGTAGTGACAATTATTAAAACAACAAGAATATAAAATATCAACGCAAAGAATTATTGAATCAATAAAATAAAATATTGAATAAGAATTACCGTAACAATTATTGAGTAGTGCCTTCTTACGTAAGAATCAATAATTGGTGCAATACCGCAAAGCTACCGTGCAACAACGCCAGACATCGTGTTTTAACCACCGGTATTCCAACAAGATAATAGTAATAACTACGCCGTTATTTATAAATAACTTATACTTGCTGCTTTTCTTCATCCAATCGCTTTCAAGTTATGGGGCCCACAAAAGACTCAAGGCCGTTGTATTTAATATTCCCTACAAAGAAGAATATTCCACGACCAAACGAATATTCCCCGACAATAATGAATATTTTATAACCACCTGCTTATTTTAAAATATTTACGCATTTTACCCATAACTAACCACATTAATCCAATTAACCCTTACTATTTCAAAATAATAAATAAAAGAAATTCAATTTTATTTATAATAAGTTGGGGTCTTACAACCTCCCCTCCTTATGAAATTTCATCCTCAAAATTGACGTACATACCTAGTGTTTCGAAAAGATGAGGATACCTCATTTTTATTTCTGTTTCCAACTCCCAGGTCATTTCTTCAATAGCATGGTTCCTCCGCAAAACCTTAACTTGTGGTATAACCTTTGTGCGTAGGATATGCTCTTTCCTATCCAAGATCTTGACAGGTATCTCCTCATACGTTAAATCTTCGGCTATCTCGTTTGGTTCTAACTCAATAATGTGGTTCGGGTCTTTCACATATTTACGAAGCACGGATACGTGAAAAACATTATGAACACGAGACATACTTGGAGGTAACACGAGTCTATAGGCCACTTTTCCTACTCGGTCAAGAATCTGAAATGGACCAATAAATCGTGGATTGAGCTTTCCTCTCTTCCCGAATCTTGTAACTCCCTTCCATGGAGCCACACGCAACAATACATGATCCCCAATACTAAACTCCACGTTCTTTCGATGAAGATCCGCATAACTCTTTTGTCGATCATGTGCCATTTGTATACGTTGTCGAATCATTTGGATCTTTTCTGTAGTAATACATACCAACTCTGGTCCCAATAATGTTGCTTCACCTACCTCATCCCAACACACTAGAGAGCGATGCTTCCATCCATATAATGCTTCAAATGGAGCCACACCTATACTTGCCTGATAACTGTTGTTGTAGGAAAATTCCACCAATGGTAAATACTTATCCCAACTCCCTTTGAAGTCTAGGACACAGAGTCTTAATAGATCTTCAAGAGTTTGAATAGTCCTCTCCGATTATCCATCCGTTTGAGGATGGTATGCCGAACTAAATTGTAAATTCGTGCCCATAGCTTTTTGTAAGCTAACCCAAAATCTTGAAGTGAATCTTGGGTCACGATCTGAAACTATGGATACTGGCATGCCATGCAATCTCACAATCTCATCTACGTACATACGAGCAAGACGTTCAAGGGAATAAGTCTCCCGTATCGGCAAGAAATGGGCAGACTTGGTTAATCTATCAACAATAACCCAAATCTCATTTATGCCTTGAGAAATCGTGGGAAGACCAGTAACGAAATCCATGGTAATGTGTTCCCACTTCCATTTTCAGAATCTCAAGTGGTTGTAATGGACCTTTTGGCACTTGATGCTCCGCCTTTACACGTTGACAAGTTAAACACCCCGATATAAACTTCGTGATCTCTCTCTTCATATTGTTCCACCAAAATGTATGTCGAAGATCATGATACATTTTGGTACTCCCAGGATGGATTACAAACGGTGTGTTGTGTGCCTCCATCATGATTCTATGCTTCAAGTCAGAATCGTTAGGAACACAAAGTCTGGAGTGGACTCGAAGTATTCCTTCTTCATCGATTCTTGCTTCTGGAATAGTACCTTCTTGTACTTTCTTCTTCATACGCATCAGCTCCGGATATGTGGCTTGAGCAACTTTAACTTTTTTGATTAAAGTCGGTTTTATGCGTATATTTGACATCATCGCATGGGTCCCCGGAGTCTTGAATTCTATCTTCAACTTTTGTAAATCACACAAAATGGGCCTTTGTGTTGACAACATCGCACTCGCTCTCGCATAAGATCTTTCTACTTAATGCGCCAACTACCACGCTCGCTTTTCCGTGATGGTATCAATGGTATGGTCGTAGTCTTTCAACATCTCGAGCTAACGCCGCTGCCGCACGTTTGAGTTCTTTTTGGGTGAAGAAATATTTAAGGCTTTTATGGTCCTAATATATCTCCACTTTCTCCCCATATAGATAGTGCCTCCCGCATCTTTAGCGCCAAATGATCGCCGCTAACTCTAGATCATGAGTAGGATAATTCCTCTCATATTCTTTAAGTTGTCGTGAGGCATAGGCTATAACTTTCCCACGCTGCATGAGAACACACCCTAACCCTTTGCTCAAGCATCGGTGAGATAACAAATCCATCCGAACCCGGATGGTATTGTCAAAACAAGTGCCAAAATGAGTCTCCTCTTGAGATCTTGGAAACTCTTCTCGCATTCCTCGCTCCATACTTAATTTTTATATCTTTAAGAGTCACCGAAGTTAACTGGTAGCGATTCGAGAAAACCCTTCCACGAATCTCCAATAATAACCAAATAAACCCGTAAAGCTTACGCACATCTACCACCATCTTCGGTTGTTCCCAACTTTGTATTGCTTCAATCTTCGCCGGGTCAACAGACACTCCATGTTTTGACACCATGTGCCCAAGGAATGCTACTTCCTCAAGCCAGAACTCACATTTCTTCAGCTTGGCATATAGCTTGTTATCACGAAGCATTTGTAGTACCAGCGTCAAATGGTGTGCATGATCTTCACGGCTTTTGGAATAGATGAGGATGTAATCAATAAAGACAACAACAAACTGATCCAAATATTCCTTGAATACTCGATTCAACATATCCATGAAAGCAGCAGGAGCATTAGTCAATCCAAAAGACATGACTAAGAATTCATAATGCCCGTCTCGAAGTTCTCGAAGCGCCTTTGAATATCCTCGCCTAACCTTCACCGATGATATCCGTAATCGAAGATCGATCTTTGAAAAGAATTGCGTTCCTTATAACTGGTCAAACAGGTCATCAATACGAGGTAGCGGATACCTATTCTTGATGGTGACATGGTTCAATTCTCGATAGTCAATACAAAGTCACATATTCCCGTCCTTCTTATTTACAAATAAAACAGGAGCACCCCAAGGAGATGTACTAGGACGAATGAAACCGATGTCTAACAACTCCTGTAGTTGGACCTTTAACTCCTGAAGTTCAATAGGAGCCATTCGATATGGGGTTTTAGAAATGGGCTTTATACCAGGTTCAAGATCAATAAAAATTCAACTTCACGCTCGGGGTAGACCGGAAGTTCTTCGTGCAATACGTCAGGAAAGTCAATAACAACAGGAATATTATTCAAATATGACGTGTCTTTATTCAAATCCATAACATGGGCTAAGAAAGCTTGACATCCGTTTTTCAATAAACGAATAGCTTTATAACTTGATATAACAGTGATTGATTTTAATGGCTTAGTTGCTTGAATTCACACAACAGGTTGGTTAGGAATATGAAAACTAACAACCTTACGAAAACAATCAATTTTGGAATGATGAGTAGTTAACCAATCAATCCCTAAAATCACGTCAAATGCAAGTATCTTTAAAGAGATAAGGTTAACAGGTAAGGTGATGGTTCCAACTTGAATCAAGCAAGATTTATAAACAGTGGATGTGATGAAAGTTTCTCCTAACGGAGTCTCCACAGATAAATCAAAGTCTGATTTCTCCGGAGTCAAATTTAAACGTTGAGAACAAGCAGGAGAAATAAATGAATGGGTAGCACCGGTATCTAGTAAGGTATAAATTTTGCATGAATTTATGATTAGCTTACCCGTGATCACCTCGTTTGGGTTCCTCGCACTTTGACCAGTCACGACAAATGCTCTTCCAGGAACCATTGACTTTGACTTTTCTGGGACAGCCTTTTGAGTCACCATCCCCACTGGACTTGGTTTCGCTACCGTACAATCTCGAGCGATATGTTCTTCCTTTCGACAATTATAGCATACCTTGAACTGTTGTGGACAGTTTGGGCTAATATGTCCCTCTTTTCCACATTTATAGCATACGACCGGTGGTCGTTCTCCTCCCTTAAAACCAGTTGTTGCTGGTGCTGACGTCTTCGTATTGTCATTGTTGAATCTCCTCTTTTTAAAATCTCCCCCCGACTCGCTTCTTCTATTTTCATGGCCACAATTACCACCAGAGTGGTTACCACTTTTATCTGAATGTTTTCCTCCCCGCTAGTTTTTATTGTTCATGATCGCCCACCACCCAGATGACCTCGTCATGGTCCCTCGTTGAACGTATTTCGCTATCTCGCCTAATAATTGAGCCATGTCGACAACATCCGAATATAAAGAAAATTTATGAGAGATAAGATATTTTCAATCTCGGGTTTCAAACCTCTCGTAAACATCCTCGCCATTCGCTGCTCATTCTCTACCAAATGAGGTGCAAACTCGATAACTCTCGCGAACTTCGCCTCGTGTTGGGACACCGCTGTGTTGTTTTGTTCTAGTCTAATAAACTCTACCTCCTTCATATGGCGAACACTTTCAGAAAGTATTTTTCGCTGAAAAGTTTCTTAACGCTTCCCAAAATATACCGAAAAGGCAGTCGGGTCCGCTTACACGACTCCACCAAAGAGTCTGCCTCACCACGGAACATAAAGGTGGCGAATGGAACCTTTTGTTCCTCCGCATCCCAAAACATCGAATATCTTGGTAATTTGTTTGACCCACGCTTCCGCCATGATCGGATCCGCTTTCCTTAAATTCTAGTGGTCCCAACTTTTTAATCGCTTGGTCGTGATGTCACGCATTCTAGCATTTTCACCAGTATTTTGTGCACGAGTCGCCCTCGTCTGGTTTTGCATGAACTGCAAAATACTCCTAAACATCCCGTCGTTCATTGTCTGCTCAATGGTATTGTTTACAGGAGGAATATTGCCTTCTTGTTGCACGCCTCGTGGTGGTGATTAAAGGTGTTTCCACTGGCCTCATTAACTCCACCGCTAATATTCTCAAATGCCATCTTAAATATCACGCTATATAACAAGGGTTAATTAAACAAATTAACATATCACATATTAACCATATGCTTCGACTGACCAACAAATAAGCTTAGGTATGACACACTAGCGAAGGATTACTCATCTCTCCCCTCCTAGTACTATTCTCCAATCTCCGCCAGAGACCATATCCCTAAGCTCTGATACCAACTATGACGCCCCCAAAATAGGTATACAACACCCATTCTGAGTCGTCAAAATACATGGTACAGAAACAACTACAACTTTATTAATACAACATAAAAATTGTGAGTTTAAATACAAATATTGTCATCTAGACAATATCCACACTCAAATAAGTCCTCATTACAATTATTAATACACTATTTTACAGAATACTGAGGACTACTAGAACCACTTCTAGAACCATCATTCCACACCCCGACTAGTACCCGCTACATTCTCGCCTCCTGAGAAGAAAAATGGAACAACAAAGAAAAGGGTGAGCTCAACTAGCCCAGTAAAGAACATTATAACTAAGATAATATAGAACAAATTATCGTTAGTCCTCAACAGGGAAAAAAATCTAATAGAATACAATAGACAACAAGTTTTAAATCAATATTCGCAACGGAAATAATAATTAATTAGAAGAGTTAAGTAGAGAATGAAATCTACTATCTTCTATATATGAATATAAAAGTTCATCGTCTATCTTTTATCCCTGTAACATCAATCAATATATATCTGGAATCAATATTCATCTTTGCACTACAGGCCAAAGATATTCATCAGTTGGTCATGTTCATCTAAACACCTGTTCATCTTTGCACTACATCGCCAAAGATATTCATCGAAAATCATTCATCTTTGCAATACAAAGCCAAAGATATTCAAGCTATATATCATCATTTAGGACTGAGGATGATAAAAAAATATTTTAAAGAAAACGAATCAAGTGAAACAAAAGAATAAATATTAAGGATTCGTATTTCAGCTATTCCATGTCCAAAAATACCTCATAAATAATCATAGTGGAGTAAAATTCAAGAATGATCAAAACATGGATACAATCAAAGCTAGTATCCAGAATAGATATTTTGGACAAAAAGAAGAAAATTTCATTTTTCGGTAAATAGTGTCGTATACGCCGAATAGTAACTCGACACTAAAAGATAGAAATTTCACAAAAAATCATCATGTTTAAAAGTGAATAGTACTACAAATGAATAGTAACTCGTGAATAGTAATTCATGAATAGTAACTCGTGAATAGTAACTCCGACATGAAAAGTTCTAAATTTGATAAAAATTCCAACCAATATTTCGGCATAATGACATTAAAAAAATAATATCATTTATGAAGAAAATAACACCCCTTACCTCAAAAGGATAGTATTTTTGACTAGAATACTTGATATAGTGCTGAAAGAACTTGCACCGTATAGCAATACTCAAGTACTAAAATACTCACAAAAATACGCTCGATATTATAGAGAGAGAAAGAGAGAGAAATCTTTAGTTTCTGGTGTGATTTTTAATTCTAACCTAAGCACCCTATTTATAAGAAAATGCTTAAAACACCAAAGCAGAAAATTTAATATAATATTAATATATATATATATATATATATATATTAAATTCCTACGCACCATTTTCTTTGGTCAACAAATCAGCCACACATGTTCCAAAGACAACAAAAACATTTTTATTAATTAAAACAATTAAAACTTCCAAAAATTAATTTTTCCAGAATTTCAGAACTTCAATAATTCATAACAAATAGCCCTTTTGTCAGAAAAATTCGAACCACGTGTCTTTTTCATAGGAAATTTTATTATCTACAACTTTCCAGAAGAAAGTTTTTCCAAATTCGAAACATAAATTGATCGAAATCCACAAACGGACGATTCTACAGGATATAATCAAATTTCAGTCAAGAAATGGGTCCACCAACATGTTGAACATGTTTTAAACAACTTTTGCAACAAAAATTATGACGCCCCCAAAATCAGTATACATCACCCATCTTGAGTCGCCAGATACATGGTACATAATTCAAATACAACTCAATAATACAACTGTCGTGTACAATACGACAAAACATAAACTGTGAGTTTGAATACAAATATTGTCTACTAGAGAGTATACAAACTCAAAAGGAGTTCTCATTACAATTACACACTATTGCACAGAATAGTGAGGACTACTAATGCAAACATCTAGGACCATCACTCTATTCCCCAACTAGTCCCAGCTACGTTCTCATTTCCTGAAGAGAACAGTGAAAGAAAGGGGTGAGCTCAACTAGCCCAGTAAGAAATATTATGACTAAGATAATGCAGAATAAATTATCAATAGCCTTCAACAGTATAACAACTGATAGAATATAATAGACAACAAGTTTTAGATCAAAAACTACAGCGGAATAAACAATCCATTAGAAGAGTCAAGTAAAATATAAAATCTACTATCTTCTATAATGCAGAATAAATTATCAATAGCCTTCAATTTTATCGCTGAGACTCAGCTTAATAAATAATTCACATCATTAACTCATCCCTGCACTACAGGCCAAGGATATTTTTAGTATCACGACCACGAATTATCCATGCACTACGGGCCAAAGATAATCGTGTTTTCATCAACGGTCCTGATCATGCCATAAAATAATTCATCTTTGCACCCTTGGCCGAAAAGAATCCGTAGCCATAATCATACCAAAAACTGTCCATCAATGCACTACGGGCCAATGAGGACTTTTACCACATCATTTGTAACATTACGGTTATGATTACACCGAATAATCCCTGGTCATAATCATACCAAGTCCATTTATGCACTACTGAGTACGTATGACTTTCAACAAAATATAAACATGAGGATGATGACAATGATATAAGAATTCAATAAAACAAGTTCAAGAATTAATTTGTCCAGGAACCAATAACATCCAAATTGTCAACATGATATTTCTTTGTGCAGTAAAATGTAAGAATGCTCAGAAGAATATTTCCATGAAAAGATACTGGATGAAGCACAAATATCAAGGATATTCCACTAATTTCATGGATTATAGAAGTCAAAACTTTAACCAACTGAGTATAATAAAGAATGGAATAACAAAAGAAATCACCAAACATGCGATAGACCTTGCAAGCAAAAGTTATTCCAACGTAATAATAAATAACGGAATCAGTCCCAAAGAAAACGCATGAGCGTGATATTCCAACAGAATAATAAAGACGGAACCAGTCCCGCTTAAAATGCATGATGTGATATTCCAACATAATAATAAAGATTTTAACTAGTCCCAAGTAGAACGCATGCATGTGATATTCCAACATAATAATAAAGACGGAATAATAGAAGAATGTCACCAAGTATAGGGTAGCCCGCGTATACAGGTTATTCCAACAAAATAATAAAGAATAGAATAACAGAAGTTCTCTTCACGAATACAAAAGAAATAATACTACCTACGAGTACAACAAATAATATTCCCTACCTTAAAAAAAACTAGATACTGGAATAGTGAGGTAGCAGACTTCTCTTCTTCTTCCTCTCTATAATTTCCCTCTATAATAATTGCTCTAAAGCTTTTGTGAATTGGTGAGAAATGAAGGAAGAATGAGCTTCTATTTATAAGAAAATATAGTTTCGATAATTGCACGTTTTGGGGCTCGAAATATTACGGTATAATACCTTCCTCTTTTCTTCATTTTTAATTTAGTCCTGCAAGTATTATCAAACTTGCACCAACTCCCCTAATAGTAAATAATGTGAATCAATAGTAAATCATGTGACTCAATAGTTCTAATCATGTGATAAAAATAATTACAGTATAGTACCTCCATTTTTAACTTAGTCATGCAAGTATTATCAATCTTGCACCACCACCCCTAATAGTATAAGAATGTGAATCAATAGTACACCGTGATTAGTAACTCGTAAATAATAACTCGTGAATAGTAACTTGTGAATAGTACTCCGACACGAAAAGTGCTCCGAATACCCGAGTGAACAATATAACCTCCAGACATCAATTATCATCGAAATAAATGTCAATTTCCACTAACACTAATAATCCCAATACAATGGAACAATCAATTTCATCTTTAATCAACACAACATATTCATCATTAATATTATAACTCACAATATTTAACAACCAGGTTGTTCTCAGGAAAGAGGAGGCTTTCAGATAAGGATTTCTCCTTATTGGCACACAATTAGGTGACCAAACCTTTCTTTGACAGAACTTCTAGACATTGTCAATATTGAAAATAATAATATGAATAACTTTGTCGTCTCAATTATTGATTTTATAATAATAAATATTATGCAGATGATACTGTGACAATAATTGAATCAATAATATGAGAGATATGATGCAACAATTACTGTAGCAATAATTGAGTATAACTGAGTGACTTCTTACGTAAGCATCAATAATCAATACTGTGTGCTACTATGCAACCACACATATTACTGTACTTTTAACACCGGGTGTTTCAACAGTTAACGGTAAAACTTCTGCCGTTATTTTCATAAAGTATTTTTGTCATTTTCTCAATCCGACAATAATTTCGTTGTGGGGTCCACCAATGATTGTACCGTCGTACGGATATTTCCCGACAAAAAGAATATTCCCCGACCAATCGAATATTATATAACAACTTGCGTACTTTGCAAAATTTATAAATATTACCCACAACTATAACTTTATCTCAAATCCACACCATAATATTTAAAAAAATTATTTCGAGAAAATTAAATATTTATTCATAAAATCTGGGGTCTCACAAAAATACTATTCCTCCTCATATACTCATATATCCCACATTCATTGTAAAAATATCACCATTATTATATTTTAATAATATAAAAAAATATTCTTTTATCAGAAAAGATAAAATATCGATTTTCAACAATTGTCACTTTAAAAATTTTCTCCATCTATATCCACATAAAATGAATATTTTTCTCATCATATAAATTAATAATTAATTATTCACAAATAATATTACGAATCATAATCGATGACGACAACCGGTTTCCAAGAAAGAGGGGCTTTCTAATAAGGATTTCTCCTTCATCTTGGCGCCAAGAATTAGGTGACCAAACCTCTCCTTGATGTAACTTTCTAGACATTGCCAATAATGTTATCTAATAATATTATTTAGATAATATGAATTATTGTCTCGATAATGGAAAATATTGTGTAGTGACAATTATTGAAACAACAAGAATATAAAATATCAACGCAAAGAATTATTGAATCAATAAAATAAAATACTTAATAATAATTCATCGTAACAATTATCGAGTAGTGCCTTCTTTACGTAAGAATCAATAATTGGTGCAATACCGCTGCGTATCATCTTGTGCAACAACGCGTATTCATCGTGTTTTAACCACCGGGTATTCCAACAATGATAATCTGTGAATAACTACGCCTGTTATTTATAAACAACTTATACTTATCGCTTTCTTCATCCAATCACTTTCCGCATGGAGCCCACAAAAGATCGCGCCATCGCATTTAATATTCCCACGCCAAAGAATATTCCACGACCAAATGAATATTCCCAATTAATAATGAATATTTTATAACCACCGCTTATTTTAAAATATTTATGATTTTTACCCATAACTAACCACATTAATCCAATTAACCCTTACTATTTCAAAATAATAAATAAAAGAAATTCAATTTTATTTATAATAAGTTGGGTCTTACAAGATCAATAATTCATATTATTTGAATAATATTATTAGATAATATTATTGGCAATATCTAAGAAAGTTCTGTCTAGGAAAGGGGTTTGGTCACCTAATTGCGCCAAGAAGAAGAAGAAATCCTTATCGAAAGCCCCTTTCTCGGGAACGATCTGGTTGTCATAATTGTGATTCTGTAATATTATTTGTGAATAATTAATTATTAATTTATATGATAAGGAAATATTTATTTTATGTGGATATAAATGATGGATATATTTATTGTGGTTATAAATGAAGGAATTAATTCTAAGGTGTTTTATCAGTATTTTGTCGGAATGGAGGTTTTGAAAATCGTCCGTATGTGGATTTCGGTCATTTTTTGTTTGGAATTTGGAAAAACTTAAATCTACAAAGTTGTAGAGAATTTAATTTCTTATGAAATGGACATAAAATTTGTATTTTTCTGATAAAAGGGCTATTTATTATGAATTATTGAAGTTTCAGAAATAAATATTTTTATTAAAAATATGGTGGGCCTCACTTTTGGTTGGTGAGAAATGAAATGTGCTGTAATTTATTTTCAAAAGTGATGGACGTGAATAGTAGCAGGTAAAGCCATCAGGTAGCAGGTTAGTCTGCCATGGCGTTCTAAGCATTTTCCCTATAAATAGGGTGCTTAGTTAGAATTGAAAATCACACCAGAAACAAGTTTTCTCTCTTTCTCTCTCTATATTATCGAGCGAATTTTGTGAGTATTTAGATACTTTGTGAGTTTTTATTCATCAGTGCAAGTTCCATTCAGCCTTATACCTGATATTTCAGCCGGAAGTATTGTTCTTTTGAGGTAAGGGATGTTATTTTCTTCGTAAATGATATTATTTTTTTCAATATCATTATGCCAAAAATATTGATATAAATTTTATTTTGTAATTTCTACCTTTTTATGTTGGGATTACTATTCATGTATGCATCACTATTCACGTATACGGCACTATTCATGAATACGGCAGTATTCACCAAAAAATGAAATTTTCTCCTTTTTGTCCAAGATGTCTATTATGGTTACTATCTTTGATTGTATCCATGTTTTGATCTTTATTTTTAAATTCTGCTTCACAATTAGTTATTATGTAGTATTATTGAACTTGGATAAACTGTAATACGAATCCCTAATATTTGTCCTTTTGTCTCACTGGATTCGTTTTCTTTAAGATATTTTTCATCATCCTCAGTTGTGACGCCCCCAAAACAGGTTTACATCACCTATCTTGAGTCGCTAGATACAAGGTACTGAATTCAAATACAACTTAATTATACAACAGTCGTATAAAATACGAAAAAACATAAACTGTGAGTTTGAATACAAATATTGTCTACTGGAGAGTATACAAACTCAAAAAAAGTCCTCATTACAATTATTATCACACTATTTCACAGATTAGTGAGGACTACTAATGCACCATCTAGGACCATCACTCTGCTCTCCGACTAGTCCCAAATTTACGCTCTCATTTTCTCGAAGAGAACGAAAGGAAAGAAAGGTGAGCTCAACTAGCCCAAGAGGAAATATTATGACTAAGATAATTGCAGAATAATTTATCATTAGCCTTCAACAGTGTTAAACTGATAAAATATAACAAACATCAAGTTTAACTACAGCGGAACAAGCAATCCATTAGAAGAGTCAAGTAGAGAAGAAAATCTACTATCTTCTATGATTTAAAAGGTTTTTCATGACTTTTATCGCTGAGACTCAGCTTAATAAATAATCCACATCATCTCTGCTCTACGGCCAAGGATATTCATTAGTATCACAACCACAAATTATCCATGCACCACATCCAAGGATATTCGTGTATTCATCAATGGTCATGATCATGCCAACGATTGTCCATCAATGCACTACTGGCCAATGAGGACTTTTACCACATCATTTGTAACATTACGGTCATGATTATACCGAATAATCCCTGGTCATAATCATACCAAGTCCATCTATGCACTACAGGCCACAGATGACTTTCAACATAATATAAACATGATGATAATGACAATGATATAAGAATTCAATAAAACAAATTCAAGAATTAATTTCTCTAGGAACTAATTCCAAATTTTCAAAATGATACTGCTTTGTAGAGTAAAATTCAAGAATGCTCAGAAGAATATTTTCATGAAAAGATACTGGATGAAGCGCAAATATCAAGGATATCCCACTAATTTCATGGAGTATAGAAGTCAAAACTTTAACCAACTGATTATAATAACGAATGGAATAACAAAAGAAATCACCATGCATGCGGTACTTCACATAGACATGTTATTCCAATGAATAATAAGTAATCTGAGCTGTGTCAAAGTAAATTCAAGACCGATGAGGATGTTCCAATGTAATAATAAAGATTTTAACCAGTCCCAAGAAAACGCATGAATAGGATATTCATCCAAATAATAATAATAAAGATTTTAACCAGTCCCACGTAAAACGCATGCATGTGGATATTCCAAATGTAATAATAAAGATGAAATAATAGAAGAATGTCACCAAGTATAGGGTAGTCCACATATCTCAAGTTATTCCAAAGAGAATAATAAAGAATGGAATAATGTAGTTCTCTTCATGAATACAAAAGAAATAATACCCTTTACCGTAGTAAAAGAAATTGAATATAAGAGTAGGAAGTAGCGTAATACTTTTCTATAGTTTCTTTATAATTTCTCTCTCTGTTTCAAAGAATTAGTAAGAAATAATGAAGGAATGAGCTTCTATTTATAGAAGAATGGACCGCATAGTAACTAATTCATGAACGATCCAGATTGATTTACTTATAAACCAGACGGTCAGATTTAAAGCAAAATCTTTTAAATAAAATAAAATATATTCTATTTTTCATAAAAAATAAAACTTATAAAATATATATATATATATATATATATATATATATATAACCTTTGCCTTTTCTAAGAAAGGCTTACTAAAATTATTCATTGAATTTCTTTGACAATTCCTCCACCAAAACCCACTCACTCACAGATTTAATATATATATATATATATATATATATATATATATATATCCACCTTGTCAACTTTTCCAAATATATATATATATATATATATATATATATATATATATATCATCCCAAAGATAATAATTCACCCACCATCTTCATTTTTTCTTTCTTACACACACACATATCCACATGCACACACATCACACTCACACACGCGATAATATATATATATCAGTATAATCTTCAATTTGAAAGACTTCTCACGTAAGCATCAATAATCAATATCGTGTGCTACTATGCAACCACGTGTATTCTTGTACTTTTAACACCGTGTTTTCAAATGTTAACGGTAAAACTTTCGCCGTTATTTTTATAAAGTATTTTTATCGTTTTCAATCCGACAATAATTTCATTCAGAGAGTCCACCAATGATTGTGCTTGGTGCATGCGAATATTCTCTACTAAAATGAATATTCCCACCAATCGAATATTATATAACAACTTCATGACTTTTGCAAAATTTATAAATATTACCCACAACTATAACATTATATTAATTTCACTCCATAATATTCAAAAATGATATTTATAGAAAATTCATCTTTATTTAAAAAGTTGGGGTCTTACATCAGTCCTAAATGATGATATTACTGAATATCTTTGGCATGTAGTGCAAAGATGAATGATTAACTAATGAATATCTTTGGCCCGTGGTGCAAAGATGAGCAGTGTTGAGATGAACACACGACTAACTCGGTGATACAAAATGAATATCTTTAGCCTGTAGTGCAAAGATGAATATTTGATTCAAGATGTATATTGATTGATGTTATAGGGATAAAATATTGACGATGGACTTTTAAATCTTAGAAGATAGTAGAATTCATTCTCTACTTGACTCTTCTAATGGATTGCTGTTTCCGATGCAGTTGTTGATCTAAAACTTGTTGTCTATTATGTTCTATCAGATTTTTCCATGTTGAAGACTAATAATAATTTATTTTATATTATCTTAGTCATAATATTCTTTACTGGACTAGTTGAGCTCGCCCTTTTCCTTTTTGTTCCATTTTTCTTCTCAAGAGGTGAGAACACAGCAGGAATTAGCCAGGGTATGGAGTGATGGTTCATGATAGTTGTTTTAGTAGTCCTCAATATTTTGTAAAATAGTGTATCAATAATTGTAATGAGGACTCCTTTTGAGTTTGTATACTATCTATTAGACAATATTTGTATTCAAACTCACAGTATATGTGTTGTCGTATTTTGTACGACAATTGTATTACTAAAGTTGTATTTGTTTCTATACCATGTATTTGACGACTTAGAATAGGTGATGTATACCTATTTTGGGGGCGTCACATCGTCAATAATGTAAATAATAATATGAATATTTTGTTGTCTCAATTATTGATTTAATAATATAAAACATTGTGACAATAACTGAATCAATAATATGAGATATTATGCAGCAATTACCGTGGCAATAATTGAATAAAACCGAGCGACTTCTCACGTAAGCATCAATAATCAAAGATACTGTACAATACCGTGTGCTACTATGCAACCACGCGTATTACTGTACTTTTATCACCGGGTATTTCAACAGTTAACGGTAAAACTTTTGCCGTTATTTTTATAAAAAAGCTATTTATGTCATTTTCTAACTCCGACAGTAATTCCATTGTGGGGTCCACCAATGATTGTGCCGTCGTACGAATATTTCTCGACCAATCGAATATTTTATGATAACTTGCATACTTTATAAATTTTATAAATATTATCCACAACTATAATATTATATCAAATCCACATCATAATATTCAAACTGATATTTAGAGAAAATTAATCTTTATTCATAAAAGTTGGGGTCTTACAATTAGTGTTATGTTGAATGTGAAATATATTACTATTTGTCTATGTTGGGATAAAGAAGGTTACAGGTACAACAATGGGTTTAAAAACTTGGAAATTGCAATTTTAAAAAAAAAAAATTAAAAATTGATTATTTTTGACGTAATTAGGTATTTTCAACGAAAATTCCGTCAATATTAGCGCATTATACTTTTTTTAAAAAAAATCATATTTTTCGTCGGAATTAACTTATTTTCGAGGGAATATTCTGTCGGAAATAACTCATGTTTATATTCGACGAATTAATTACGTTGAAAGATTTTTTTCAAACATATTTTATTTTCGACAAAAATTCAGTCGGATATATTTTAGTCGAAAATATTTAACTCCGATGAAATTTTTGACGGACCTTAACTCTGACACTTATATATACGACCGAGTTTTCGACAATATATTTCCTCAAAAATAAGCTAATTCTGACGGAATAGTCTTAAAATCGACAGAATATTTCGTCGGGATTAAGATTTTTTCTTGTAGTTTTATATTATGGCAAAGCTTTGTCTTTTTGATCAGACTTGATCACTTTTCACTCTCTGTTAAGTTCGCTTCTTCAAATTGGAATTCTTGAAGCCTTTTATAGTTTATCGGAGAGTCTTCTCGTTGCAAGGTTTTCGTTGGTACATTTAATGACCAGATACTCTGGGATCCTTAATGTTGATATTTTAAGTTGATGTGTCAATTACTTTGCGGTTTGGTCATGTCACATCAAACTGCAACCCTATCGATCACCTGGTAGTTTTCGCTTTCACCAAACTAGCTATTAGACATAACTTCTGAACTTCGATTCCGACCAAGGATGTTTGAGAATGCCTTGGGACCTTCAATTAGCAACGCTCCTTTGTCAAT